>CM068321.1:28916359-29091359 GCA_034766995.1 Acanthacorydalis orientalis | reverse complement strand
AACTCTACTGTATTCAAACCTATAATTTAAGCCATTTCGATAATACATTTAGACAGAAATTAGAATTTATGACACACAGAAAACGTCACAAAAATATCGAAAGTTTCAAAAGGTCTTCACTGACAGCAGCTGCATATTTTTCTATGAAACTTGTTCGTTCATCCATTAATGAATGACTAAAAGCTAAAGGTGTACATTTTGAATTATATGCTTGGAATTTAATTTTAAATTAATAACTAACTTAAATCACTGACAAATTTTAAATCGTTTATTTATAAACAGAATATTTGTATTATATATATATATATATATATATATATATATATATATATACAATATCATCATTAAAAATATTCTAACAATGTTGAATAATTATAATACAAACGAACCCTAACTTTTACACAATTAAAAGTTTTAATTAACGCATCTGTTAATAAAAATATTATTTTACTTCATACTCTTATGGAACAAACCGCAATAATAGTTTTTATATATAAATATTGGGAATTACCTAGTTAATTAATGACAATTTTGACCACATAATATTACACCATTTTAAAATTCAGTTGTATTTTAAATATAAAGTTATAAATATATATATATATATATATATATATATATATATATATATATATATATATATATATATATATATATGTATATCAATAAGTAGATAAATAATAATAAAAATATATAAATTCTATGAAAAAAAATATGGTTTCAGTTTTAAAATCATAATAGTCATACAATTAAGTAAATTTTAAATTAATGTTTAATTTTAAAGTCAATTGTTACATTTTTGGATATTTTATTAAAAATTAAACTGAATATTAGTTCTGCTATTAAATAAAATCTTCAATAAATTCAATAAAATTTCTTTTCATTTCTTAATTCCAGTTATCATTCTACAATATTGAAATTTTAATTCAATTTTTTTTAGTGATGAAAAACATATAGTACATTATCTTTTAAAATGGTATTAGTGTATATTTTATATTTGAATCATATTTTTAAAACACGATTTCGATCTACTTATTAAAATTACTCAATAGAATAAAGTCAGCTGTCATATTTTATATAATTAATTTTTCTATTCTAATTCTAGAAATAATTTTGTTGATATTAAAATATACACAATTTGAAAAGAGTATGGCTGAAATGTAGTATGTTTGAGAGATTCAGCTGTTAATATATTTTTATAAGGAATTTTTTATTTAAATTTCAGAGTAATAGCTATTTATGAATGATAAAGTTAACAATATACATTTTTAATTCATTTTTAATGACATTTTTAAAAATGTTAGTTACATTTTTGGTCTAGTTTTAATGACACTTATTGAATGATTTTTTTTATAAGAACATTAGAAGTTTTTAGTAAGTCGGTTTCAAACGTTGTACCGTATAAGTTCACTTAAATATTAAGTTACTTTTCAGAAATTACTTGTTCACTTGTCCCAGAAAATACATTTTTTTCTAAACAAAATTGTTTAACAATTGATTATTGATCATTTTCAATCAGATAAATAGTTTGTGCTTTATATAAAAATTCGTTTACAAAAATGTATTTAGGCACAGTGCCACAACTGAAATATTTATTAAAAAATATTATTTGCTTAACAATATTAAAAAATATACACACATTTTATTGTTTTTTGTTTTTCAACCACATTATCATGTTTTATTTTGTCGATTTGTTATATTACCTAGCGTTTTCTTACCAGGAATCTGTAACATATACCTATATTTATATTCCTATATACGATTATTTTTTATGTATTTTATCGAAAACACAAATAACTAAAATGTAACATAAAAATATGTCCTCCAAGTTCAATATGTAATGTTAAAAAAATAATATTACATGTTATAATTTCGTACTCAATTGAAAATCGATGACATTTATCTCAGATTGAAGAGTTATGTCTTTAGTAGACAATAAATTTGAAAATATTTCAACTGAATTGATGAAATTATGAGACAAACGTAGACAGTAGTACAGTACGGTTTCTAGAAAATAATATAGTTCTGGAAAATCTGCCGTTGCCGTTTCAATAGATATTAATCAGAATATAGTTTCAGAAATAATAACAACTTAGAGAATATCCTTTATATATATATATATCATAAACAGATTTTAACAATCATTTAGAGAGAAAATTTAATTACATTTGTATGAAATGTAATGCTTGTTGTGATGCTTGTTCATTTTGCAAAAAAAGAAATGAAAACATGATTAAAAATTGACTTTATAATAATTTAGGAATAAACTTGTAACTGTTTTTTTTTATTTTCAAACTATATTTTTTATTGAAATACAGGGTTTATATTTTTTCTTACTGAAATTATTCCACAGTGATAGAATATAATAAATTTGAACTTTTTTCATTGCTGGCATATGATTAAAACTTAATTTTTATGACAACTATGGTAACATTTTACGAAAAATCTGCTATAATAAAATCTAAAACAATTCTGAAATAAAATAAAATAAATATTCTAATAAAAAAGTCGCACGTAAGTTGTACACACTATGTGTAAAAATATAATAAAACTTAACATTTATTTTATTAAATACAAAGTACGGATTTCATTTCAAAGTTCATTCTTTTTATCGAAACAGGAAATGTAATATTATTATGAAGATAGGAAGTAGAGAAATTATTTTGAACAAAAGATCAGAACAATTTTAATTTTATATTGTTTTTTTTTTATCGTCTGGTATGCCTCGACTGTTCTACTGATTGTGAATACCTGTGCGGTTCTTTAAAATCGTTTATGATGAAAGGAAATTGCAAATATAATCGTTTGTTCTGATAAGAGTCTGTATTGTTTATATGAATTATTAGAATTATACGAGTCTTTTGTCTCGAATATTTTGTTAATATTGATTGCGAATGCATAAAGAACAAAATTTGAAGAACGAGGAAATAATTGATTTTTTAAAAAAATGAATTAAGATTAAATAATATTTTGTTTTCAATAATTTTTTTTAATTCTTAATTATGAATATATTAATATTATTTATATATATATATATATATATATATATATATATATATCACTGAAAATTTTAGGTCAGGAATTAAGAGTTTTTCATTCTCTTCAAACTATAAGGATATTTTCAACAAAACTGTTCAATGACTAATTTTGATTTTTGATTATTTTATATCCACTTCCAGGATGAAATCTATATAAGCAACAATCAAAATGATCAATAATAAAATACTGAACATTTTTAACCATAACATTTTAGTTTGTGGAGAGCGAAAAGGTCATTTTTAAAATTTATATGTACATGGAATATTCTGAAAATGTGTACCTCATTTTTTATTTTATTTTTTTTTATTAAATATCGTTTATATTAGATGTACAAATTAATTCGGTACCTTTTCTTATAAAAAATGAATGTTTACAGAAAAATGGATTACGATTCAATCCTCAAAATATCTTCCATTCTTTTGTATAACTTTTTTCCATCTATATAAAAGTTACGAAAGGAGGAAATAGAAGCGATGGCTTTGTGTCAATTATTTAAAATAGTTTTTTAAAAAAAATAAATAAGAATATAATAAAAGTTGTAAAGGGATGAAATAAGAGCGATGGATTTGAGTAACCTTTTTAAAACATTTTTTTGAAAAAACTGATTAAAAATAAATACGAATATTATAAAAGTTACGAAGGGAGTAAATGAGACTGATGGGTTTGTATCAATTATTTAGAATATGTTTTTGTAAAAAATGATTTTTTCGCTTATGATTTTTCATTTATGATTCGTTATTATTAAATATTTTCTGATTGTTTTTTGTTTTCCATTTTTACATAATTTCCTACTAGAAAATTGTTTTGAAAATATTATTTTTTATGAAATTCACATAAATAGAATTTAAGTAAGAAAATCAATGAATTTCCGATTGATGATATATTTTTTTAATATAAAAAATTCAGTAACCCCGTCGAGAGTAAATTTTTGATTCGTTTTGGGATCATGTGAATGAAATATTTATATTTTTACAATCTCTAATGTATCAAATACATTTTTCTTGAAATGCACAAAGGTTCCCGTTTTCGCTCGCACTGCATTTAAAATATTCCAGCGATTTAATTTTATAAACAAAACTATTAATAATGTGCGTACGTAGTAGCGCATTAATGGACAGTTGGAGATATGCGGTAGTGGCATATAAATGTTTACATACTGTAAATATATGGGGTACATGTATCCATATGTACTTCTTTCATACGACGACCGATCGTACACATCGGTCTACATGAACGTGCAATTGAACGGGGCGGTGTGACACGAGGGGGGTACACGTACATGTTTATATGTGTACTTGCAATATCAGGGGGAGGTGTCGTCGTGCGACCGGTTTGTCCACAATCGGAGATGCATCCAGACTGCATGAATGCGGATGCTACGAAATGCATTTTGCAATGGCGACGCGGTGAAACCGAACCGGCGATCAATTTTTTTAAAAAAATTCGTCGGGCATGATTTTTTTGCAATCGGTTCGGACAGTACCGACGTTTGAATTCATGTATACAAGTTTCGTTTTTGGAAATAGTTATTTGAAAACGGTATTACTGACTGGGATATTCTAGAAATAGAAAAATCGTTATTACTTCCGGAAAGGAATACACAGGCTTGTCTTACTTCTAAAAGAATACAAATTGAATTTCTCTAACTTCTATTTATTTTTTGTAAAGTATTATTTTTGAAAGTCAATAAATTACAATCTTATGTAAAATGAATGTTTGCTTCAAGAGATTCATGTTTTATAAGAGATTAAAAATATTCAACAACATATGTTTAAAAATATTTATAGAAATCAGTTATTTTTAATTAATGATTTATAGTTTTGATACTGTTGCTAAATTTACATTTTCAAATGAATCACTACTCAAAATTCATAAAAAAAAATTTATCAGAACATTTAATTTCCAGAAAATAATTAAGAAATTTAAATACGTGAACAATGTCTCAAATTAATAAATTATGCGATCCTTAGGTAAATTATCCTCTTCGATTTATTCGCGTCAGATCACATTTGAAACATTTTGTTGGATTATTCTGCAAAAATCATGTTGGATCATTCAAGAGTGATTCCACAGGACCATTCGACCAAAAGATATTAAATTAATAATTTCTATTAAATTGAAGAAAAATTTCTAAAGAATTAAAAATTAAAACACAACATTAATTATGAATTCAAAACCTTATCGATTAATATAAAATTTATTTTATTGGCTAGAATTTTTTTAGTCGTTCTGGAAAACTATGTTTAGATGATTTTTATTCAGCATTGTGTATATTTTTGTGTTAACATAAAAAAGGTTTAAAGACAATAAAATGTATATATGATAAAGTTTTTATAAATTATTTTCATCATTCACCTAGCTCTGAATAGGATGGAACGGTATTAAAATTCGTATATAGCAAAAATCAAACATGATTTATAATCAATTGCTGAACCCTTTGATCGGAATATTCTTCATGATCTATGAGATGAGTAAAACATTCATTTGTGAAAGTGAATTTAGCGACAGTGCCAAAACTGTATTTTTTGTTGAGTTGTTTAATTATTTTATAACAGTGTCGAAATTTAATATTTCACATTGTATTTTCATTTTTAACTTATATAAATAAAAACCATATTTTAATTACTAAACTTTTCACGAACAAACTATATACTGTTATTAAACATTTTGATAAGAAAAAATTGCAGTTCCTCAACTGTATAAAAATATAATTAACATTGAAAATAAAAAAAAATATTAAAATACATGAACAATATTTTATAAAAATTACAAACTATTTATCAAAAAAAATCATACTTATTTTTAAATACGATATTTTGACATGAAAACATTACTCTGTTTTGAGTTTTAATTCATTTTTATAAAACAAATTCACACTATATTCATTTTTATACTTTTGTATGTATTTATATATTTATTTAAATTAAAAATAGTCAGTTGAAATGTCTTCAAAACGAAATGTATATTTTTTAAATAATTCTGTGTAATTCTTCACACAATCCAAATTGTATAGATTTTTACTGTTGGTCAATTGAAGAATATATTTGTTTAAATATATATATATATATATATATATATATATATATATATATATATATATATATATACATTATAAAATACGATAGACTCAATATATAATCGAGTTTTATATAAAATCACTTCGATTTATATCCCTTTGGATGAAGAAAAACTACCACGAACTTGTATGCCATTACATGAGATCCCACTCAATGTCTCCGACTTGGAGACGTTGATCAGTAAAACAGAAATCTATGTTATTCGATGTATATATGTGGAAACCATACGATAAATATTTGATATTTTTTTGTATTATCTCTTCACCGTTTTTTAATAGAAAGATTGACAACACATACTTTTCTTATATTTTGCTTAACTAACTCTCTGTGTTTTTATTATAGATTTTATTCAGATTTGTAATATGAAAGAATGGAGAAAAGTATATCTTCATAATTTATATAACAATTATAGAATGTTTTTCGTACATAACATTACTTTCTTTATTCATAATTTCTATCCCTGAATATTTTTTCTCACCAAATAAACCATTGTTTTTGGATTCAAATTTTGTCAGTACTTTAAGAGATATTTTTTAACCATAAACATATTTTTATATAAAATATATGCATGAACCATTTCTTAATAGGTTATGTGAATCAAGCTTTATATAGAATATTTAAATTATATATATATATATATATATATATATATATATATATATATATATATATATAAACTGAATATACAGACATGCATTTCACAACTATTATAAAATTATCACTTACATATGAACCAATATATGACGAACCGAGTGAATCAGTCAAGAACACAGAATAATATACCTTAGGTTCTCTGACTCTAACTTGTCAGAAACAAAATAGGGCACGGAAGTACCTAAGTAAACAGATCCCTATTCTTAACATCAATATAATAGAGCATTTACCATCTGTGTTTCCTACATTCATCTTTCGTTTACAATACATACAACTCACACACAATTATATATACAGATGCATACATAAATGCATGTATGTGTATATATATATATATACATTACCGATAAAATAGTAGTTCACATAAATTATGTTTACTTTTTGTGTGTATTTTTTAAACTACTGTATTACATTCGGTTTTTAAGGATGCATGCGTTTATGGATGTAAAATATTATTTGTAATTCTTTTAAAGATCTTTTTTCCTTATACCTTATTTCGAAATTATCACACATACACGCACACACAAACCCATATATATATATATATATATATATATATATATATATAAATATAAATATATATATATATATATATATATATATATGTATTAAGCTTTATCAGTAGCTATTTAAGAATTAGAAATGTGCTTAATGATGCAAAATAAATCAATGCAGATCTTGAATTTTTCTCTACCATGTAGCTTTAAGCATGATGCTATATATATATGCATAAAAATAATTTCTATATATGCACAAACAGTAATCCTAAAATATACATAAAAAACAATTAAAATGATCAATAATTGATAATTGAACGTTTTTAATCAGAAAAAGGGTTTGTGGAGAGAATGGAAAAAAACAACTGAGCTGAATTCCTAGACCTTTAAGTATTGAAATATTTAATAACAGTAATAATAATATATAGAATATTAAAAATAAATACTCTATAGTGTCTTTTTTCAAAACAAAAAGTTTGATTCGAGTAAAAATGTAATTTTCATTCAATAGAGAAATAACATCAAACTATCAGACTAGAAGCTATTTCAAATAAACAATAATATCCTGCCTGACAGCCTAATTTTCACTACATTTTCTCTATTGTTTTGACGTAGATGTTTCCGAGAACATCAAATAACTAGTTTTTTTTTCATTATATATTCAGAACGAAATTTTATTTGGTAACATTAGTTTCTGACAGGAGAGAACAGCTCTGTAGAAAAAGTGAAAAAAAATCAATATGAGCGGTTTTAACTCTAAATATAGCCGGCATATATCTAAAAAATTAACAATTTTATACATTTTTTCTAACATTATTTCATACTTTTACAAGAGAATTCATTTCTGTCGAGTATCAAAATCGAATTCTATTTTAATAATTACATTGTTGTAGATTTTCGCTTCCCTATTTATAAGTATTCATTTGTATGGGTGTGTTTCTAAAGTGACTTGTGTCAGCTAAATTGTCTTTTAATAAAATAATATGCTAGTCACTCTGTTTATAGATTTTTCAGATTTTTATATAATTTTATGTACCTTAACGTTCTGAGTATAACATTATCTTCATCGAAATCTTCATAAGCAATAATTAAAAATAATCAGTAATCACTTATGGATAATTTTTGATCACAAACTAATTTGTGGTTTTTAGAGTGAAACATTTATGAAAAATAATTTTAGTGTCCACTTCAATTACTCACGAGAAATTATTTTTCCAGAGAAATTATAAATCCATTATTTTATTAACAACTTATGGTAAAAAAAAAACTATAAAAGATTTTACTTTTCTATTGTTTACTCATATTCGGATTAACGTTTATTGTATTTAGTGAACAAATAAAAAAATACATTTTATTAACTGATTGAATCATATTAAAACTTTTAATTTTCGCTTAAAAAAAATATTAAACTACACTCACGAATGATTTTTTTACTCATCCCATAATCTATGAGAACAATTAAATACATTAAAAAATACCATAAAAAATATGGTATTTCCAAGAAGTACAAAAAAATAAAACTAAGAAGATATTCCAAATGAAATACATGTTATTTATTAAGTATATAAATATTCAGTCTACTTTTTTTAATTAAAACAATTCAAGCTATTCGTTCCTCGAGATGATTGAACCATCAAACTAATCAACTCACCTGAACATTGATATTCTAAATATTATGCAAATGTAATAGTTGTTACTCTGTATACATCCGATATAAATGTAGCAGATAAACATAATGTTTATACGAGTATTTTTTTTGCTCGGTAATTAATCGCCGTTTTTATACTACTGGAAAG
The DNA here is from genome assembly GCA_034766995.1 of Acanthacorydalis orientalis. Taxonomy (NCBI): domain Eukaryota; kingdom Metazoa; phylum Arthropoda; class Insecta; order Megaloptera; family Corydalidae; genus Acanthacorydalis; species Acanthacorydalis orientalis. The sequence continues at coordinate 29,082,296 of CM068321.1, read as the reverse complement.
ATGTTTTTGTTATCATTTTGTGTGAATTAAATAACGTGTAATTTTCAGTTAAATCAAGTTTATTGATTTCAATTGAAAGATGTTTATATATATATATATATATATTTAATATAGATATATATGAATAATTTCTAAAATATAAACTAATTTGTAAATGTTAGGTTGATAGAAAAATAATTGCGTTTTTGGTTTTCGGAATTCCAATCTTAATTTTCGATGGAAGTGTCATTTCTCGTGCTGATGTTAATATTATTTTAAAGTGCATTTTTCGGTCTATATTTTGATAACATCGACTGTTTTTATTATTAATTTCCTTCAAATCTGACTATTGAATTGAAGATGGAGAAGAAGCAAATAAGAGCATTTTTTTAGTTCAAAACGGGTAGTAAAGGAGCAGAAACTGCTCGTAAACTAAACGATGCTTGTGGTGTGGGTACTATTAACGAACGTACGGTGAAATGGTAGTTCCAACAATTTCGTGATGGGAATGAGAGCCTTGAAGATGAAGAAGACCGCGTACGTCCTTCTTCAGTTCATAACGACCATCTAAGAGCGTTAATTGAATCAAAACCGTGCACAACAATTCGAGAGCATGCACGAACATTAGGTGTTTTTCATCCAGTATTTCTGGACCAATTAAAACAGCTAAGAAAATCAAAAAGAGAAAAATTTATATGAATTTGAAGGTCACAATTATTTTTGTACCAGCCTAACAGTTTAGTCATTTTGCCAATATGACTCAATGCTCTTTCATAAATGACTTTTTCACTTATTCCACAAATCATGAACAGAATTCTGATCAAAAATGTTAAATATATAATTTTGTTGCTTATCTACATTTTAATGGCAATTTCATCATCCCCAAACTGTAAAGGTACAGAAACTCTTGTGCGGAAATCTCTTTAAAAATATATTTTCTGAAATACATAGACATTTTATTGTATACATATACATATATATATATATATATATATATATATATATATATATATATATATATATATTAATAGAGTAACATAATATAATGATATAAGGATCTTCTTTTCATTTGCATAATAACTTTCGTTTATAAATTAAATTTAACTTTGACTTAATTGTGTTTTTATTTCATTAAATTTATACAGTTACATAAATACAAATACAAATGAGTATATATATATATATATATATATATATATACATGTATATTTGTGTTTGTAATGTTAAAAAAATAATTTCCTATGCAAATTTATAAACAAAGTAATTTCAAATTAAACCAACATCCGAATAAACGATTATAGGAGAGTAATTAACAGAACGTAAATGACTTTGAAAAGTACATGGAGTACGTTTTTTTTCCTCCAGTGCTACGAAATAATATGATAATTTATTACCGGAAGTTATTATCTACGACTTCATGATTTTTATGTTAAAAATTAACGTTAAAAATGTAATTATTGTAAAACATAGTTCTCTAAGATTCATTAACTGTCTTTGTACGTTTCTTATACATTTTTTTTCTTTCTTCTCGGTTACAATTCGCGTGCAGATTTTTACAAATATTTAAAGTTACATCAACTCAATGTTAAATATCATAGTTTAAAAATAATATTAATTTTATTTTTTGATAAATTAATCGTTTTATCTTTCATGTTATGTGGAAAACAAATTTGATTGTTAATTTTTCAATTACAATGCTGATTATAAATATTATCTATAAATCTGATATTTTTAAAATTCTCTACGTGTATTATTAATTTATTAATGTTTTTTTCTACTTGAAAGAACTGAAATAAATTATAAACGTTCTAAGAAAAGTTTGATATTTGAATAAATATTCAATGAGTTGAAATTACTGATAGTCTTATTGTCAGTTTTTTCTTTTTTAAAAAGAAAGGATGTGTTTTTTTACCAATGAAAGTAATTAAATTTTAAACACAAATATTTTATAATATATTTAAGTTTTCTTTGTACAAAAATTATAATTATTTGAAGCCATGAATGTGTTTTTTAATATAAAAAATTAATATTTTCTTACATTTATAAATCGATTTTTTCATAATATTCAACGGTATGGAATCAACATAATATTTATAAATAATAAAATTCTATTGAATTTTCTTTAATTATTTGTATTTGAAGAGAATTTTTCTCTGAAAATACAATAATAATTTTCGAAACAAAGATTCTTCGAACAATAAATTACATCAAAAACAAAATAATTCCCAGAAATGCGATTTTATAAAAAGCATCGTATCGACATATACAATTTCAAGAAGAGAAGATTAAATGTTTTCTTCTCGTTCGATATAATTACGTTCTGTTTTTGGTTCTGTGGGTTTTTAACGGAATTATCTCTTGTCAGGGCGGACTGCTTTGTGACTATGTATTTTTGTATTCTTTTTTTTCTATAGATCTGATCAAATTTTCATGTCGAAGTGAGATATATGATATTTCATGTTTTTTTCAAAAAAAAATATATATTATTAAATCTTCTTAACTTAATGCAGTAATAGAAATTTGAAATTATTTATTTAGGTATGATTTTTCTAATATATATTTTTAAGGATTTCGACTTAAATATTTCTACGAAATTTTCATGAATGGATTTTTGCTTTGTACATATTATTAAAAATAAGATAGCTTTTAAAGGACGATTCCATCATTCTAGTGCTCTGAAAATGACAGCATCGTCATAGAAATAACTATAAAAAATGGTAAATGATAATTATAGAACAAAAATATTTGTGGTTTTTGGGATAAGTGAAAAAGTAATTTATGAAAGTGAATTTGACTACAGTAAATTAGTACCAAGATGTTTCTTTATCTTAACTCTGTAAGAGTAATAGCATCACCATCAAAATGCACATAAGCAACAATGAAAATGATTAATAATTATTTACTGAAAAATTTTGATCAGGGAATTATTATGCAGTTTGTGAAGTGACTGAAAATTTAACTGAATTTGTCTTACATTTTATAGTACCAAAATTATTACAAAACTATTAAATTATTTAAACATTTCTAACACTATTTTCAAGAGTATCTTCAAATTTCCTGCTGTTTTTACGGTTTACATATATATATATATATATATATATGTTGTAAAATTAAATTTACGTTTTCCAACTTTCTTTTGATAAAAACTTTATAAAAATATCTACAAGAAAAAAAGAAACCTGTACGAGTGAAAACTACAAACGACACTCTTAAGTGAAAAGTTTATAAACGAATAAAATGATTTATTACATCGAGACAAAATATCCGCCAATTATTCTCAATATCATTGAAATTAAAATGTGCTTTCCATTTTACGTGACAGTTGTAAAAAGATTAAGTATTGGAAAATAACGTTGTAACTGTAATTCTCGGTTCTAACCGTAAAATCATAAACAACCTGTTGGGGGCTGTAAATATAAAATCCTTTATAACTTTTCTTATACTGCAAACTTACCTCTAGTCAATAATATTAACACAACATGTACAGAAATCACTCTTATATTATGTATTTATTTTTCAATTTCTGTCCAGAAACCAATCTAATTTTTAATAAAATTGTTGTAAAGATGAAAATAACAAAAATCGATATTAATTATATACAAAGAACGTTGTTGGAGGGAAAAAATAGGAACAGTTCTTTAATACATTGGATTTAATTGAAAAACAAGAACTATACAGAAGAAATCAGAGAAATCACTTAGTTACTTGATTAAAAATACATTTACGTTCGTTAAAATCACCAATAAATTATAGCGATTATATTAGCAGCCAGATGGAAAAAAATAATTGCGATATAAAAAAAGATGTTTTTCTCTTTAATTGAAAAAACACAATCGCGCCGACATGAATCGGTATTAATTATTTAATGTATGGGCGTTAAACAAAATAAGCGTACAACAAATTTTATGTAAAGTGCCAAGTGCTAAATTATGTATGTATCAGTTAATAAATGGTTTATAATTATTGTTTCCTCTTAAGAAAATAACTATTTTATTTTCAATTAGTTACATATATATATATATATATATATATATATATATATATATATATATATATAAATTATAAGGAACGAGACAAAAACGTTTAACTCTATCTATAATAAAATAAAATGAATTGAACTTTAGTATAACAAAATATTAAACATATTCTTTTCTTATATACTTAAGAAAATGAATTATGATTCTGAAATTTATTTCATTTTTTTATACACATTATTTTTAAAAGAAATATAGAGTTAGATTGATTTTCACTGAGAGTTTAAGACAATCTTCAATGAAACAAATATATTGTGTGTCTAAAGTTCGGATTTAAATTCAAATATTCTATTAACATTTTATTCTATGTTATTCATATAATTTCTATTATATTTCCTTATTTAATTATATTAGTTCTTTGGATAGCTTGCAAAAGTAATTCAAATAATCAAAATATTTTTTTTAAGTATAAATCAGACTAAAGATTAATCAGCCATTCTGGAAAAATCATTTTTGTTAAAAGGAAGTACTTCGTTTATTTTTTGCATACCATATTTTCTGAAACTATTTTATAAATTGAAAAATACAGTAAATAATTACTAAACTTTTTTCATCGCAATTTATGCATATTTTAATGGCGATTCAATCATTCTCAGAATACTAAAGTACAGGAAAAAATTATGGATGAAATTATTAGAAAAATATTTTCAATGTTCAGAACAGATCAATGTACAAAAACAATATAATCAATTCATACATTTTCCTGGCAATTTCCGATGATAGAAAAGATATATGTACATTTTATCCACAAATGAATTAAGTTTTCCACCCTACAACCCACAAATTTTTTTCTGATCGAAAATGTTAAAAAGATAAAAATTGATCATCTTTGATTATTGCTTATACGGTATTTGGCCATCGTCAGAGCACCATGGTCGATCGAAAAAATAGTAATATTTTAATTTTAGATTAGTATTTATCATAACAAGCTTACTTTTGACTAAAAAGTAACGATGAGACTTTCTGTGTATGGGAATTACAATTATATTAATGTTAAGAAATAAATATTGTTCTTAAAAATGAAAATGTTTTTTTTAAATATTTGGAAAAGAAATATCAAGAAAATACATTTTAGAAATTACAGCTGAATGACTTTAAAAAGAAATAAAATCCTTAAACACAAAAGATGAATTAATATGGTTCATAAACAACTATATATATATATATATATATATATATATATATATATATATATATATATATATATATGTGTGTGTGTGTGTATAATGCACTTTATTTACTTTTCTTAACAAACCGCACGTCCTCAACACTCGTTACAACTGCACACGTGAACTTTCTCCACTTCCCGCCATTTCTTTACAAAAAGCGTACTCTATTCATCGGTCTTACGATCGTAACAGTCCTTACGTATTCCTGCCATCTGTTCCATGGACCCACGAAGATTTCGAATAATGTTTTCGATCTATTTTTATTCATCTATTGTCATTCGGGCCTTGCAAGACGGCGATTCTATTATTTCTAAGACGTTCTATTTTCCAGAAGAAAACGTATTCTCTAGCCTTATCGTATCCATTCAATAATCTTTTAGTTCTTACGACATTACCACCACTGTACGCACGTGCGTGTGTACACACACGCACACACACATACACACACATTTACACACAGCATATGTGTGATATTAAAAGTTGAGTATAGATTTGAATAGAATTAGGTCTGGAAATTATAGTATTGGCATAGAATGAATGTGAATAGTTATTAGTTCATACATATATATATATATATATATATATATATATATATATATATATATATATATATATATATATACATATTCAATTTTATAGAGAATTTATGTAATTCTTCTTAAGGATTTTTAAACTGTAATAAAATCAACAATCAAAAGAGATCAATCTATTTTAAGACACATTCAACATATATTTTATTTTTATAAAAAAAACAAACGATCGTGATAATTTTAACTGAAAAGAAACATGATTTGTTGTTGGAAAAAATTCATTTCAGGACGAATAATATATTTAGTAGAACAGTTAGGAAATCGAAATAAGTTTTGTTTTCATGATAAAATTATTTTCCATAAAATATTTCCTTAAAAATATATACATGAAGTAGTGAATTTAATAAAACCGAAAATCGTAAGATTTTAAAAAACTATATTGTGAGTATTTTATGAAAACATTTTTTTTTCTTTGTTGTGTAGCAAAGTGTCTAGTGTTATACTTTTTCAAATATTTAAACAAAAATATAAGATTAATAAAGAAAAATAACTGAGTAAAAAATAAAACACTAACAGTAAAGATAAAAGAATAAAATATTTTAATATATTTATTTAAAAATCGTCATAATGACTTCATATAGTTTATAATACAATACAGTTATTTTTTAAAAAAATGTTTATTATTTAAAAATAAAATTGAATAAACTAGAACATTTTTTCTCACGTATTTATTTATTAATATCTATTAGTAATAATAATATATATATATATATATATATATACAATATCTATACAATATCTGTTATAATAATTTAAATACCATTTGGATTAATATTTAATACCATTTTTAAGAAAATAAACCTGTTTCTTTATAAAAATCGAATTCCATTAATTTTTGTAAATGTATTTTTTTGTAAAAACTGAAATTAAAAAATAGATGAATTACGGACATTTATAAATCAATTTGTCGTCGTTTTCAATAAGCGTTTTAATTTTAATATTTAGAAAATATAAAAGGAAGAATGAAGATTTCTCTTTTTAATTTTTAATCAAACTTATTTCTTGAGAATAAAAATGTTTCGGGGAAAATAATTGTACATCAATATAAACTATACAAAAATCTCTTTTATCAAAAAAAAATTAATAAAAAAGATATTAAACTTTTTTCTTATCCTGATATATTTTTGTTTAATTGTTTTGAAGGTGTTTCCTTTTAAAAATTACAAAGTAATAAAACTAGTCGATTCAGTTGTCTTAAAAAATAATAAGGATTTCAAAGATCTTATGAATTTCTGCGTTCAAGATTTTTTTTTATTTTACAGTAAAGTACAAAACCTAATTTTTGTAAAAAAAATATATAAAAAGTACAGTGTGTTACCAAATATAAAATATGAGAAACCATCAAAACAAAAATATATTTTTTCCAAATATATTTCTGTCTTCTCTCCCCACAAAGTATATAACAATTTCTGATTCAAAACATTCATTGATTGATTTGTTGATCATTTCAATTTTGATGATCAACAATAACTTATTTTAACATTGTTGATTAGAAAAAAATTCTGACTTGTGGGGTGAGAGAAAAATTAATTTGTGAAAATAAACTGAGCCACAGTGTCAAAAATTATTGTGAAAAATGTTATACTTCTATGTTTGTATAATTTAAAAAAAAATTAAAAAAATAATTTTAGTATGACGTCAACGTTTTCTAATACGAATTGTTTACTATTAAATCAAATCATTTTTATTCATATTTGTTCACTTATGAATTTAATTTAATTTTTTCCTAATATATTTCTTACTATAAATAATTTAAATACTATTTTTACTTACATAAAATTCGATTTAATTTCTATGAAAATAGATTTTCACCTTTATATATATTTTTTAAACAGAATCCGAGTTAGTATGTCACATTTATTTCAAATCTTTAAAATTAAATTTAAATTCTATTCAGTACTTTTATAAATAAATTTCAAGCATTTAACTGTATCCTCTAACTCTTAACCATTTAACTCTTCCATACATTTTTACTTTTTAATACATTTTGAAAAAAGTTATTTCTACTAACGTCTCTAAATCTTTTTCCAGAATTAACTCTTTTTCTTTTCATATTAATTTTAATTATTTTTATTCATTTATTTTTAATTCTTTTATATTATATCTGTCATAATATCCGTTTTTAAATAAATTCTAATAAATCATCAGCATCGAAAGATTTTTTCAATGTATGTTCTTAAATTTTTTTAAATCTCATTCAAAATTACCGAAGTATATTCATACTGAATAGATTCAAAATAATCTTATTTATTACGAAAATAAGATCAAAAGAGAAAAACGAATAACATATGGCTGAAGTTTCATTAAAAGCTCTTTTAGTGTACAAAAGAGTAAATATTAAAAAAATCGTCGTATATCAATTTTTTAATCTAAAAATGTATAATAGTGTATCGATCCAATATTTTTTGGAGTGCACGGCAAGTAAGAATAGTGCTTAATTTATAAACAATTATATATATATATATATATATATATATGGATGTATGTATTTTGTGTATATACTTCATGGACAATTATATATAAAAATAACCATATTATAGAAAAACCCTGAAAAGAAAATTGAAAGTTTTGCCCCTTAAGGGTGTCTTGTATGTGACGTCATTGACCAAAATTCTACCCCTGCACGCGTTATGCGTGACGGCACGCCCATTTACAAATGGCCGAATATAACGCATCCAATAAGGGTAGTGACACTCAACACCCTTGATCTGTCTAAGACCTAAGGGATTGTAGGGGTAAACGTATACGTAAGATGTCCCGTTGCATGTAAAGACAGAAGCTCTGTACAGAACAAACAGGGTTATATGCGTCCTTGTCGCGTACGAAAAACGCACGCGCTTCGATTTTACCTGGAACAGGGTGAATTTCAAGGCAAATTTTGTGATTTTCTTAGACCCGAGACTGGCGATACTTTTATGTGCGTATGTCTAATTGAATTTTGGTTCTAAGAAATAGAAGATTTAACAGATTTCGTGTTCGATGCCGACGTAAATGGTTTCGTATTACACGAATGGTCGTCGGCGTCGACGCTTTTCGTATGTGAAATGCGAATGTTATCATATTAAGTTTTCACAATTTTACACGTATCGACTTCTCTTCGCATCCGAGTGCGCGAAACTGTGTACACCGCGTACATTTTCGATATGTGTGTGTGTTTTAATTACAACGCTTCTATACTGAGGTACATGATTTATTTGTGAAATGCAACGGAAGTGTTGAAGAGTATGGGCGTGATTTACACACATTCTGTTCGGTCGTCGGTTCAGTAATATTGTTTTCTGTTCAGAATTCGCATAATAGTAGATTGTTTGTATTATTATATTTTTCTTTTTATTTTTTTTTTTTTTTGGTTGTGTAATATTTTTTTTTTTGATTTTCGTTAGTAAGTTCTATCGATGGTTGCATTAGATTTTTGAGATACGTGTAGTTTGATTAGATTTCATAAAATATCACACACATTTTTCATATATATATATATATATTACAATATAAATCATAACTTCATGTAAAAATTATAAATATTTAATTAAAAAAATCGCTCTTCAGTTCATACTAAAAAGCTTTTTTCTTGCAATTAATGGTCGAATAAAAAATAGCAGGAAATGAATAATTTCCTAATGTGAATTGTACTCATGTTTTTGCTAATATATATATATATATATATATATATATATATATATATATATATATATATATTGTGAATAATGAATTCACAAATGTATTGAATCAAATTTTATTCAACGAAATTACTCGGAAAATCAAATTATGAAGCAATTTATAATCTGATTAAAAGATAAAGAAAACAATTTGCTACAAAAAATAGTTCTTAAATTATATATATATATATATACATACAAAAAATTCACAAATTCATTCAGAAATTTTACAGACTCGCTCTTTAATTGAGACTAAAAATAAATATGTTTCAAAACTAACTACTCTAATAATATTAAAGAAAACAGAAATAAAATATTATTAGGAATTGTATTCATTTTATATTTCTCTCTCCATTTTTCTCTCTCTCTCTCTCTCTCTCTCTCTCTCTATATATATATATATATATATATATATATATATATATATATATATATATAATACATTCTTGATAATATATTAGAATAAAATCAAGCTTCGTTATAATATCGAGCAAATTCACATTTTCGAGAATCAAAAATGTTTATTTTTGAGTAATAATATAATTTAAACTAAATTAGTACCATAGACAAAATAAGAATGTATGATTAATTTTTTATTGCAATTATAATAGTACATGAAAACGCAATAATAATTATTTAATCTCTATCACATTGTCCCAATTAATTTTGAAACCATTTTCTACCGTATTCCTGTTGGCATGAGTATTTTTTTACAGAAAAATGATTACTCTTTAGTCAACTCTATTTCCAAATTAATATTTATCGAAGGAAATTTTTTGTTTCCTAGATTACTTAATAATATCGTATTCGTCAGGTAAATCTTCAAGAGTATTATTAACTTCCTTTTCAGTTACATTTTTATTCCATAGAACAGATACATCTTTACCAGCCAAAGCGGATACCATAATTAGACAGAAAATATCTTGTTTTCAGATTCGAACTTGCCTGTTCCAATTTTATAGTAAACAAAGCATTAAAAATATGTTGACAGTACTTCATTCTTCTCTACACACCAAATGATGCCGAGGTTGTTCTATCTCTCTCTATATATGATCAAAAATTCCATTTTTATCTTCACTAATAATTTCTTACTTATCATTGCCTAATAAATCGTTTTTGATGACCAGTATTTTGTGTAAACATTTAGTAAAATCGTAAATCCAGGGTAAAAGAATAGACTGTTTCAAGAATATATATATATATATATATATATATATATATATATATATATATATATATATATATATATATATATATATACAGAGACTTCAAATTTCATGTATTTAGTTCTGAAGATTTTTTTTTATTCATTAATTTTTTTCTATGTAGGAACCGTATATTTTCAATAAATAAATTCATTTTGGTTAATTAAAACTTGTATTTTAGTAGTAAATGTTCAATCTCTTCCAAAAAGTGATACAATCTTTAGATTTTCAATTTTAAAAAAATATAATCTACTAAATAAGCAAATCAATAATCGTACTTCAAACCAACAACAATAACAACGTAACTAATCTAATTCTAAACATATCCAATCTTTGAATCTTTTTGAACCACTAAGAACTAAATATTTTTTCCAGATTATTGAAAACTATACAAAAAAAAAACTATAAAATTAAGTTAATAGATTTGAACACGAAAATAGATTTCACTCGAAGTGTAATTAAAACTGGTTGTAGAAAATGTGGAAAAAGTAGTATTTAAGGTAGTTATTTAAACTATCTGGCCTGTACTGAACTAAAAATTCAAACTTAATTTAGAAATCCTATAAAACCATATTGTAAATTCAACCTGTTTGCAGAAAATACAAATTTTCAGGAAGAAATAAAAATAATATTCTATCAAAAGAAGTATCAATCATTGAAAATATATATTAAAACGATATTTTTTGGTTAACCACTAAAAAGTCAGTCATACTTCTACGACAAATACTTGAAATAAAATTGCTGACCGAACTGAGGAAAGGATGCATTGTTTCTTAAAAAAATGGTGGTGCACATTTGAATGTAGTTTTAAATCTGACAAATTGTCATAAATCGAAAATAAATCACTGCGAAAATGAACTAATACTTATATAAATTAAATAAAATTAAAAATACTCAAACACTTTTGCTGCTTCTACAAACTTATATTAAGATATAAACGTGTAGTATTTAAATCTTCATTATTGTTCAGAAAAAAGAATAATGAATATAAAACAGAACAGAATAAGAAAATATATATTACCAGTTTTTATTATCAAATCCACAAACAAAAAGTACACACTAACAGAAAATGTATAATAAATTTCTGTGTGTATATAACATAAATATATGTATGTATGTATGTATATATATATATATATATATATATATATATATATATGTATATATATATATATATATATATATATATATATATATATATGTACGTATTCCTTTAAAATTAGATTAGTTGAAAATATAATCTTTTATATAAAGTATTTGTGTGAACGGTACCTCTCGTTAGGTATTTCACGATGACTCAGATAAAATGGAATTTCCTCCCAACGTTGTCCTTGAAACATGAGCGGAATGGTAAAATATTTTTGCATGAATATATTAACAATATTTAATTCCTTTTTCAACATTTTACAGTTTATTATGATAAACTGTTGTGCATAAACGCAGCGTACAGGTGTCGTGAGAATTTGTAAAGATGTTTTGATTCGTTTATCGTCCATATCGGATACGAATTTGTATCCGTGCGCGTTTGGTCACCCCTTAACGAATTAATCGCTATACCTGAGAATGTTTTAATGTTTACACAGAACATTACAACCAACTAAAATGTGTTCCAGCTTCAATTTAGACGAATATATTGTGTACTAAGGTCGATTTAAAACAGTGTTGTTTCTGTACAATTTATTTAAAAATTATATATATATATATATATATATATATATATTTACAATAAAATTAATATTCTAAAATGTTTTCTTCTAATAATATTAATATTTTTAATCAAAATTAGAAACGAGATAAAGTAATAAATGTGAGTATACTTATATACACATGTGCATGTACTTTTAATACATACATATATTTATATATATATAGCGTGTTTCTTTAATCTTTGAGTAATATAAAAGTCTATCTATTTTTTATATTAATTTATACATATAAGATAGAACAAATAAACGAATAAACATGTATATCATAACAACAATCGTAGAATAACGAAACTATAATTAGAAGAAAATCAACAATCTATGACTAAAATATATATATATCTATCTTTTTTCAAACACAATGTATTGCATTTTAATTTTCCTCGTACAGATGACTGAACCGAATCAATATATAAGCATCCAGTTTCAATTTAATTGAATGGCATTGCTGTGTTTTTCTCTTTTGTGATTACATAATATAAAGATGTATGAAATATACTGTACAAATACAGATACGTATACGAAGAGAGACAAATAAATCCAGGGTAAAGTAAAATATACACAGAGAAAATAATTTTGTAGAGGAGTTGAGATAATTTTCTTACATGGTCTTGATTAGAAAACAAGTGAAAGAATATATTTAAACGTACAACAATTTTTATAAACATGCACAAGAATGTTGTTTACAATAATTCAACAAACAATTTTCTACCTTCCGTTAGTCATCTCTCTATCATCGAATGATAGATCAGGGAGTATATTTGGTAATAATTTCTTCCAAGCTCTCATCGTAGTGTCATTAAAGTTTAATAGACAACTTGTAATTATTTTTAGTACTGCTACTCTTAACTGTATATATATATATATATATATATATATATATATACATATAAATATTATATATACATATATATATACATATAAATGGAATCTATATACGGGAATTTTCATTTAACATTAAATAACCAAATATATTTATATCTACAATACAGCTTTTGAACATAATTAGTATTTCATTATTATTAACGTTGAAATTATTATTAATAATTGCTTATAAGTGTGCGATATGTTAGGTTCTCTCTCTCTCTCTCTATATATATATACATATATATTATAAGTTACCAATTTATTTCTACGAAAATATTATCATTAACAGAATGAATACAAAATTTATAATGAAGTATGAGTAAAAAACGATTGAAGTATGAAATAAAGTTGTGAACACACTATTGTTAAAATAGGTGTCCAGTTAATGGTGCATCACTGTTGCATATTTTAATCGAAAACGATCGATTCAATATGAATCGATTACTGCTAGTCTATTTAATATTATTCCTTGTTAATTCATATGAATGAATTTTATAATAAAACTGTAGTGTTAAAAAGTTGTACGAGTTAAGGTTGAGTGCATAAAGATTTCTCTTAACAATCTCCTGTTAAAACTTACATATTTTAATTAATAAACATAAATATTTATATACAGAACGTTAAATTAACTAAATATGCCAATTATTTTATTATTTTTTGTATCATTAGCAGAAGAGTATACTATTATCATCATCATGTTTCTTTTTTGATTTTTAATTTTATAAAAATCTACTGTTGAAAACTAATGTTTTAATTATCATTTTTAATAAATGTATAGTAATTAAATTTAAATTGAAGTACACATATACTATAATGTTAAAATGACGATTGCAGAAACAAATGAATAAATAAAATACTCTAAGATATTATAATCTGGTGTAAGGTAAAAAAAATAAAGACGAGACGCTAATGAACAAGATCAAATTGTCAAAGTTCAGTAGTTAACTCAAACATAGTTTAGATATCTTGAAATAAAATATGACTATATCGCAGAAACAATATTACATAGCTTCTAATCATATTTGGTAGCTCTGTATAAAAAAATACTACCTGCAGATATTATTAAATATCGACTCAGGTAAAAAGCGTCATTTAATTTATTTAAAGAATAATATAATTTACTATAAATATACTCTACATGATATTAGATAAAAAAAAGTATCAAATTCAAAGAATGATTGAATATAAAAAAATATGTGATTAATAATGATACCGGAGGAAAATAGAAAACACTCATCTGCAAGAAGCATTTCCTATACCTGAGATAGGTACACATAACTACCATTTGGAGGTACGTGGTGTTCAGATCATATTACCAGCTGGAATTATGAACTATTCCAAGTAATTGGTTCTCTGTATACATCTGAAGACATAGTTTGAAGTTCGATAAGCCATATACTTTATAATTAGTTTCTGAAATTATTTCATATAATAAATTTATAGATGTAGATAATTATGTTCCAATATTGATTTACCACATGAGTCAAACACATCACTTTAGACGTTTTCTTTTATCAAGACATATGAATCAATACAGATGATACAACAAATAATAATGTACTTAATTTTATAAAAGTAAGATATTTATTATGGGAGACTTTCATTTGACATATTAACACGCTGATAATTTTTCAACATTTACATTTTCATATTTTTAATATAGTTTAAAATGAACGATATATATTTTCATAAACAAGGATTAATAAAAATTATTCGGAATTTTGTCTTATAGAAAATGAATGTTTACAGAAAAATGGAATACATTTCAATCCTCAAAATATCCCATATTATTTTATATAACTTCACAACAATTTCCGCCAAATCTGAATAAATCATTCGACAGTATCTCTTTCCAACTGAAATTCGAAAAGTATACAATGCCTAATATGCTGCTTTTCGGACGTCATCGTGTTCACTACCGTTTTATGTGGTTATGCCAACTGCTTGGTCAAGATATACAGTGTTTTTAAAAACTAGGGTTGACACTTCAAAATCGTAAGACGCTGAGAAAATATTTTAATTTATAAGTTATAATTGATTCGATTTAAAGGCGTCGAATTAACTTTAACAACTAATAAATTCGATTCAGTTTTAAAGAAATATAAAAATTATATTTAAAAAGTATATGAAGAAATATAACCATTTGTATTTGAATCAAAATTTAATAAAAGGTCTGGTTCGGTTTAATTTTCGAAAAAATTCACATACAAGTTTTATATATATATATATATTATTACAGTAAAATGTTATATAAATACAAGTCAACAGGGATATCAAAGAAATTTAATCCGTACGAAATGTATGCAAATTACTCTGTTGCTCTATGAATTAGCAATTTACTTGTAATATTGAAACAATAAAATATTGATCCGACATTGTGTCGTGTACAGAATAAAATATTGACTTATAACAAATGTATATTCATTTCTGAACCATTGTCGAATACCTTAGATGGAATGTTTTCTATAGAAATTTTTCTACTGAATGACAATTTCGGTATTTTCAAAGAATCATCGGTTTTATAATGTAATACGTTTTTATTCTACGATGAAATGATATTGAACAGAATTGTATACAAACATGAAATAATTTAACAGCGGGTTGAAAACAATTAATTTCACTGGACGGAGTTTAGAGAGCCGCCTATTAATGTTAACAAATTAGAATCCAATATTAAAAACTATATACATATCGTCAAAAATTAAAAAAAAAATACTCATTAATATAAAAATAATGTATTAGTATCGCTTCCATGTTTTGGTAAATATTTTTTTAAAACACACACATGTGTATGTGTATGTATATATATATATATATATATATATATAGATAGATAGATAGACAGATAGATAGAGAGAACGAGAGAGGAGAAATAAATCCACATTAGATGGCAGATACTTATTAAGAATCAAAAAAACAGTAATTGATTTAATCACTGCAAAACATTATTCAGTTCCTTCTATTGCCTTATTCTAAATATATTATTAGGTTGGAAACAGAAAATCATTGTATTTCTTTTCAATTCTAAATTACTATAGACATGTAACAAATTACTTAAGATACAAAACTGACAGAAAGAATAGAAATAACAAAAATAGAGTAATCACATAAGGATTGAGTAATGAAATAAATAAAGAGAGCGAAAGAATTTGAATTCTATGCTTATCAAATGCAAATCATTAAGTTATAAAATATGAGAAATTGGAACATTGTGTGATTATCAAATATATTAATGATAATAATAGGAGTGTAAAATAAAAAACTGAACTGATTAAAAGAACTATTTAGTTTAGGAAAATGTAGAACAAAAGGAAAAAAATGAAGCAGACCTAAAAAAATATCAATTGTGAATTAGATTAAAAAATTTATAGTTATAATTCAATAGTTCTACAATTATAAAGTGTCAGGAATGTACATATAATTACATTGAAATGTCATAGAAAAGTAACTGCTACACTGTCAGTAAATCATCAAAATGGAATATGTATTTTCATACATTAATTTTTCACTCATTTTAGAATCACATAAAAAAAGTCAGTACAAAAATTGATTATTAATCATTTTATTATGCTTAAAATCTAGATTTTTCTATATCTTAGTGCTTAGGAGATGATGGTATAAATGTTTTACAATATATAGGAAGAGTGAAAAAAAATTTTTGAAAAAATTGTGTTTTGCAGGGGATAGATATTTCAATCTGGCGAGTATTAGTGTATTAAAATAGATAACTTTTAGACATTATGAAGAGAAACTATGATATGTTTACTTATTTTTTTTAAAAAAAACACAACTTTGAAAAAATATCGACTCAATTAAAAATTATAATACAATAATGTTAAATATCCTTTTCAACAAGATTATTTATCTTCAAAATGACAAAAGTGCAAATAGGATTTTTATACTTTAGAGCTCTGAGAATGATTTTTAATCATAAAAAAATTTTGCAGCTTGTGGGATGAATGGAAAAACAATTTGTGAAAGTGAATTTAGTAACAGAACCTGCAACGATATTGCGAGGAGAAATATATTTTAAAATTATTATATTTCAGATTCTGAAAAATAAAAATCACAATACTTCTAAAAGAAAAGGCATAACTGAACTGCAATATGTTTGAAAAACATTTAACAGTTTTACTATCATTCGAATCTACTTATATTTACTTACAATCTTATTAATTCACAAATCATCTCACCTACATCTAAAACTGTACATGAACTACAACAACAAAATGTAAATTCTAAACAAACTTGTACAAATAAAAATCTAAAACAAAATGATGTCAAAAAAATGGAAGTATAAAAACGTACAATGTGCTATCTTGAATGTATATTTCCGATAATCGGACGAAATGAACGACCTACTAAAAAAAAGATCTATAAATAACGAAAGTCAAGAGCAATGGAAACTGACAGTCCAGGAACTACGAGAGAAAAACAAAAGTTTCAGTTGCATCAATACACACTGACATAGGTCGAACTTTTCTAAAGAGCACCGATCGTAAATGTCAAGTAATTTATTATCAAACATATATACATTCACACACACATCTATATATATATATATATATATATATATATATATATATATATCACATATTCATAAAGCATGAATAGATAACATATTTTCTATTCTGCTACATTAAATGTCAATCTAATCATAAAATTCGATTATGATATAACAAAAAAAAACACAAAATTCGAGCACATCTACAAAACCTATACTTTTCTATAAATATTGTTTATTTTAGATTACAGAATTAATATTTATCTCTTCAATGAAAAATATGTTTAAGTATTTCTTCTTCACAAATGAATTAACTTTTTCATCCAAAAAATCACAAAAAAATAATCTGATAAAAATATTCAATAAATATTGATTATTTTATATTGTCGTTAATGCTTATTTCTGTACCGATGCTAATAAAATTACAATGATACAAACACATATTGTTTTTGTACCTTGATCATCTGAGGAAGATTGCATCGCCATTAAAATTCGTATAAGCAAAAACCAAAAATTATTATTAATGATTTATTGGATATTTTTGAACAAAAAAACATTTGTGATCTGTTGGGTAAGAAAATAGTAAAAATGAATTTAACAACAATACCAGAAGTGTATTATGATTTATTTTTTTTCTCAATCTATTCACATTTTTGATTTTTGTATAAATGTAAATTATAAAAAGTCAATTAACACAAAAATATTTTTTAAAAACTACTTTGTTGAATTACTAAAACGTTACACTATATAATTCATTTATTTTATATTTTTTTATTCCATCAAACATACTCTAAAACGACTATTTACATTTATGCCGTTTTTTTTTTAAAAAAAACTACACATGTTTTCAAAAAACCATTATTTATTAAATATAATTTAACAAACTCCACACAGACGTAACATCTATATTAGATACGACTGACATTCGTTTAATTAGAATATGAACACAGAAACATTAATAAAATTAATATAAAGATGAGTAAAGATTAAAACTATTTTAGCATTTCGTATAATTAACTAATATGTTTTGTCAATTATGCCATAAAGTTATTGCTTTTTTTCAAAGGTGTGTATGAATGTGTGGATAATAAAACTAATAAAATTACATATTTTTTATATACACACAAATGTATGCATATAAATAAATATTTGCATATATATTATTTCGTTTTTAAGTATTCGGTTCTAAAAACGCCGTTGAAATTTATTTGGAATTCGTGAGTGAGATTTTTATCAAAATATTTTTATTCTGTGTCAATAATACAAGTAACTAGTATTAAATATACTATATTTTTAATGATAAATCGATTGGAGCTTTTAAGAATAGATTGAGAACAGAAATCAATGAAAATTAAAGTATCGATTCCATGTTTTTCGAATCTCTTATATATAATTTGTTGTCTTACAATATGCTATCCTGGTGGCGTTTTTTTCCTTTTGTATCATCTGTGTGTCTATTCTCTCCTCTATTACACCCAGCGCGAGTGCCATCCTTAGGCAGATGGTAGAGACTAACATCTACCTGAGAATGGCACACGTATTGAAACTAGTAGTGGAAAAAAGACACCCAACTGTTTCAAAAAGATGGAGACCACCAGGATCACAGATATAAAAGTATGCAATTATAATTGTCATATGTTTTAGACACCAATGTTTGATTTATGAAAAAAAAACAATGATTTCAATTTTATATTTTCATCCAAAAATAACAACGACCAGTACACACACTTTCATAAAAAAAAACAAAATTTGTAATAATTTAACTGTTTCTAGGAACTAAAATAGTTTATAAATGTGTTTAAAACGTTTAATCAATTAATGAAGAATGATTTTTGAGTTTATGTAAAAGGTTTTCTATTTGAATCGCAGGTATACAATCAAATATATGTTTATTTATGATTCAGTTATAATCAGCCTTATTTGTACATACAAAAAAATTAATATGCAATTATTATTTTTAAGATATTCATTTTACTGTTCTGTAATTTCAACTTACAATTAACTAATTTTTTATCAAACACTACTATCAAACTTTAATATTATTACAAATTAACATTAGATAATAATAAAGTAAATTATTTTGACCTTATTTTTTATTTAATTAATATAATTATGGTACACATCGACCACATCAATAATTCGTACGTTATTTAAACAAAGATCATACATATATTTACATACGATAATATTATACAATATACGAATTTATTTCACAAGTTATCTTACCTGCTTTGTACACAATTTCTGTATTTATCACACACACTTTCATGGTCACTGGTTGTCGGGTTGATAACTACTAGTTCATAACTCTCCTTCGCGATTCTGAAAAAAAATATATCATTTAAAATGATTTCCAGTCATTACATAATTTCATACAAAAATTACAGTAAAAAAGTTTATATCTTATTGTCATATACTCTCGACAATTAATATAAAAAAATGTATTAAAATGAAATTCTTTCAAAAAAATCAACAATTATTTTTTTATTAGATGTACAAATTAATTCAGTGCCTTTTTTATAGAAAATGAATGTTTATAGAAAAATGGAATACATTCCATTCCTCAAAAATCGTCCATTATTTTGTATAACTATGCGCCATCTATTGAGTAACTGACGAATCTCTTGTAGAGAAAGATGACCACTTTAGTCGATGAAGTCGTAATGCATTTTCAGACCTTTTCCACTGTTCTAACATTTTTTGCATGTGTTATGCATCACAAAATCTTCCTCCATAGCAATAAGAGTATACTGCTTTTCGAACGCTATCGTGTTCGCTATTGTTTTGTGAGGTTATGCCAACTGCTTGGCTAAGATATATAGTGTTTTTAAATGTTAAGGTTGGTATTTCAAAATCTTAAAACAACGAAAAAATTATTTAATATGAAACAATGTTTGATTGATTTAATTTAATGGCACAGAATTAATTTTTACAATTAATATTTACAATTAATGTCTCTTTTCCTATATATTTCCTTGATTTATTTATTTCAAATAATAGTATACATATATATATATATATATATATATATATATATACTATTTTTTACTTAAAAATATATCTTCATTTAAATCTGGAGTTGTTAACTCTTGTGTTCTTAGAACAAATATAGAAAAAAGATATAGAGCTATAAGATTTCCCTGAGATTTTTTTAAAATTATCACTTGAATAGTTCATTCAATAATTTAGAGTATAACGATAAAGGTAAACACTAAGTTTAATTCTTGAAGAGATTGAATACAGAAAAGTTAAGATAGTCAGGCCATTTAGAACATTGAATCTAAACGAAAGACAATCGTCTGACTTCAGTTTTCTTTCAGATACAAAAAAATGAGAAAAAATCAAGCTAAAGAACTTTTATTCGTTACTGTATACTCATTGAATTTTACAAAAGACATGAATTTCGACGAAAAGTAATAAGAATTTAATGTATACTGTGGATCCTAAAAAAATTACCAAATTCAGGCTAAGAAAACGTTTAATGAGTCTTTTAATGTTCATTGCCTGAAAGAAAACTAAAGAAAGACAATAATTTCTTCTGGCACCTGTTGAAGAAAATCTTTGATCTCAACCTTCGAAAAATAATTAAAATATTTTTTCAGTTAGTAGTATTGTAAATATTAGTTCGGTAAATCAATAGAAAAGATATCTTACAGTTATCTCAAAATTCAAAAAAAAAACTGACATAATATGAATAAAAATATTAACATGAAATCGTTATTGTTTTTACTTTTTGCATACTCATTACTAATGATAATCCGATTAGAATCCTTTCATGGACACTATTCAATTCTTGTTTTCTATGCTCAATTTCTACTTCCATCCACCTTCAGACGATGCAAGTTAGGAATCTTATTCGATCATGCAACATTCCAAAAGAATATCCTTATCTGATATTTTCGATAGTACATTTTATATATTTGAAATCTAAATTAATGTACAATTCCATTCGAATATACTAATTTAAACTGTATACAACTTAATAAAAGTCATTCAGACGCTTTTTCTTTCCTAATAAAACGCACCGGTACCACGAAAAAAAAACACAACTTGCTACAAATCGTTCGATATTGAATGAAACACACACAGTCCTTTGTATTTTACATAATTACAGCACGTGTACGAAAACTGTTTAAAAAATGATCACAAAAAACAATACAACTTTTTTCACGAATAAATTATCAAATAATGATCTATTTAAAATATATTAAAGTCAACAACCAATTAAAACATACATAAAATAACTGTACATTTAGACGCATACACACACAAATATATATATATATATATATGTATGTATGTGATCAATACATTTATATGTTTCTATTTATGTGTGTGTGTGTGTGCATGAGGAAAACGCTTTTGACGATAATCAATTTTACATTTACTAATAATGTACATACACACAGATCAAATAAAAAACAGATAGCGTAACTTAAAAACGAAATAAACTTTATACATTTACACCTGCCTTCGTATGAAGGACATAGTTATGAGCTAGAAAAAAGACATGTGGACAGTATAACTGTATATATGAGTAGTTAATTTTGTTTTCCATTGACTTTGTTTGATTTATATACATATGTATACATACACACACACACACACATATATATATATATATATGTGTGTGTGTGTGTGTACGTGTGTGTGTGTATGTATGTATCAGACAGCCTAATGTTCAATACTAAAAAAATTAAGCACTAATAAAAAATTGTCTTGCAAATTCTATTCATTAAAATATGCACCCTTACAATAATAACACTTATCGAATCCCATCTAATTTTCTTTAAACAGATCTTTTCATAAGATTTTCTCTATGTTTAAATATCTTTATTGCTAGACCACTTGTAATGCTTTGCAGGCAACATGTGTATTAAGTAAGTAGGATAAAAATGATGCTTTTGTGGAAGCACAAGAAAAACGAGTTTTGTCCATAATATCACGTTCAGATTCTAATTAGAACAAATCCATAATTGCAAAGAAATAATGATTTCATTTTTTTGTTATTCTTAAAACGAATCTGTCTTGAATTTAGTAATTCGAACTCTTTTTTTAAAAAAAAGTATTGTAGATAATTTCTAAACTGAAAAATTAAAGTACAGTTTATAATAATTGTTTCAGTACTGTGGTTAAATTCACTTTCACATATGAATTTTCCACTTCCTTGCAAATCACAAAAAAATCTATACGAATATGTTCAATTTTCGATTATTAATCATTTTTTATTGTTGGTTAATCGCATATGATATCCATTCTAGAATACTAGAATGTATAGAAATCAGACTTATTTACACTCCTATGTTCTAAATAATTGAATAGAAATTTTAAATACATGTAAACAAGAATCAAAAAGATCAGTAATCAATTATTGAAGATATTTTTGTTCAGAAAAATGTTTCTGGTTTGCGAGTGATTAAAACGTTCATTTGTAAAATTAAAATTTTCATATTTCATTTGTTGATAAAAACCCTTTTAAAATAAAGTTTGAACTGATTGATTTCATATCTTTACATACAATGTTGGTAGTCTTCGATTCAAATGTTCTCTGTTGGGACAGAGATTATTTCTTCGATAGAGTCTATTTCAGAATTCGTGTCTTCTTTATGTAATCTAAAACGTTAAGGTACCATAAAAAACGTTAAATAGAAGTTACCTGAAGGTGATACAAGTCCTAGCTAAAGACTTAGCATGTAAGTCAACAATAACAATTCAAAAATTAATTCTATGATCAGATTATCAAGTTTTTCCAATTTGTAATTTTCAATCTTATTCCATTTTCTGACATTGTAGTATGTAGCATACTCTCAATTTAAAATATATAAAATTCCATAGAACTGAATTGTATGCTTCTATATACAATTATGGTGTAACTTTCTACTAATAACTACCATTCGATAAAAGTTAAACTCTTTTGAAAAATAAATAAGAGATTTTTCCAACTATAAACTATAGGTCAGACCACGTTTAATAAAAACATGCGTTGATTTAATAAAATAACAGACTACGTCAATGAAAAATATTTTATAGAATAACTAAGAAGATCTGATTTTAACATAAATTTATTTCTAAATATTTAGATAATTTAATATGATTTATGTTTAATAAAAACGGTTATTAAAAATTGTCATTAAATTTTTAAAGAACCGGTTTTTAAAAATTTTGGCAGTTCGTCACTGTACATATACATACATACATACATATATATATATATATATATATATGTTATTTGGACAAAAAAAGCATTAATCAAAATATTCAGAAAGGGTCGAACAGAAACTACATTTCACATAGAATGCGGTCAACCGATAATTATTCAACTAATGGCTATTTAACAATTACGGAACAGTCGTAAAGAAGAGAATGCGTTTCAAAAATGGTCTTTAAATTTTAATTTATATTCAGATGCTAATAGCTTCTGTTATATATACTTGCACGTAAGTATACATACGCACACACTTAAGACCGAAATTTTCATTAGTTTCGTCAAAAATTTGTAATTTAGAAGAAGATCCACCAACAACAATAAACTTTGGATATATTAAAAGTGAACAAATGGTCTTATAAATATTCGATGGAGCGTTTTAAGCGCGAAGTCGGTGAGATAAGTTTACTACTGTTCGAGAGCGAAAGCTCCGTTTCGCTTAAATGATTATGTGGGTTCTTGGTGTTAAGACCGTAATGAGTTTATTTTACTACATTAGTGAGTCGAGTTTTCTTTTTTCAGGTCATGATTTATCTTATCTTATTATCGGTAATGATTTTTTATGGGGTAATTCTTTTAAAACAAACCACTGACTTCGCCAACTTTTTGTAGAAGAACACGTTTTTATAAAGACTACTTTTCAGTATAAATTCTCAATTAGAAATTACTTCCATAAAAGTTTTATCAAATATTTAAACACCCAAAAAATCATTTCGATTTCGCTATTGAATTTATGTTTTCTACAATCGGTTTCTATTATTTCCCTTTAAAGTAGTTTTTCTGAATACATAGATAGAAAAATTTACCTGAAGATGACAATAATTGAAGCTGGTAGTAGAAAATATGGACTCAATAGAATATTATCGAAATGGTTCTTATACTGGAATTTTTTAAACTAAAAAGTTCTGCAAACTACTAAAGCTTAA
The DNA here is from genome assembly GCA_034766995.1 of Acanthacorydalis orientalis. Classification (NCBI taxonomy): domain Eukaryota; kingdom Metazoa; phylum Arthropoda; class Insecta; order Megaloptera; family Corydalidae; genus Acanthacorydalis; species Acanthacorydalis orientalis. Next base: position 29,057,458 of record CM068321.1, on the reverse strand, counting down.
AAATGTCTATCTCAAGAGAATAAATTAAGTCATTTCGAAGGAATGCAGAAACAAAAAAAAATATAATAAAAAAATAAATAAAAAAATATTCTATTAATGCATTTATAGATTTTAAATTTTACTGCTATTGAATATTATACCACAATTTCGATTTTTTTTCACTTCCACATGTCTTATTTCGATTACAACGATAATAATGCTATTTTTTTTAACAAATTTCTTATTTAACTGTATTTTTATTTCTTATTATCAATAATCCTAAGTTTCTCTTTATATTCATTAAGTACTCTATTCTAGGATTAGCATTTATTTTAATTTTTTTTCTTTTAGTTTTTTTTTATATATTTAATCAAACATAAATATATACTATATAATAAATATTTTGATTTATTAAAGAAATGTGAAAGTTAAATTATTAAAGTACCTAAATAAAAAATATACTTTTAGTCAAACAGTACAAAATCACATAAAATAAATAACCATATATAAATATAGACTGATAATTTTATATATAACTTTTAATTTTTTTTTGAATAGAAGATTTAGAAAGAGTAAAATATATGTTTGTAAAATTATATGTTTCTGTCCAATTAGTTTGTAGAATGATTGTCAATATATATATAATAAAAATTGAATAAATGCAGTGTTGTAAATACAAATTCTTTACTTAAGACAGAAAGTGAGAGTTGACTTTCAACGAATTGATATAATTCCATCCCATTCATCAACACCAAATATATTTTTTATCTGATTTCAGTGCATTTGTAACTATTTTAACATATTAAACAATATTTAATTTTTCTTTATCTATCTCTTGTATGTAACAAAAATAATTCAATAAACTTCTGAGAAGAATAGTTAATTATTCATAAATTTTATATTTTATACTTCCATTTTTGTTTTCTTTTTTTATACTTTAAAGAAAATAGATCTATAGGAGAAAAATATTCATATTTTTCTTACCCTTCTATTAGGAATTGTTGGAGTGAAATTATCAGCTCATATTTATTAAAACTAAGTACAATATGTATAATAACAGAAGTTTCATTTTTAATTAAAATTCAAGGTACAGCTATGAAATATATTGACAAATAAAATGAGAAAAATATATACGATCTCTAGTCGATAAATAAGGATAAAGTAATTTAATATTCTTTAGTTAGGTGGCTGTTTTTTTTTCCTGTGGATATGCTCATCTATAATAAGTAAAATTGTTCTAGTAAGCTATGGAAAAAAATAATAATAATGAAACAGATATTTTGCCTTTGTGCGGTTAGAATTTATGTAATCTCATTAAAATAGTTATCTTTTAGTGCTTATATTTATTATATTATAATCTTTAATATTTAAAAGAAACTTTATCAGTGTATTGAACGTGTATGTAATGACTTATTTTAAAAAAATACATTTTTATATTTGTTCAGTGCTGTCAAACAAGTCATTTGTTATACCAAATACTAATAATTGTGTTTTCTTTTTGCAACATCATGTAAGTCCATTCGATTTTTCTTCATATATGAATACGAATTTGGTTCCCTATATTCAGTTCTATCAAAATAAATAAAAATATTGTTACAATTCTTATCAAAAATAATACACAAAAAGTATGAACATTTATATAGGTTAAATTCATACATTTTATAATAACAAATCATAGTCTACTATCTACAATTACTAGTTAAATAGATTTATTGATTAATAATTTAAACTACAGAATTCAATAATGTATTGCACACACTTTTGTTTTTAATTTAAATTATAGAAATTTGAAACACGTTTCCCTATTCATATTCTTCAAAAAATATACATATTTTTTTTCTTTTAACAAACTATTAGACATACGATATTTATATTAATATCATTGATTTGCTGACGAATGGTTTTTTAAATATCCTTTGAAATTTATTTGAAATGATTAAACGAATCGAATTAATTTATTAGTAAATTACATTCATCAAACCTCTAAATATTATGTTGTGTACAATTTTTACAGTATATTACACATTAATGAAATTAATTACATACGTACGAACTAGTTCACATATTTTTTATACAGATAATTAAACATTGTTGAATATAATTTACACAAGCGATATTTTTAATATTTTTCAAACATTTATATAAATATATATATATATATATACGTGCATGTATGTATGTACACATAAGAAGGGAATTATTTATGGACGTATACGCACTTTTACGCTTCGGATTAGCATATTCATTAAAAACTACGCACTTTGTATATATTTTTTTCGAGGAACAGATGTTGTTGATTCTTAATTAAACTATAATTAATTCTCTTATTAAACAAAACAGCGGAAGTAGAGTTTTTATATTTTGAGTGATGTGTGTTAGTAGTATTTGTAAAGTGCGTAACAGGATATTTGTGATATAAAGTTATAGATTATTATATATATATATATATATATATATATATATATATATATATATATATATATGCGTACGTATCATTTTATTACACATTAGTGTTATTTAAATTCAGCTATCCGAACGAATTGGGTCCAACATACACTGAGACTTTTATTAATAGTGCTGGTGAATAATTTATTAATTTAAATTTACTGTTATGTGTTTTCGTTAATAATTTTCAATGTGTTTGTTTTTTATGCGTTGTAAAAAATGATTAATAAGTAATCGTAAATCGTTGGTGCTCCTTGTCCCAGTTATGTCCAGTCCTTTCTATGCGATGAGGGTAAATCAAGAAGTAAAGATCGAATCGCGATTTTTCTATATAGATAAAATACGTAGAGTTATTAAAAAAGGAACAATTGTACAAGCATTAAATAATAAAAAACGTTTTTATTATAAAATAGTCAAACAATTCTTTTTATTATAGGAACAATATGTAGCTAAAAAAATTTATTTTAAATAAATTGTAATGAGTAATTAACTGTCCACTATTTCATTAAAAAAACTATACAGCAGTCTTTTATTTCAAGGTAAAAAGAGAAATGTATGAATTTTTTTTATGTTTAACCAACATAGAAAACTAGTAATAAAAAATAACAATCAAGTAATTTTTGTTATAATTAAAAATATATTATCAAAATTATCAACGGTGCTTATATATATATATATATATGTATATAATGTGAATGTCCAGTTTAGGATTTACATATTTATAAAAAAAAATTTAATATTATAATAATAGGTTTAACGGTACCTATCAATACGAAGTGTGTGCGTTTTTTTTTTACTGCAGAGTGTTTATATTTTTTATAAGCACACACACACAGCTAATTATTGAAGTTAAGATTATTCAAAGAACGGCAGATGGAACGATCCAGTTCTGGAAAGGAATGTCGAATTAAGTTTTTTTTCTACACATTTTTTTCTATATTATATGAACACCTCAACAATTTTAAATACTTTATCTTCCAATCGGTTATATTTATGTATTCGTTTAAGTCAATTGATGACAGCAAAAAATAACTTTGATCTATTAAAATATGAACTCGAGATATGTTAAATATTTTATATTTCAGTTACATTTGTATAGATTTATTAAATCAAACGGATAAATTCGGTTCAAATGTGCGAGTAAATTGAATGGGTTTTGTATGTTTTATCGACATTATTTGTCATGGCTGCACGTTAAAAGTAATAATGATAAAGAAAAGAATGTAATATAATTTATTTATATCACATATACATTTCACATATATATATATATATATATATATATATATATATATATATATACATATATTCTATTGTTATCGGTAATTAATAAATGCTTAAAATTCAAAAATATTAAAATTACGAACCTCTTCGATTAATTTTTTGATTGACGTTGCATTATTTAAAATGTTAATTATCTGATATTATCTCTAAAATATTTTACATATTTTTTTCTTCATCACAGGCTTATATACTTACATACATACATATATATATATATATATATATATATATATATATATATATATATATATAATGATAATCATCGTTACCATCAAGCTGATTATATCTAAATCATATTTCTACCCTTGGTCAGTCTGGACTGATGAGGATGTACTGTTATTATTACTCACCATATCTGTCTACAATTTAAAGTTTGTTCGCATCTAAGAATGTAACGATTTCGACTAACAACACTTAAAAGGTTTTTAAACATCATGGTTATTGTTTAATGGATATCTAAATGTGCATAAACAACAATCATAAATGATTAATATCAAAATTATTTCATATTTCTAATCAGATTTTTTGTAGTTTGTAAAAACAATTCAATAAACCAGTGCCAAAAATAATATATCAAAAAATCATCTTTATTCTACAGCCATTAGAAAATGTACAACAGCTGAAAAACTATTTGAACAAAAGTATATAATAATTTTTTTAACCAATCCCTAAATGGAGAGATCAGAATTCTTTCCAATTTACTTCAATGTGCGTATAGACAGTATTATTTGCTCTATATGTTAGGAAGTAAAAAAAAATATGGGGAAACATGGAATTATAGCATAATAATAATTATGAAACTTTTTTTTATTAAATACACGAATTTCAAGATAAATTCTATCAATTTCAATTTAATTTACAGCCAAAATTATAACAATGCTTCAGTATTAGTTTTTTCTTTTGCAATTTACATTACTGAATTTTCAAAAATCAACAAACGCTTTGTTGAAATCTATTTGCTTGTAAGTGTTATTTTTTTAAAATAAATATTAATAACGCTATTAAAAAAATAAAAATATTCAGATACATTTTAGCAAATAGATGTTTCACTTGCCTACACTCTATAAAAAGTTTATTAATTGAAAATATTCAATAATTGATTATTGATCATTTCTTATTGTTTCTCGTACGAAATCTGATACTAATGCCATCATCGTCAGAAGATTCAAATACAGACAAATCACAGAAATTTAGATATGTATAAACATTTGAATTATATTAAATTATGATGTTTGATAAATATTATATTTATGATATATATATATATATATATATATATATATATACATATACATGATCAAAAATTCAACTGTGATTGATCAAAAACCATTTCAGTATTTATTTGTGATAAAAAATTGAAAAATATCTATGAAAACCATTTAAATCATGTTCAGTTGACATAAACGTATGCTTCAGTAAAAAAATACTATTAAAAATGAATGTGAATAAACCTTATTTAAGAAATATTTTTCTTTTTTTGCTCAAAGAAACTGTAATGTAATAAAGACATTCAGAGAAATTTTGTATAATTGTAACAACGCAGATTTTATTTACTTTCGATTGGACAAATTTCATTTCGATGACATTTACTGTGTACAACGATAGAAATTGTTATACAGCCTTGTGTTGTCATTGCTATCATCTTTTGAACTAAATTATTGAATGACTTGTTATTGAACCACTTAATTATTGACGTAATCAGCAAAAAAAGACACGTATATCCACATATATGTAGTGACTCACAAGAGTGATTAGATATTACTTTAAAGGTTCATCCACACTTTCGTGGATGATTGATCGGGTTGACTCCAGTATGGGTTTGTGTACTAATTAAATTCTATTTGTAACATCCACGTTTATTTCATTAAACATGATTGCATGAAAACACTCGTATATTATTTATTTTATGTGATTATTAATTAACATAGTGAGTTGTTTTTCTCTGCTCACTTGTGTTGAATAGAATTCAAAAACTAATTTTACACGTTCAAGAAATCATCGTTCAGGAAGTTATTTACAATATTTTTTTAAAAAATAATCTGCCATATTTTTGAAACTCAAGTATAACATTTCATTATATAAAAGCAAGTTCATTATACTCTGCGTGTGCATTAATAATTAACATCATTTTTCTACATTTATATTTTTTTACACTTTCACAAATATATTAGTAGAAATATATAAAATATATTTCAAATGTATAGTAATTTTATATACAGGAAAAGAAAAAAAGGTACAGAAATTCAATCACTTTTTATTTACAAAAAAATAGCAACATGGTAAGCTACTACTGATAATAAAATAATTGAAAAATTTTCAATTAACCGACCAAGTGTTTTTTTTTTTGATTTGGATTTTAAAACTTTAATTTTCAAAATTCTCACTTATTCGACTTTTTCAAGCAGCGATTGTTGTTTTATTAATTTACAATATATTTTAGAACAGATTCGAATAGACATATGGCAGAAATTGAGTCTCAAATTTGAATTGTTTATGAAAAATGATTTTATTAATCACTTAACTATCATTAATCTTTCACAAATGATTTTTTCATTCATCTCATAAACTGTAAAAAAATTTCACATCAAAAATGTTAAATAAATGATTATCAATCATTTTTAATTGTTTCTAATGTAAATTTAGACGATTATACCATCATTCTCAAAGGGATGAACTATAGAAAAATCTTTCTCAATTTCAATCTAATAATGGGTTAAGATCTTTTTAGTTATTTTCAAGTTTAATCAGTGTTCCACATATAATTCCTCGGAATTATTTAACAAAAAATATTACTTACAAACTGATAAAGATATAAATGTAATGATTAGAGATAATTACTTTCTAGAGCTGCTTAATTATGATGTATAATTATTGAAAATTTAATCCATTTGAATTTAGAAAGGATGAAGAGATTATATCATTACAACGAGAACATTGAAAGGGATAAATTGTTCCCCTAATTAAACTAAAATAGAATATAAATCGACAGTCTAGATTAGAAATGCTTGAGACCCCGAACATTTTTGCGTGTCCTAGTTTAAACTTTATATGAAATCCTAATGTATTAATTCTATTAACTACTATTTTATTTATCAGTTCCACATTATTGAGTATTTTGTCAGATCCCAAATTTCAAGAAAAATCAGCCCATCATTTCAAATAACATTTATTTACAACTAAATAAGCAGTTTATTATTGTTCTGTTAATATACAATAGGATCATTTCAAAATACTGGTGTTCTGATGATAATGAGACTGGCATTGAAATGCGCATAAGCAATAATCAGAACGATCAATAATCAATTATTGACTACTTTGGTAACAAAAAAAGTTTGTGTTTGTAACGAATGAACACTCGTTTGTGAAAGATCGTTTGTTTCACTGAACAGCATAAAGCTGATTAGAGAGAAAATAAAACAAACATCAGACAATATCACTCTATGCTTTTACACTAAAACTACTGAAAACATCAACTATTTTCATTTTATCATGAAAATTTATTTTCAATAAAAAAAACATTGTATAAAAACTGTGATATATAAATATTGAATAAATTTTCGATTCACAACTTTTAATTTATAGCTAGCACTCATCATTAAATCGAACTGTTTGATATAGATCTCAGTAATGGAGCAAATATTGTCAGTTAATATTATTTCTCTCTATTTTCTCATGAAAACATTTTATGAATGTAAATATATCCCCTCTTTATCTTTCAACGCACTGTACTATTTTAGTTACGTAACGTTTATTATAGTACCGTTACAATGAAAATATTTGTTAAATTCAATCGGATAGCCAAGAAAACAAACATGCGCATCGACATCCCTGTTTAAAAAAAAATAGGAAACGTTATATACAAACACAAAGGTTATATATATATACACACATATATAATGTGCAGTGATGTTTAATGTAGATTGGTGACAAAAAGAGGCAAAAAAATCATTGCTCCGTACCTCCATTTCCTTATCACTGTCTTACCACGTTCGTCACATAGTACAACGAACGTAGTGAAGCTGACCTAGGACGCCATATTAGATTCCAAACTGCAATCTGCATTCATACTTCATTTAGGACCACTGACACGAGGAGTGATACTTTGAACGCGAGAGGGACAATAGGGGAATAAGAATACGCGGACCGTGAGCCGAACGAGAGTAGGGGGAACATAGGGAGAACAAACATTACGTGTACGCATTATGTAGTTGGAAGTAAGGGGAATCATAGATAGCTTACGAGTGCGTGTAGGAATCTATGGGGGAATTATTAAGCATAGACGAAAAACATTATATAGTACGACCATTTCCAAACGCTGCGCGATTGTTTTCGAACTGTCTCTATTGTAGGAGATTGCATTTACATCTGCCCGATACTTCCTTCCAATTACAACCATACATAGGCAAAAAACATGCATATATATATATATATCTGAAGCTACACTAAAAAATATGTCTTGAATAAATGTAAATAAACAATACAATGAAGTTTCATTTCTGAAATAATTTTTCCACTTTCCCATAAACTACATAAAATGTTTTGATCAAAAATGTCCAACAATCTAAAAACGTTTTATGATTTGAGGAAAAATAAAAAAAAATAATTTGTGAAAGTGAATTGATTCTCAACGCCAAAAACTGCTGTTATGAAAAGATAATTCATTTGAAAAACAACAGCTTTTTAACTATTTATCATCAATGTGAGTTGGCAGAATTAAACTAGAAAATAAATCAGATAATATGACACGAAAAATTAGTTTTCATTTTCAGAAATGAATTTATTCCTCATCTCATAATCACAAATATTTTTCTGATCAAAAATGTTCAATAAATAATTATTGAACATTGATAGTCGCTTATTCTCATTTTTATGGCGGTGCTATCATCCTCAGAACAAATCAGTAGTAAAATCAAAAATACAAATAAATATACAAAAATAGTCATGTTTAGACATTTATTTTTATATTTTTTGTATCTCAGCACTATGAGTCTGATTATATTATTGTCGAAATACACAAAAAAACAATCAAAAATAGTCGATAATCACAGAATTCTTATCATTTTTTTTATTAGAAATATTTTTGTAGTTAGTGGTTGAATGAGAAATTCATGTATGCAAATGAATTTTGCCATAGTGCCAGATTGCTTATTGTCACATATTTTTGCCTTATACATTGAATTCCCATACTTTATTAATCTTTTTTTTTAAAATATCAACTTTCCATTTGATCGAAAACTTTAATTAAACAGATTTTAGAATGACATCTAATCTATATCATTTCTTAAAATAAAATTATAAATCCGTAGAAAATATTTGTATTGACTCAATATCTAAAACAGTTCAAGGTCTAGAAAAGATTTTCCTCTCCCTAAATTTCCCCCAGTCTAAAATCTAATACTGTTCTTACAAAAAGCTTCGTCCTATCCTTTGAAATGATTAAGACAAGAGTACGAACCCCAAGTCATTTAAGTTATACCTTGTACACGAATGAAAATTGAATTAAATCTCAAAAGCAGTTGTAACAGAGCTTCTATCGTATTTATTCAAATCTGGACTTGAGTCGTATCGTATTTAATTAAAAAACATATCCTTGAATGTTTCATCATTTAATAATCCTTGAAATTTAGAAGGTCGTGATTTCAATCAAATGATATCGTACTTGATGCATTATTTCTGATAGATGGATATTATTTCTTTTATTTTTTACATAAAATGTAAATAAGTTAATTAATTCGATATTTATGAAAGAAAATTTCCTCCTTAGTGACATTAAAATTAAAAAGTATCAACCGTTTTTAGAAATTATTTTTCTTATTAAAATTATACATTCTACTCACTATAAGTCTGATATTAAACTAGTTGATTGATGATTGATTATTTGTGGTTTTAGGACGATATTTAACTGGCAACATACTATTACTAGAAATATATATATATATAAGGAACAATGAAAAATAATTAATAATTACAGAATATTTTCGATCACAAAAATTTTTAAGACTTATAATGTGAGTGAAATGCATTTGTGAAAGAAAAGTGCAATAGAATAAAGATGTCAAGAGAAAGTCATCCGTTTTAATATCAGTTAATATAAATGGTATAGGAAAAAATATTTTATTAGCAGCAAAATTAAAAAAAAACTAAATGATTCAAAAATATAATAGCTTTCCCTGTGAATCACACAGTGAATTAATAAATAGAATACAGACTATATAAATATGTACAATAATAAAAAATAACGATAAGAATAGATTAAAAAGTGTCTTTTTCTTATTAATCTGGTTACAACAAATTTGAATCGTCTGGACATTCGGTTATAACGATTTCTCTTCGTTAAATATCGTTTAATAAGTGAATCTGACTGTAATTGACTTTAAATAATCACATTTTAATCTCTAAAAGAAATATATATATGCCAGAAACATTTTATAAGTGTGGCTGTTTTTCAGAAGTTTAATAATTTTATAAATAGATTTCTTTTCAAAGTATTTTAACGGTTATACATTACTCATAACCAACAATACTTACACTAAGTAATTATAAATTAACTTTGATAATTTTACATTTACATACAGCACCATACACTGAAGTCTATCGATTTATAATTACCTTGGTTTATATTTAAAATCCATTTTAACAAGTTGCTTTTATTTTTAGCATAATGAGATCACGAGTAAACGAAAATTTCCATCGTTTGCCATTAACGCCAATAAGTAATTTATTTCTACTGTCGAAATACAATTTCATACATTAGTGCGATAATTTTCGACGAAATTTATTTTGGATGTTCTTTTAATGGTAGTCGAAGTAACATTTATTTATATACATACTGAATCGTTTCCATGAGGTTGTACCCTTTCATCCAATGATTTCAAGAGAATAAAGCAAAAGGTTTGAATCAAATATTTTCCGAAAAAAATCGTTTTGTAAGATTTATAAATTACAACACTTTTTACTGTTATATTTCTTCCCATTAACACAAAAATTTAAAATATATGACTGACTTATAAATCATTTATTTATGTTTTAATAACATAATTTACATTTTTATTTATTTTATATTTTATGTCTGTATTTCATATTACAGTTTTTCATTTAAATTTTTTAAGAGAAAAAACTAATAGTTATTAATCGTTCAAAATAATTATTTTTTCAACTAAAGCTGAAGTCATCTAAGCTTCAAATCAAACAACATTCTAGTAAAGAACTCAATTTACTAGCCTTTCTCTCTCTCTCTCTCTCTCTCTATATATATATATATATATATATATATATTTATATATATATATATATATGAATGTAATCATAACATAAACTATTCATTATAATTAGAAACGAATTTGTAAACAACCAAACAGGTATTGATGAGAATTAAGTTTTAAATAACGTACAAATCCAATTTCACGGTTTTATGGCGCATTGGTTGGCATTCTATGAGAGTATTTTCTGTTTATGTGACTAAAACACAGTTAATTAGGTTTTAAATATGAAAACGATCTTGTTACACGATGTCTTCTCGCACGTTGTGATTATTCTCTCTGTACATATTTACGTACATAAACGCACGAGAGACTCGATAAAGTCGTTCGGTTAATGTAGCCGAAATAATGGTTTAAAACAAGTTCATTCGATTCGCTATCAGCTTCATACGTGTGCGATATTTTTCAGTAGATTTATATAATATTTTTATAATTGCGAGATTATTTTATTTTTATGTTGGTACTCGAGTCCGCCAGTCCTCAGTTGGTCTCATTGGTACTCGAGTCCGTCAACATATATTATTTTAAGGAATTAAGTGCATAATTCAATGACAGAATTAGATAAATCAAACATTGCTTTTTTACAGAACAAGCTCTATTTTTCAAGATGAAAGTCCGAATCTGGTATCTTTTCTAATTTTTAATCAATACGTCCTTTTTTGATGTCAGCGTTAATGACTCTTTGTCACAATATAGTTTTGGCATCGCGACTAAATTCAGATTCTAAAATAATTTTCCAGTCCTCTCCCAAATCATAAGAAATTTATTGATTAAAAATGTTCAGTAATTGATTATAATTTATTATTTTTTATGGGATACTATCATTCTCAGAGCTTAAAAGTTTTATTTCCGTGCCTTGCGTTCTCTGATCTTTTATTTTCTGAAATGACTTAAATTTTACTACACTAAAAAACATATATCCTGCACACAGAAAACCATAACACACTTTTAATGTTTAAAAATGACTAGTTGTAATTTTAAGTGATATTAGGTAAATTTTTAGCAAATTTTTAACATTTAATATTTACCTATTATATCTCGTTTATTTTCAATTTTTTAAAATAAACTTATACTATGAAAAAAGATTGGAAGATATTTTCCTATCTTTGCGATTAAAATGATTAATGAATTTAATTCATAATTCTGCTAAAAAATATTTAAATATATGAAAAGCACTTCTCGATAAGTGGATCTAACGTTTTAAAGAAGAAAATAAATATTGATGTTTACAAGGAATGTAAAGCATTGCAATCGTTTTTAAAATAAAGAGAATGTTAACATTTTTGAAGAAAATCATCTTACTTATTTAAATAAATTCAGATGGAAGTTATCAAGAAAATGTCTCATGTATGTATAATAACTATAGAAAAATGATTTGAAGAAAATATTATGAATTTTTAAACAAGAAAATTACATATCTTAATGCTGTGAGGAAGAAGAAATCGTCATTGAAGAAATTCGTGGAAGTAACAATCAAAATGCATCAATAATCATTTATTCACCATTTCTATGGGTTTTGGTATGTAATTAACAAAAAAGTACTCATTATTGTCACTGAATCATATCTAAAAACATTTGAACTCGATGAAGACATATTAATAATGTAATTGGAGTAATTTAATCTTTACAAATGATTCTATTTCATGTTTCAAATAATATTAAACATGCAGGATCGAAAAAAAGACAATAAATTGTAAAGCACACCGGTAAAATTCACCAGAAAGCTCATTACTATAAACCATTCACTTTTAAAGATTCGGTTAGTTACTTTGTTTTACTAGAAATCTGAACGCGGAATGGTAAATTGGTATCGCAACAATTTTTAAAATCCTGAGATAAGTTTGGAGTACGAAATCGTATCTCGTTCTTATTAAAAGATATCGATCCAAAGTACCACTCTGATGCATTTTTAAAACTGAAAATGCAGTACAAACGATACAATGGCTTCTACAGTCACCGGATTATAATTCAAGATAAAACATTTGGTGTTCTATTAAGACAAGACCGTTGAAGAAAAATCAATAGCGTTCAGCGTCTCGTTCGAATTCTCAATAGAGAGCGAGCATCACTGAATGCTAAATGCGTTGAAAATTAATTCGAAACAATGATGAAACGTCGCGAGGCTGTAGAAACAATGAACCGAATGGAATTGTTATCAATTATATAAATTTACTTCAGATGATTTACTCTATATAAGACACCATCTTTGTTATAAAATATATACATTTTATTGAATTGTATCATGTAAAGAGACATTTAACAAACAGCCAGTTCTATTTTAATTCGTTTGTTTTTTTAAAAAATAAAGTACATATATATATATATATATATATATATATATATATTTATATATATATATATATATATATATATATATATATAATATCAGTTGTCCAGTCCGTGTAAATTAGTCATAAACTAAATTAACATTCCATGTGTTTATTTTCTTATCATTGTATGTCTTACTAGTAATATCAATATCATATAACAACGTAACATAGCTGACCTACGACGCCATATTAGATTCCAAACTGCAATCTGCATTCATACTTCATTTAGGACCACTTCTACAAAGCCGTGAAGCAAATACTTTTCAGGCACAAGAGGGACATGTGTGTGTAATGCGTGGCCGTGGAAAACGAGAGTAGGAGAAATAGGGAGAACAAATATTACGTAAGGCATTATAGTTTTAAAAGTAGGCAAAATCGTACATAGATGTTTACAGTGCGTATGAAACTATGAGGGGAATTTTTTCAACTATAGCCAAAAAAATATACACACACACATACACACACATATGCGTAGCTATAGTCTGACCAAAACCAAATCTAGTTGAATAGTTTGAATGTTATGTCGTAGTGAGTTTGAACTTTGTTCATTGTATCAGAAGAAAATATATACAAATTGTATAATATTTACAAGAGATTACAAAATTGCGAAATTCACTATATAACTCAAATATGTTATTGAATATTGATATGTTAATTTATATACATATATATTTAAATAATAACTTTAGTAATGACTTTATTCAGTAATGACTTTATTTAATATATATTTAAAATAAAGTCATTACTGATTCAATTTAAAGGCGCAGAATTAATTCATCAGAAAAAGATTTTGTGATTTATGTAAAAAAAATTATATATGAATGTAATTTTAGTCACAATTCCCAATCTTAATTATGAAGTATTTTTTTAAAAAAAGAAAACAATAAAATAATTAAAAAAATATTTTTTCAAAATTATCAAGGTCTGTAGAATATTTTAGAAATATATATATATATATATGAATTTTAGAAAAATATCTTGGAGTTAAATTCTTGATAAAAGCTTTAAACCAACTAAGTTTGTGATAATTATTGAAATACTTTCCATATTTTAAATAAGAATATAAGACTTTTACTAAAACGTGTAATACAACATAACGTCTAATACAACAAAGTATTTTGTTCGAAATACCTGATCCATAAAAATATAATTTACTTTACTAATTCAGAAAAAAAATCAATTTGTTATCCTGTCCATAACAGTTCGGCTACACCCACCGTAATAAGTGTAGCCCTAAATTAGAAACAGAAAAAATACCAGCATGTACATATGATTAATTACATGCTGATTATATTTAATAAGCTATTCTTTGAATCTAATAAAAATAAATTAAAATATCTCATTTCGGTTCATTCTAATACAACAATGAAACTTATAAAACATTTCATTGCTTTTTAAAAACATTTTTATATTACACATGTATCCGGTAAACACAAACACACTTGTAAACTTTTAATATAAATAAAATATATAAATAAAAATATATAAATAAAATATATAAATATAATATTATAAAAATAAAAATCTCTGATATATAATAATGTATATGATTTTATATAAGTTTTATAAAAAGTAAAATATATCAACTGTCATTTCTTAAATTTTATATTATAAAATTTGTAAAAATTAAATATAGATAAAATATATATAAAAATTTTTAAAAAAATCTACAAAATATTAAATGACTAAAAAACTAACCAAAAATGTTTTCATTGTAATGTAGAAAGTCATTTAACTGATTTACAACACACAAATCTTTCACAACAAATAAAGACATTAATTACATTTACCATAATTATTAGACACCGATTAGGTATTTTCAAACTACTGAGAGAATAATTTCATATTTTCTAAAATAAAAAAAGTACTTAATGAAGTACTTAACTCTCGTACCTCGATAATTACTTTATTAATAACATTCGAAATTGATTGAGGTGGAACAAATCTCCCGGATCGTTACTTTAAGATCAAGGGTCAGTTTAAAGGTCTAGTCCTAAATTCTTCCTAATCGCTTTTTAACTGTAAATTAATTAAAACGAGATGAAATGAAATATATAAGGCCTGATGAAGTTATTTACCTCGTGGTTTGTACTGGCGCCATTTAGGTGAAAGAGGTTTAAATATATTTATGACTAATCGAAATACACTTATATTTTACTTCAGATCATTTAAAAATAAATTTTGACAGAAAACCTAGTTATTTTTTAATCACATCTCAATTTGTAATATTTTTTCTACATATGGCCAATATCTAATTAATTTCAAATACTTAGTCACAATACAATTTTGTCACTGTGACTAAATGTACTTTCACAAATAATTTTTTCTCTCATTCTATAAAACAGAGAAGTTTTTCTGATCAAAACTGATCATTAGTAATTTTTTATTGTTACCATGTTCATTCAAAAGTCGCTGGCAACATCTTCAGAGTAATGAGATACAGAAAAATTTAACTTTTTGATAACGTGAATTTTTTTAAATAATCTACACCTAAATTGTCAAATACTCAATAAAATATAAAAATGTACATATTTTTATGAAGTTAAAAATAGGAAAATTTATTTATTAAATTTTTCTTATTCAGATTTTTCTTTATTTTAGCTTTATTTTTGGAATCTCTTACTAATTATAATAAAAAAAATACTGCTTCATAGAAATGTATAACAAAATATAAAATGTTTTATAATTTAAAAAAGCTAGAAAAAAGCCTTATATATTTCTAATTCTTATATCTATGTATCTTTTTTAGCACATCTCCTACATTCTGCTCAATCCTTCTGATCATTTTTCATATTATTATACACTAGTTTGTCTTGTTAACTATTTAGAGTGAATTTGTACGTTTCTGTTTCTGTTTTTATTTCTTTTAAAGTAATTCTGAGTAAAAAGATATTTTTCTATGTAAGAAAACAATCAAAAATAATCTATAAAATAATTTATTACAAATTTTTGATCAAAACAATGTTTGTGGATTGTGAAGAGAGAAAAATTCATTCTTATAAATTCATGAGAAAAAATTCAACATAAATATTAGATTATTTTTTTACATTTCTCCGACTTGTCACAACTTTTGACATAATTCATGTGTAAGAAGTTTAAAGAAAGCAAAACAAGTATTATTTCAGATAAATATTCACTTTCATAAACGATATTTTACAAATATTAAAAAATATTCTTTACATGCCAATCAGATAAAAATGCATTAAATTTTTGGTTTTGAAAATATTAGGTGTACAAATTAATTCGATGCTTTTTTTACAGAAAATTATAATACATTTCAATCTTCAAAATATCCCACATTATTTTGTATAACTTTACTCCATCCGTCAAGTAATTGACGAATTCCTTGGCGAAACCAAGACGATGTCTTTGAGTCGATGAAGTTGTAATGCTTTTTCGAACCTCTTTCATTGTTTCAGCATTTTTTACATATTTTATGCATCACAGCACCTTCTCTCAAATTTAAACAAATAATTCTCATGGCTTCTGCAGCATTTTTTCTAGTTGGAATACGAAAAGTATTCAATACCTAATAAATTGCTTTTCAGACACCATCATGTTACTGCTATTTTGTGAAATTATACTAACTGCTTGACCAAGATATATAGTGTTTTTTAAATGTTTAGATAGACACTTCAAAGCCCTAGAACGATGAGAAAATATTTTAATTGAAAAAAGAGTTATATTTGATTCAATGTAAAGGCACAGAATTAATTTTTACACTTAATAATTTGTAACCACTTATTGATATTCAAAGTGTTAATTAATTTACAGAAGATTGTTATTTTTTTTAAAAAAAAACCCAGACTGAACAAACATGCAATTTTAATTCGATAGAGACTCGTCACTTTTTAACTGAATTATATTCCATACTTTCAATTTATTCAACAAAGATTATTAATTGAAGCATTTATTGAATTTCAATTTAAAAATAAATTCTATAAATAATCAAAAAATTCTATAAAAAAATGATATACATTTCCTTTATGTATTATCAACTTTGACCATTTTTCTTATCAAAAAAATGAATTTAAACACAATAAAATTTTTCCCTAAAAAACTAAAATTTTATGTACAGTTTTATATCATTCGACCTTCTGAAACCAATTCAATATCTATGTCTCCGTATCTTAATTATATAACACACACGGTTTCAATTCCGACACCTGTATATATATATATATATATATATATATATATATACACAAGTTGTGTAACGTTTTTCAAAAGGTGTCAGCTTGTTCAACGTTCATTGAAACGGAACCTTCACGTCGTGCCTTGATTAGAGTTTTCTTTTCGTGTCCGCGTACCATCTGTTTTTTTATGTAAAGTCCTTGTCCTAAAGTACATTCGACGAGCATATGTTCAAGGATATGTTTTACTTTCTTATTTACAACATGTATTAATTATATAACAATCGATCCACAAGAGACGGATTTTTTAAAAAAAATATTTACCTAAAAATCGAAAATGTATAAATCGTTTTTAACGAAAATAATCTATAAAATGTACATTTTTATACAAAATTCAAGTATATATTACGTTTTTTAATTTTTATCTGTCTTTATGATTCAATTATATAAAATTTCATAGTATAATTACAATAATTCAAGCTGAAAAAATATGTATTTATAAAAAAATATTGATATTTTAAAGTTCCCATCATATATCAAGAGATGACATTAAAACTTTAAAACATGACCATTTTATAAACTTTGAATAAAACCTAGCTACGAATCTAATATTTTCTTTGCAACTAAATTTTTAATTATTTTAGTGGAATGGATATAGATTACTTCTAATTATGGAAAATAAAAAGTTTAATTAAATTAACAGGAATTACGAGAAATAAAATAATGGAACTATAATTATGTTTTTTTATAATTTATTACTCTTTATGTGTACGTAATTATACATAATTAACTATATTTATATAACTATAGCCAATAAAACATTCACTTGAGATTCATTCATTTATACATACGTACATGTATATATATATATATATATATATATATATATATATATATATATATATATATATATATATAAATATCTCATTGCTAATTAAAAAAATTAAAGAAAAATGTTTGTTTTGAGTACATATTTTTATAAAAATATAAGCATTCCTTAGTAGAAATAAAATATTAGCTTAAAACAATCTCTGTTACTAATATTTTTTTCTCTTTACCCACAAACAAAAGCATTTTTGATTGTTCATTAAGTATATTTCCAAGGTAATGCCAAAATTCTCAAAGCTATAAAGGTTAGAAAAGTAAAACCCTTTTTTGTTCCAAAAATATTATTAGATATAAAAATTAATCATGTGCCTTTAAAGTGAATCAATCACCACTCTGTTTTAAATTAAAATATTTTCTTGTCGTTTTAAGATTTTTAAGTGCCAACCTTAACATTTAAAAACATTATATATCTTGGTCAAGTAGTTAGAATAACTTCACAAAATAGTAGTGAACGCGATGACGGAGAGCAGCATATTAGGAATTGCATACTTTTCGCATTCCAGTTGAAAAAAAATGCAGCCTAAGCCGCGGTAATGATTTGTTCAGCTTTGAGGGAAGGTATCGTGATGCATAAAACATGCAAAAATGCTGAAACAGTGGAAGAAGTCTTAAAATGCATTACCACTTCATCGATTCAAAGCCGCCATCTTTTTTTCGGCAAGCAATTCGTCAGTTATCTGACAGATGGAGCAAAGTTATATAGAATAATCGGGGATATTTATTCCATTTTTCTATAAACATAAATTTTCTGTACAAAATGGGCCGAATTAATTTGTGGTTACATATATATATACATATATAAATTGTTGTATTAGTAAATTATTACAAAAATTAATGAAAAATATGTACTTCTAGTAGATATTTTTATAAAAATATAAGCACCCATTAATAAAGATAAATTCTTTGGTTAAAACCATCTCTTTCACTTATATTTTTTCTTTCTACGCACAAACGCAAATATTTTTTAATTAAAATGTACAATAAATAATTATTAATCATTTTTGATTATTTCTTAAACGCATTTCAATAGTAATTTCATCATTCTCGAAGCGACAAGGACTACAAACTTAAAACTTCATACTGTTTTTGCTTTATTCAAAAAAAAAATTTATATAACATTTTTTGTTACAAATCAATTCATGCTTTAAAGCAACTTCTCAATTAAAAACTCTGCTTTATTAACATTTTGAATATTTTTCGATTTCTTGTGAGAATTTCGATGTAAATACCGTTAACTTCAGAGATCGGATTTACAAAGTATATGAAAAGTTGTGGATTAAAAATTTGTCTTCTTTTTTAGTCTTTATTTATTTTTTCCCATGATTATTGAAATTATTCAATAATTATGATTCAATTAATTATTCAATATGCATTCATTTGTATTCTTAAATTTAGCAATAGTCACAAACTAAAATTGTGGGAACATAATTTATTTATTTTTTTATCGATTGCACGTAAAGTAAATGTGTTCTTTGTTTTCAGGAATATCGAAACAGATTATAAAAGTATAGAGACAGCGAAAATAATATTATTCTGGATACAGCTACATTTTTTTAGAATTACAACAGGATTTTTAAACAAGGTACGTTTCTAATATTTAAAAAAATGTTTTGAATAAATAAATGAATTTTTTTGAGTCGAATATAAAATTAAATTGGTATGAAAATTGATTTTGTTAAATTTATATATCAGTCATTTTTGAAATAGCTTAGTAACAGTTTACATTTCTCAACTTTTCGTTTAATTATAACAATTATTTTTTCATTTCTATAAAAAAATATCAATATATTTGTTGTGTACGTTTTTTAGAAAATTTTATTGTAGTAAAAATTGAAAAACTCTGTAATTTGTATAAACTTTTATAATGTATAAGTTTTGTTAATCGAGTATTTCAAATATTTTTGTATTATATACCAAAGTCTGTCTATGTCTAATACTAATTTATACTATACTAGGTATACTAGTTAATTCAGTGCCTTTACTATAGAAAATAAATGTTTATAGACAAATGGAATATTTCAATCCCCCATTATATTATATAACTTTGCTCCATCTGTCGAGTAACCGACAAAACCCTTGTCAAAAAAAGATGGCGGCTTTGAGTCGATGAAGTCGACTCTTCTACTGTTTTAGCATTTTTTTTGCATGTTTTATGGGTCACTACATCTTTCCCCAAAGCTCAACAAATCATTCTAGCGACTTCGGCAGCATTTTTTTCGACTGGAATACGTTTGCAATGCTTTATATGCTGCTTTTCGGACGCCATCGTGTTCACTACTGTTTCACGAGGCTATGCCAACTATTTAGTCAAGATATATAGTGTTTTTAAATGTTAAATTTGACACTTTAAAATCCTAAAACGATGAGTTAATATTTTAATTTAAAACAGAGTAATGATTGATTCAATATAAAGGCACCAAATTTACTTTTATAGATAATATTTTCATTTTGAATGTTTTATAGAAATTTATCAAAAACTGATTTATACTATCTGACTCCTAAACCATTCATATAATCCGTATCTATTATTTCATAATAAAAGAAGTTTTTAAAAAAAAACAAACAACTTCAATATAAAAACAACATTCAGTCTCGATCGATTTCCGTCCTTATTTTGATACAATATCTAAATCAGATACCACAATGCACACTCGATAATTATTATGAAACCAAAACCAGAACAACGAACTTAATGGTACTTGTTATAAATACACACAGCATACGGAAAATGTTTTCAATTCTTCTGTAAAGCTATACAAACTTTAAATTTTAAATCTATTTAAATGCATATCGAACATTTGAAACAAGACTGACTGTGAAATATATCACATATTATCATTTCGAATACATACGTTCAGCCAAATGGATGAATTTTTAATGAACAGTGACCTCCAGATCATTTATGTGTATATGTGTTCAATACAAGACATGTAAGTGTTTTCGGTGTGATTTACCACCATTATTCAAGTATATTTTTATTGCTCGTGTAATATACACTTTTAAATATACATTTGCATCTGGAGAATATACTCATACTTGAAACAAGTGTACACTTTATATATATATATATATATATATATATATATATATATATATACAGATATTCATTAATTAAAACTTTCTCTAATTAAAACCCTCTTACAAAAATCTACTTTATGTAATTACAATCTCATAAATTATTTAATTCCCTAACTAATAAAATATATTATCTAAGGAAACTATAACTAAAGCTTTTATATTACTGTTTTAAACATTACAATAAATTTATCTTTTATACATTTCATTCTATAAAAAAAATGTTTGTGATTGTAAAGATAGAGAAAAAATATTTTTATGTATTTCCACTGTGACGAGGATAGGATCATCAACACACATACATCATAACAAAACTGAACAAGAATCAATTACTGATGAAAGTATTAGATTTTTTTTCGTCTATGCAAAATGATTCATTTATGAAACACAGCTGATTATACGGTTATTTACATATTATGATTGTATGGTTCAAAATTAGAATATGTACGAGTTGCAGACGGTATTTTTTTAAAATAAACTCTCGTCAGAAACTGCAAAAATATTGTATGCAACGTTAATACAAAGTACTACTAATTATCTTGAGCAGTGTTCCGCAACAGATGTTCTGTTAGATAACTTCTGGTGTAGTGTCAAATTCTTAAGAAATTAGTAAAACAGCTTCGCAGAATATATATGCCACGATTTTAATACGAACAGATTTTATTTTACTAGATATATAAATTATATAAGTCACTATAAGTGAAAATTCAAAGATATATAAAATTATAAAGATTGTTAAACATTGACAAGTTTCTTTTAATTATTTCATTTATGAATATATGTACAAATATATTATCTGGAAAAATATCATTAATATCATATTCTTCTTAATATATAAATCCTTATAAAGGACGCCGACATCAGCTAATAAACAATCCATAATATTCATGGCGGACACAAAGTCTACCATCATATAATTCTATGTATAAGATTACTATAAGACTTTTCTGTACCTCAGCACTTTGAGGATGATCGCATCGTGATCGAAATACACATAAGTAACAATCAAAATTGATTAACAACGAATTATAGAACATTTTTGATCAGAAATTTTACTGAGCGAGTAAAAAATTCATATCTGAAAGAATATACTGCTATATCTTTTTTTCTTTTCTGTGTGTTATCGTACTTGAGGACATAAATATATCTGCTCTAACTTTCTACTATTAAAACCTCTAAACAATTTTAATTTTAAAACGAGCGTTAAGATTAACCCATTTTTCAAATCAGAACAACTCATTTGTGATTTCTATTTTATCTATCAAATAAAAAGAAAAAATCTAAATAGAAAAACTGTTAAGATTTTATCATTTACAATAAAAACAAGTTTTTTTTTCAATTTTTCCATCATTGGTAAATATTGTAGTTTGTGTTAAAATATATATATATATATATAATAAAAATAGACAAATATAAATATATAAAATTGTTTCTCGCATTTGTAGCCAAAAAAAAACTAATTAGATGATATATAAATAAGTATAAAGTAAAAAAATATTTTATCATATATTAAATATATTCAAAATTAAATTCGGAAACAATCAAAAATAATTTAGAATTAATCGTATGTGTTAATATTTAAGCCCAAATTTTGTACAAAAAAAAATACTGCTAAAAAGTTTCACTGATTTTTTGGTTTTAACTCATTACTAGTTTTTTTAAAAAAATCAGTAATGATTTTTGGATTGAAATAAGTATTTTTTTAAAAATAATGGAACAATTAATCGATTTATATAGCTTTTATTTACAATTGAACCAATGGAAAATTAATTAAAGATTTAAAGTATTGCAAAAAGAAACATAACTGATTTTATTGTATAATTAAAGATATCATTTGATTTGTAAATAAATATTTTATTTTTATTATTTAAATAATAAGAAAATGCTAATTCGATTTTCATCGCATTTACTTGCAAATAAGTTATTCGAAAAATGAATTTAAATAATTGAGATTGAAAATTGATTTTATTGCATGGATAAGACTAGTAAACTCATTCATAAATAAAAAATCAATTCTTTAAAAATAAACGAATATTAAACCGATTCAAATATGTTATAAATACAGTTAGACTATTGAATAAAACATCATTGAAGTTTTCATAGGAAAATAAAAATTGATTTCAATGCATAATTGAAGATAATAATTTTTCTATAAGTATATATATATATATATATATATATATATATATATATATATAGAGAGAGAGAGAGAGAGAGAGAAAGAGGTACTATTTGTAAATAATAATAGAACGCTGACTCTATTTACATCTGTTATTTAAAAATGTGTCGAATTTCGGTTGAAGGCATCGTTATATTTTTTTTCAGAACACTCAATACAGTAAAACAGCCGGTATATGATTCACTTCCCTACACATATAAGTTACAGAGTTTCACCGAACCCGATTTTCAGAACGTAATGTGATAATGTGGTTCACATTCGTGTGAAAAAATCTATATGCGGAACTTACTTATACAAGCCCATTCATAAATGTTATTATACCGGATCGAATCATATATGTGTATATATATATATATATATATATATGTGTGTGTGTGTGTGTGTCCAATCAATCATCAATAACACTAAATATGATATTTCTATTAAGATTAATCAATCAAAGAATAAATTTCGAATAAAAAATATTCATTTGTAAACCAGTTTTATTATCTTACATAATCATGCATTTTTTGAAGAAGAAATAAAAACAATATCAGATCTCAATTAAAGCACAAACACTGGACATGTTTCTCAAATTATTACCATCTGAAATAAACATTTAAATAAATAACAGAGAAGTTTCTGAATAATCACATACGCTGACTAAACAGAGTTCGTATAATAAGTTCTAATACAATTGTAAACAAAAATAATTCATTCCGTTTATCTATGCAACATAATACGCAGTTGTGTAATTAGTGCTTTTTATTCTACAATGTTGTTAGCATTGAAGACTGCTTTAAGCGTTCAAAATCATAATGGCGCAGTTTGAAAATACAAACTTACCATACATATTCGACAAAATGAACCGATTAGTATATTAAAATGATTATTTATTTATTGGTTATCGCAATTTATCCGTTGTTTATAGAATATTATTAGAAAAGTTATAAAAATGTTTACTATATATTTGGAGTAAAAGTTTGGAATTTATTTTTTATTATATTTTCAGATTATTTACCACATATCTCTATAAACTGTTTAAAAGTTCATTGTTATTAATATTAAACAAAATACATTCATTTTATCTAAATATGACAGAGTTTGAGAATTTTTAAAGTGCTGCTCCTTTTTCCCAATATTCTCAGTCCCAGAGATCTTTTTATTTTCACGTATGAAGAATGTTATTCCCTCTATTCACAATAGAAATTCTGGAAATGGAAATTTCTATTTGTAACTCCATTTATTGAATATTTGTAAAATATTCTTTATTTATTTGAAGCAAATGTTTAGAATTTTTCTATTACATTTTCGAATAAATACACAGATGCCTTTACAACCTACATACATTTTTTTAAATTAACTTTGAACAATAATGAATTAAACTATTTTCGAAAATGAATTTTTCATTTTCTCTAAAAATCACAAATAAATTTCTGATCAAAAATTATCAATAATTGGTTATTAATAGTCTAAGAATAATAGAATCGCTTAAATAGTATAATTTAATTAATTTTTACAATAAGAATGTCTTATTCTCTCTATTCATTCAATAAAATTCTTGTATTAGACATTTTTTGAATATTACAATTGATCCATTCTGGCTATTTGTCGACTATAATCGTTTATGGAATATTATTGAAAAATTTGTATTTAAATATCTATTATTTATTTGAAGCACAAGTTCAGAAATTACTTTCCCTATTGAAATTTTAAATAAACAAACAAATATATTTGAAAATTTCATACATGAATTTTTTACACGTCTCACAAAACAATATTTTGATCAGAAATGTTCATTAATTGAATATTGATGTTTTGATTCTTGCTTTTACACGTTTTGAAATGTTTATTTACCTCGGATTTCTAATGGAGTAGAGATTGAAATACTTATAAGAACAATCAAAAATTATCAATAATCAATTATTGAACATTTTTGAGTAAAACAAGTTTTATTACTTTTGGTTTAGCAAAAAGCTCATTTTTGAAAATAGAGCCAAACATTATATTTTTAACAGATGTATAATAAGATGAAAATAGCAATCCATTTTTTTGGTATAAATATGGTAGAATTAGTGATTTCTTTTAAGACTGAAGTCGTTTTTATTGGACACTCGGTTTAAAACATATTTCACATTTTAATTTTTACATACAGAAGCTTTTCATTCCATCCTCTCTATTCAGATACTTTAATCGCATGTTATAAAATTCGAGGATTAGGAATTTTCAGTATCTAACAACAATGATCGATTTTAACAATTTCTCGACTATTTTATTTCCACTTACATCCACAGTTTTAATTATAGTATCCACGAATGTGGTTCTTGAACCATTGCTAAATTTATAAATTCAAATTTTATTCTATTTTTTAATCGTGTTTGTTAATTAAAATTAAATATAGTCGAATCAATATTAGAGAGAAAATGGATGTAGACCGATCGAAACGTGGATTAAAAAATACGTACCGATTTGAAGAAATTTAAGAATATACAAGAATATTACACAAACTTTGAATTTTAAATCTATTTAAATGCATATCGAACACTTGAAATGAAACTGACTTTGAAATATACCATATATTATCATCTCGTATATTTATACAGATTCAGCCAAATGGTTGAATTTATAATGTACTATGACCTCCACACCGTTTACAAACACCGTGTGTATGTGTACGTTCACTACAAGAAGATATTTAAGTTTTTCACGGCGATTCGCGAGGATTCAAATACGTTTTATGCGTTGTTGTGCAGATTTGTGTATTGCTTGTTTTCTGTAATTTGAAAATATATTTGCATTTTACTTTGAAAAGCGAAAAAATACATATACATACATAAACAGATACATACATAAACAGATATATATATATATATATATATATATATATATATATATATATATATATATATATATATACAGTCATACTTCTATAACTTGCATGTTCTCTAAGTTGAATAAATGTCTGAGGCATGAAATTCTGGGAATATGAATTTTATGTAAAATTATCAGAACTTCTATAACTCGAAATCCTGTTTAATTGAAAAGAATTTATGGGCAATAAACTACCGCGAATTAAATTTTTGTTGATGTAATATTAATTGCAAATAAGAATACCCGAATAACTTCTTAAATCGATTACTAAAAATCTACTTGAATTTAATACTTAAATTCATAATCTATACAATTGTGCTTTAATTAATTCATCGACTTATATAAATACAATAATTTATATTTAAGTTTACTCTAGAACAATGTAAAAATAAAATTTACAAGTCACAAATATATTTCGGTAACTAAAAAATGGTCCCGCCGCTATGCATGCATTTTATTCGTTCTCTGATTGGTTGATATCGGTCACGTGGTTTCTGTTCTGATTGGTTGATATCAGTTGTGCTTTTTTATATAGACGTCTATTTATTTTTTTCGGAAAGAAATAGAATACAAAAAATCAAATGTATATTATAATATTATTTTTGTTAAAGATAGTATAAAAATAAAATATTTAAAACAACAATCTATCAAACAATATTATAAATAAATATTATGCAGGTTGTGCTAAAAAATCTATATTTTTTTTAGTCCATTATCGACCTGTATAAAAAAATGCTCCAAAAATTCAAATATTTTTGTAAATTTTTCTGACTGTATACAAAAATAAAAAAATACACTGTGAATATCTTTGTTCTAAAAAACTATTTATTTCTTTCCTAGACAATTTAGTATAAAGTATATCAAATTTGTAATTAGTTATTTTTCATTGATTTACTCACATATTTTAAATATCAAGAATTCAATGTTAGGAATGAAAATATTAAACAATATAATAAATAAATAATTAAATATATGTTTAAAAAATATACATTCTTTTCAATACAATTTTAATTTTAATAAATTTTTGTATAAAAAAATATACAACAGAATTTAAATATTATTGTGCATATTTTTTATATCAACAAAATTCAAATAATATTTTTTCAATAAGTGAATAATTTTTTTTCATGAAATTTAGTACAAAAATCTTAAATATGTTTGTGTTCTTTAAAGATTTATGCATATTTTCTATATATTAAACATAAAATGTATCATGTAACATATACCAAACAGTTTATTATAATTGAGTTAAATTGATACGTTTTTTGACACAAAAATATACACAAGATTTTTAATATATTTTATATAATTTTTCAAAACATATAAACAAAAACATTTAATCTCAAAGAAGCAATTTAGATATTTATTTTTTCATATATTTTATTTTTTAATTAGAATAAACATCCAATCTGTTATAAATAACTATTAATTGATTTATTTATATTTTTTAGATATTAAAAAAAAAACATAAAATAAAAGTATATCACATGCATTTATAAATGAATAAACATCTTTAAAATCTATATCGAAAAATGTACAGAAATACTTCATTTCTTAATACAAATCTATACATTCATATATATATATATATATATATATATATATATATATATATATATGTATATATATATATATATATATATACATATATATATATATATATATATATGTATATCTTTAAATATATTTACAAAATTTCCAAAACATACAAAAAACCGATAAGAACATATTTGTTGAAAAATGATTATTAACAGAATAGACTATACATTTATAAAATATTTTTTTTTCAAACAATTGAGCATAAAAAAGTAAAATAAGTAATAAATTATTTCCAATTTATTTCTTTTAAAAAATTGAAGATAAGAAAAGTACTTCATACCAAATAAAAATATATTAAACACACATTATGTTCTAAATTAATAAATATATAAATAGTTTGCACAAAATCTGAGAAAACTTTTCGATTTAATACTGAATATATATATATATATATATATAATCTTCAAATATATTTATAAAATTACCAAAAAAAAACATACAATAAACCAAAAAGACTATTTCTGTCGAAAACCCATTATTCATTTATCCCAAAGAATAAATTGTATTTTTTTATATAATCATTTATTATGTTTTCATAAAATTGATTATAAAAAAATTAAATATATAATAAATTATTTCTTTTAAGACCCCGAAGATATAAAAAGTACATCATTAAAATAAAAATGTATTAGACACTGTTCCAAACAAAAAACATTTTTCGAACAAAATCTGTGAAAACTTTTCGATTTAATATTAAATATATATATATATATATATATATATATATATATATATATATATATATATATATATATATAAATCTTAACATATTTTCAAATAAATTACAAAATAAATATACGTAAAAATATATGTTTTCAGCAAGAATTCAAATAATTAATTTCTTATGTAAAATAATTCATTTTTCAAATTGAATATAGAAAATCAAATTTTTAAAAAAATAATTATCTTTATTACAGTTTGTGTAATACCTAAATTATTATATTAGTACTTAATATAATTTCAAATGTACATAATGTTAGTAACTACAGAACGTGTTTTAGTAATATTTAATAAGTTGAATAGTTGTTAATGTGTTAATGTTAATATATATATATATATATATATATATATATATGTATGTATATATATATATATATATATATATATATAGGTGCACAATAGATGCATGTATATGAAATTCTAGTGCACGTATGTACTTGAATACGAGAGAGACAGCGCAAAATTTAGTATGAAAAGATACGAACTCACTCCCGGAAGCCATGTGCAATTGTCTACATTTCACATAAATGCATACGATTTTTTAATGCATGTACTTAGTAACCGTAAGAAAACTACGTACAGATTTTTTTCTCATAGAGCTCGTCACGTGTACACTTATTGCTCGTACCGTCGATTCTGCCTAAACACCAAATAAAATATATGCAATTCAAAATAAGAACGCACTGTATACTAAATCTTTAAAACGAATAGTCTGTTGCATTTATTCTCGACAGTGGAAACGATTTAAGCTAGTATTAATGCGACCTCCGTAGATGAACTGAGATAACAATAACATCTATGCATTCTAAACGATATATCGTTTCTTTGCATCCGTACAATATTCACCACGAACATCAGAAAAACAACCCCCATCTAGAATAGGAAACGGTGGCGGCTGCAGTGGCGGTGTTTTTATTTATGGGGGATGCGTGACGTGGCACCCTCACCCTAGGCGAGCCCTAGACCTAGACAAATTCCATAGAATTGTGTACAGCATCGTGCTAAAATGCATGAAACAAAATTCTCAATTCAGTACAAACCGTAAAATACGAACCTTCAGAATCATGAACACACATAAAGAAATATATTACTTTTTTTTCTTTCCGCAAACAAAAAAAATATACAGATATATCACACTTTTACACGAAGAATTAGTTCGAGAATGTAATAAAATAGACAAATTTTATCGAAACGTACAAGAACTTGTCTTAGATTTATGTATATTAAAAAAAGCTGGATATCCCTTATAATAACTTATAAAATTAACCATATTTTCTGATAGAAACTCGTTTTAGAATTTAAAATTTTAACATGTTTTCTTATTACAACAAGAAATGAAAATTGATATTAAAAATAAAATAATTTTTAATAAAAATAAACTCTGAATGACTATATTGTCGAAACATATAATAACTTCTCATATTTATATGTTTTTAAAAATAGAAAATTTGTATATTTATTATTCGATCCGAATTTTAAAATTTTAAAGATTTTATCAGTCGTTTTAACAATTTATTAAAATAAAAAGTATATAATTTGGAACGAATAACTTAACGCGTTATTGATTTCTGCATGAAATATCGACATTTATCTATAATTTACCTATATTATTATCTATAATTTATTAATTATTATCTATAATTTACCTATATAATTTACCTATATTTTTTTTATATTCTTATTCCATGAATATTTATTAAACGCCTCATAAGATCTTTAAATTAATATAAAGATATTTTTTCATAAAAATTAAAAATAAACACGGGTTATGTATTTTGATAACAAATTTAATTATCTATATCAGAGTACTACAGAGAAACGTTTATTAATTTTCAAACAATAATCGTTTTTAAAAATCATTATATATATATATATATATGGTGATTCAACTTAGGCTTCCACACGAAAGCACTAAAAAAAACTCAAAAATAAAAAGAAACATGTTATATCCCCCGTTTAGTATTTTATTTCAACTATATTTTAGTATTGAATTGAACCAAAATTCTAAATAAAAATTAATACGACATTTCTTAACCCCTGCGCCCTATTTTAATACTTCCATGTGGATTATATTGCTGATATATATATATATATATATATATATATATGTATATCAGCAAATTTTTCTAAAAACAGTATGTATAATTATAGTCGACAGGACACTTTTTTAAAAAAATTATCGAGTTATAAATCGATTTCTAAAAGTAGCACATGATATTTTTGGAAGCAAAGGGATTCAAGAATAAAAAAAAATGCACAAAGAGTATCTTATCTAAAAATAGTACAAGAACGTTCTAATAAAAACTCGCCATAAAGACGATATGCTGACAAAACAATATTTTTTTTAAATATCACTTCTTCACAGACGATTTCATTAAGACAAAAAAAAATAATTTTTCTATTATTAGAATTTTGTAACAGATTTATTATTCATTGTTTGTTTATGATTTGTTATTTAGAATTTTATTATTTGTCTTCTCTCAGTTCATTTTACACTCGTTTTCTTAAGAAAATATTATGTTTATATATTATTATTTATTTTACATTACACTTCTTATTTTTATTATTATAATTTAGTTCAATTTTAATTTAATGCTTATACGTTGTGATATCAATTTTAATTTTATTTTTCATTATAATGTAAAATTTATTGAACTCAAATCCTTATCATATTTGTATTATGAATATATTTATCTATTAATATTGTTTTTAAGTTAATATAATCCAACAACAAAAAAATCCCCGATTATTGTAAACACCCTCTACCCCCATAGATAAGTTTCACATTGTATATTGGCAACTTAAGGAAAAAACAGTGGTCTATCCAATTGTAAATAACACAATTGTATATATTTTGTAGCAATAAAATCTGATTTGATTTTTGTATAATCACTAATTAAAATTAATCAATAATTAATTATTGAACATTTCTTATCAGAATATTTTTTTTATGATTTGTGGTGTGAGTAAAAAAAATATTTGCGGAATTGCATTTGTTTTCTAAGACATAATTCATCTAATTTCATACTATTTATTTGTTAAGCAAGAATATTTGCTATTATTTTCATATATTTTTTTACTGCGGTGTTTAACACTGCTTTTTTTATAATCAACAATGACCAGTTTAAATTTCTTAGTATTTTTTTGCTGGATACTTTAGTGAACATTTTTTTTAATAATCTGGCCATTTAAAATGTAATTCAAATCGAAATTAACTAGTTTTTTTCTATCAAAAAGATATAAATATACAAGTCTACCTGAAGATGGCTAAACAAACTGTAACAAATAAATAAAGCAGTTTTAAAAGGTACAGCAAGAAGAATAAGTATAATGAGATAGCTGACACAGAAAAAAATATTGAATATAATTAATCAAAGCCTGAATTATTAGGAAAAGTTGTCGTTACGAACTGAAAATTTATAAAAATGTGTAAAATACAATCTAATTCGAACTGAATGCGTTAATTTCTAAAAACAAGTCAATAGAAATATTTTATCATTTTCTGTATTCTTTCACATATACAAAAAACAAAAATACAACTTTTATAATAAATAGGTTTTCTTAAAACTCGATTAAATAAAAAACTAGATGAAAATCGATTTTCAGAACTAAATTAAACTTTAATAAATCAGTTTACTGAAGCTTATTTCATATATATATATATATATATATATATGTATGTATATATATATATATATATATATATATGTATATGTATATATATGAAGAGAGAGAGAGAGAAATATAATTCTAATTAAAGTCAGAAACAAACAATCTGCTTATCCATACGATTTTTTTACAATTAAAACCTTAATCGTAACTAAATTAAATGAAATATCTTACAGATCTACTTAATTATAAGAAAACGCATCCATTCCGTTCTATAATAATTAACTATTTTAATTATTACTAAACAAATAAAAATTCATGTTCAATTCTGACTGTAAACTAATGGAAAATTTTCAGAAAGATACAGATTTTATTTCAGTTAAACATTTGTATAACAATGATTAATTTTCATATTATTTGCGCACGAAATTTAATTAACAAATAATGTGAACACACATAAATGATTATTAAACGAAATACAACAAATTTGAGAATAAAACACTAATTAAATTAAAGTATATTTTCGTATTATACACAAATAATCGACAATGAAACCATTTTCGTTCCGTTTAATACATTTCATAAATGTAGGAAGTTAAACATCAACATAATATTAACATAATTGTCAATAAATATTTAATTATATACACATATAAATATATATATATATATATATATATATATTAGAAACAGCATACGTGTGTGTAAGAATCAAAAGCTTGCGCTATAATATGGTAAGCTCACCCCTCCCTACGCATTTCACTGGACTCGTATATAAAATCAATATGTCATCTTAAGTTTTTTTATGAACAATACGTTTGTTTATTTCATTTAAATTCAAATAATATTTTATTATATATATATATATATATATATATATATGAATGTTTTATTATAAAAACATTAAATATATAATTCTGTTAGTGATTATCAGTACTAGTAATGTTTACATATATTTTTATTGAAATATAATACGGTGTTATTGAAAAAAAGTATACGAAAAGAATGATTGATTGGATACATTTGAATAAATTCTTGTCAAAATGAATATTCGTTGATGTATTAAGAATGTGCTGTGGGTTTAATAGTATATACGTTATTACCACAAATATTGACTTGATGAAATTAGAAATTAATTTAAAAAAGATGTATTTCTATATACATGTCAATAAAATGAAGATATTTCAGTGATTCGAGCAAATAATATCAATATAACATTTTTTTTCTTTCAATCAATGTCCATATTCGTTTTTATAAATAAATTAGAATACCATTAACTGCACATTTGTTGTTATTAAATAATTATTCACTGTTTCAATATTTACATTTTTTTAATTTTTTTGAGATTCTTCTCAGTGATGATTCTATAATATTTTTATAAATATTTACCATTTCAATATTTTAGAACTATATTTTTATTAATTTTGTCATATCTTTTCTTTTATGGTCTAATTATTTTTTTCAAGTTTTATATACAACTTACAGATTGATATCTGATATCTTTCTGACCATTTTAAAATTATTCCTGATTTTTTTTAGAAAAATAACATGTTTGAAGTATAATAGGATGCATAGTCCTCTTAAAAAAGAGTTATAACATTCTTGTATTACAATTTTTAATAACGAGTTGATATTTTATCAAAACTTGAATATTAATTTAAAATAAATTACAATTTTATTCTATTGTTGAAAATCAATGCTACTTTAAAAATCGACAACATAAATATTTTGAGCACAAACTGTGCATCCTCATGCAGAATACATTTGGGAAAACATTGGTATATGTAATCGACTTTTTCGAATCAGAATTTATATATATATATATATATATATATATATATATGTATATAAACAATATGATTTCTAGGTCATTGGGGCTGGGTGAAAACGTTAGTAGAATACAACTGTATAGAGCTTTTTGTAAACCCATGATATTTTCAGTCGAATTTATCCTGTTTCTCTCTCTTTTTCAACATATATATATATATATATTGACTTTATCAATGTTGCTTATATCAAATCTTGTACAGGTTATATGAAAAATAATTTTTGGTGGTTTTGTTAATGAATATGTATATTTAACGTACGGTATGTAATTAAAAACATTTTGTAATTTTTCGTTATTAACTAACTTTAAAAAACGTATTTTTTTTATTTAAATACAGTGTTTGTCAATTGTAAATTTATTAATTTAAATTTTATTAAATTTTCATAACACCACTCTTTATTAGTTTTGTATAGTTGTCTATAACAGAGTATAATTTCAATACAAATGAGTGTTATTCTAAAAAAAGAACCTTTTAACAAAATAAAATAACATTTTTCTACTTTTTTCCATACTCTTGTAGATAAAATTTAGTGAAATGTATTGAATCTGGGTTCAGTCAGGTACTGGATCGTTCGGACTAAACCAAATCGAACACTTCTTCCATGTTCAATGATTCAGTATATTTATTTTTGACAAATTAGTACAGAAATATCTATAAAGTATAATGAAAAAATTATGAAATTTCAACCAAAACTTGAAAGAGCATTCAGATAAAACTCTGAAAATCACAGTAATAAAAATCTCTTCTATACCAGTATTTGAAAAATACTGGAAATTAAAGAAAATAAATTTTTAAAATAAATATGTAATTATTTATAAAGAATGTTATCATATATTTATTATTAATAGAATCATATTATTTATTAATTATGTATGCATGTGTGTAAACAAAAATTAATTTAAAAAATTCTAAAGAGCATTTAATCAAATGATACCAGTTCTATTCAATTATTCATCACTTTCTTCAATTGGCACGTTTTTATATTCAACAATATATGAGAAAAAACTTACGTTCTCGTACAAAAACGCTATAGTATATAATTTAGCATACGTTTGGGAATAAGAATAATTTCTTATGAGATTCGCCGTACACCAATTCAGTGATTCTGTCTAGAGAAATGAAGAAAGTTCTCTAAACACCATTTTAGAAAATATAAACAAACAGCAAACAGTATTTTTTACATACTTAGTAATATGAAAGCTTAACAGTCACATATTTATTACTTATAATTTTTGTATGAAATATATAAGACAATAGGGAAATTGATATATGAAAAATCAAAGTAAGAGTAACAATTATAAGTTTGCATAAAAATTATAAGTTTTATTCTACAAACCATAAAAAAATGTTTTTCTAATCAAAATGTTAAATAATTGATAATTGATGATTACTTATTTGCTTTTTAATAAAAAATCCATCATTAAGCTGTTCAATTATTCATAGTAATACAAGTTTGAAATGAATTACATTTCTAGATATTGAAATCGCTTTCTTTTTAATGAAAATATTTAAAACAATCAATAATTAAATATTAATAATTTTAATCAGATTTTTTCTTGCTTTCAGGATATATGAAAAATTCATTTTTGAAATTGAATTTAACCACAGTGTCGAAACTATTTTGTGTCCAAATGGCTTCCTGGTTAACACAACTAGACAGGTACTGTAAAATAATTTTATAATTATTGTTTAAGAGCTTCATATTTATCTTATAGATTGTAACATTGTTTTTATAACAAATCATTAATGTTATTGTACATCTATAGTAGGACAAACCAAGAAAAATGTATGATAGAAATAGTTAGCATTATTTATCTAATTTTTGTTCTTTTAAATTTCTTGCGACAAAACATAGTTTTCATTACAAAAAAGTTTTAATCTGTTAAGAATGCAGACATTTCAACAGTGTATAAGTTTATGAATACAAAATTTTATTACAAAAGCACTAGATTTATGGTTTCCAAGAATTTAAACAATTAATTACTGTTGTTTGTCTAACAGAATGATGACAAGAAAAATTAGTAAACGGTCTGAGATATTTAAACACCAATATTTAGAAATAATGTTAATAATTAGGGTAAACCGGACCTAAATACGAAGGTTTTTTTTCAGAATAAATCTATATTATCTATAACACATTTTTAATAAATAAATATTAATAATTATCTATAACATATTTTTCGTTTCAATCTGTTACTGAAAGCATATATAAAAAAAATAATGATTTTAAAGTGCAGAAGTAATGCATTATTTGTTCTCTATTGAAAAAAATAATTTTCACTCATACCCTTTCACAATTCTCTGTTGTAATTTAAAATGTTTGTCATTATTTTTATTTATATAAAATGATATAACTAATATTTGATAAAATTCTTTCCATGCTGAATATCTGTTAAGTGATTTAAATATAGAAACTTTAGTATTCTGTATGTTTTCTCCTGGGTTCTTTTTAATAAACTAACCTATCTTAGATTTGTAGAATTTTATTTAGGATCTCAAGCTTATTATTTATAATAAAAACAAAACAGACTAGATTTTCATTACAATTTTCCACTATTTCAAGTTTTACAATTTTTTATAAGTCCTATTTGGATCTCATTTAATAAAGTAATTCAGTGAAAACTATTTTTTACAAGGGAAATCTGAAGAATCATTTGGTTCGTGTACTCACTGAGGAAGAGCGAGATAGCTGTATAGGTTTTCATATAGTTCAATCTCTTTTAGTAGTGTATATGAAGTTACTAGTCATTCCCCCATTAATTCTTCGTTTAACAGTTGTTTCGACACAAGCATTTCCTGCAAAACGGGTAAAATTCGAATTCGAGGTGTGATTCAGTTTTTTTTTTGGAAGGGAAAACAACGAAGGATATCCACAAGAGGATATTTTCTCTATTGTATGAATT
This sequence comes from Acanthacorydalis orientalis, assembly GCA_034766995.1. NCBI lineage: Eukaryota > Metazoa > Arthropoda > Insecta > Megaloptera > Corydalidae > Acanthacorydalis > Acanthacorydalis orientalis. Next base: position 29,020,376 of record CM068321.1, on the reverse strand, counting down.
TTGTCCTCTATACGAATCTGTTCAACTTTGTATGAATGAATTTAAACGTGATAGAACGAGCATCGAAGATGCACCACTCTCAGGAAGCCCAAGAACTGCTGTCGCCCCAGAAATCATCGAATCCATAAAGTCCACGATATGGTTTTGTCCGACCGGCGAATAAAAGTGAGCGAGATAGCAGAGCTTGTAGGCATTTCAACTGAGCAAACGCTCGTTTTATATAATTTTACTGGCTGGAAAGCGATTTGAGTCGAATAAAATGGCGATAGAGGCCGCAAACATCTATTTTGAATACCTCGAAGAAACCTACTTCTGGGATAGAAACGCTAACCTGGAGAAACATTGGGGCGAGTGTGTTAAGCTTCGAAGGGATTGTGTTTTGTAAAATAAAGGACACTTTGAAACTAAAGCTGATGTCTCCAATATCGAACCAAGTTACTTTTCAAAACACCCAAGTAAATCTCAATAATAGATTGAAAAGAGAAATTAACAAAACTCAAAGACCAAGTACTTTATTGGAACCCCTTTCATCTTATTTATTTACAACTCTAATCAGGTGTTCTTGCAGTTATTATAATCACAAATATCACACCTTAATTGTTTGTATTACAAAATTTGAATTCTTTTCAATTTGAATTTGTATATTTCTTAACTTATTGATCTGAATCGAAAGTTCAAAACTAATAATAATATAATACATTAAATAAACTGTATATATATATATATATATAATCATCAAAAATCACGAAGTCATAACGACTTTTCGAACAGAACTCAGCAAACGATGCCAACTTCGCAACATACACTCACACACTTGGACGATATTTTATGTTATTCGATCGAAGAGACATTTAATTATCAAGTTACACAATTACAATACACTTCGTGCTGATTAAAGAAGAATGTTTCTGATTTTAATTAGTTTATTCACATTGTAACACGATAAATTTTCGAAAAACACGTATCGTGTTTCTGTGATTACATATTGAATGTAAACGAAGTTCGTACAATATCATATTGCACCATCAATCATACAGAATGTGCGTGATGTAAGATTTTATTTAAGACTTAGGACAAGTTTTACATTATGAAATGACTATAAATATTTACCTGAGGAGTTTAATAAACGTTTCTTAACAGTGACGATGAATCATTGAAAATTAAACGGAATTATGTATGACGGTATGAACATTTTCAGAATTTCTACTTATTTACATCTGTCGTTTTTTTACATCTATTTTAATGCGGTTGTTTTCTTCCACATGTTTTTTATTTAAAATATAAATTATTCACGTATATTTCTAGGACAACAAATTCGGTTTTAATGTTTTCTTATAGAATAGAAACATTTTAACAGTCGCCAATTACACATTTTAATTTATTCCTGAAATGTTCCACAAAAAGAACCGCTATTCTCCAAATTTAATAAAACTAATTACTTTTAAATATCTTATTATCTTTCTATATTTTACATAATAAATTGTAAAATTACAAATCTCCAGTTCTATTAACATTTTAATTACTTAAAAGTAAAATGAAATATAAACCATCTTTCCCCTACACACACTAAAATATGCAATAATATTCGTGCGTTTATTTTTAAACACTAATTTAAATCCTTCCAGTAATGGAAAATGACCTCTAACCAATCAACCAATCAGTACAAAAATCTACAAACTATGATTTTATATGATCCGATATAAACTTCCGCTATTACATCATATATACTGCATAGTTCGTTGTTACTTGGCTACATACCTATCTAAACATTCACACACATAAATATATAAAAATAGAAATCACACGAAGGCCAAATGATTAAAGAAAATACGACGTCGGGATATAAGAATTTCAGGAATCGGTATTTTTTTAAGTACTCCTAGAACGGAATCTCATTACTGTACTAGGTTTAATAATTCAGTCATGATCTTAGAACTTTAATTTATTATCGAGTTTTATTACATGATATGAATATATACATACATCTGTATGTATGTATGTATAGGCATATATGTAAATTCACTTCGGTAAAATCCAATTAATTCATGAAAAAAAATCAATGAAATATATAAAAAAACGTAGTTCGTTAGCATAGTATTTACAAGTGGATAATTTTTCTTAATGAATGTTGTAAGCAAATATACTATTGTGTTAGATATTTTCAATAGATTATTTTAAATTATACACATTATACGAGTAAGTGTATAAAATGTAGATAAAATTCAGAATATAAAAAAGGTTGCAAAATGAGAGAAAAATATTAAAAAAAAAAATGTAGATACAAATGAACATGTATTATTGATATCACTGAAAACATCTACCAATAATAAAGTGTTTGAAACTTTCACAAGTTAATTTTTCAGTCTATTCACAAATCACAACTTTTTTCTGGTCAAAATTATTCAGTGATCGATTTTTGATCATGAGAACATCATCTTCAGATCGACAAGATGTAGAAGCAATTTTTTAAAATTATTTACTGAAATAAATATAATCTAAACAATAATCCGAAATAAGACTTAATGAAATGTAATAAAAATTTGGATCAACCATAGAGTTTTTCTGATCAAAAATGATCAATAATCGATTATTGATCATTTTTGATTGTTGGTTGAATGCATTTCGATTACGATGGCATTACCCTCAGATTACTAATTCAAAAAAATAAAAATAAAATAAAATTTAAAGAATAACTTTTCGGAATTAGTCATAATGATTTTTTTTTAAAAAACCTACAACACAAGTTAAACTTTAAATAGAAAAATATATTTTTTTAAAAAAATTCACACACTATTTTCGCCAAATTTGAAAAAATATGTAAATGATACATCAATGAAATTATAATTCTTAGACCTTAAATCTTCATTCTTTTGGATCATTTGCATGTTCTCCATTACTAGTTTCTGAGTCTCTAAATCTCTTTAAATGTGGCACACGTGCCGAAACTAGTAGTGGAGAACAGACACTCAAATGATCCAAAAGGACAAAGACCACCAGGACAATGCACCAATACGTATATAAATAAATAAATAAATATAAATATAAATAAATAAATAATTAAATAAATATATTTTATATCTCAACTTATGGAGACTTTTCATCAAGAGACTCTTCAGCTTCCTTTCAATGTGATTTGCAGACATTGAAGGTCACGATTCTCATTTCGAAAAATCCTGACATATTTTAGATCAGGACGTTTCTTATTGTTACATATCAATTTTTCAAGTCTTTTCATTAGGTCGTTTTTTATAGTTCAATCAGAGGAACCCCAGGGTACATGAAGATACTCTTCTACTGGTTTTTATTTTATATATTAGGTGTACCAATTAATTCCATGCTTCTTAATAGAAGACGAATGTTTACGGAAAAACAGAATACATTTCAATCTTCAAAATATTTCCCATTATTTTGTATATCTTTGTTCCATCTGTCTGGTAACTGATGAATCTCTTGTCAAAAAAATATGGTGACTTCGAATCGATGAAATTGTAATTCATTTTTGGACCTCTTTCACTGTTTTATCATTTTTTTTGTATGTGTCATGTGTCATAACACCTTCCCCAAAACCTGAACAAATCATTTCCGTGGCTTTGACAACATATTTTTTTCAACTGGACTGCGAAAATATGCAATGTCTAATATGCTGCTTTTCGGACGCCATCAAGTTCACTACTGTTTTGTGAGATTATATCAAATGCTTGTCCAAAACATATATAAATTTTAAATGTTAAGATTTGCACTTAAAAATCCTAAAACGACGAGAAAATATTTTAATTTAAAACAGAGTTATGATTGATTCAATGTAACGGAACCGAATGAATTTTTACATCTAAGAATCAATCAGATATATATTATCTTTTACCTAAATATATTCAGATAAAAAATCGAATAATTTTTAACGACTATATTAAAAGTTCCTCTCAACAAATTGAGAATTACTGAACAGATTATTTCTGATACCATTTTATGTAATTAATAAAAATACTTTCATTCGAATATATTTATCAAGAACATAAAATGAGCTTCACTTTTAAATTTTTTCATAGTTAAAATTTAAACGACAAACTATTTTCTCTCTTAATTCATCATATGTGTAAAACTCAAGCTCTAATTTAAACATGAGTCTCAACTCAATAGACAAAATTATAATCAAGTCTTTTTTCCAATTACAATTTTCACAAATACATACTTCTTAAAATATACTCTTATCACAGGTAAATAATATTTGTGATATGTTTTTTTTTAAAAAAACGAAGATACATATTTAAGTCCATAAATATTTAGTTTGAATAAAATGACTTAATAGAGCACACGAAAGGCTTAAATACACGACATATTTTGATATATATATATATATATATATATATATATATATATATATATATATATATGTAAAATACTAAAGAAATATTGCATTGTTTATTGTACCAGGTACCAATTACATTCCTTATTACATAACTAAATCATAGCAGATTCATTGTATAGATAATTTTCTATTTATAATCATCTACTTATTTACCTAGAGAAACACACACACTGAACTTCTGGTATCCAGTATAAATATCCCAATTATATGTCAGATAGTACTGTGCACACAACTGCTATATAGCCAAGAAGACATTTATGTTCGACTAGCATCTAGAATAATATAATTATTTTGAATGTGTAAGTGAAATCGGAAGTTATAATTTGTGTGTGTCACGGATAAACTATGCTGTCAGTGTCGGTCGGTCGGCCATTTTTAATCATAAAATAAAGAATGTATGTATGTATGTATATACGTAGTGGAACGACATCGGATGTATAAATTATCAGAACTGATACTGATATCGGTACAAAAGATAATTCGATTGAGATCTGTTTTCAGGGATAATTGTAAAATACGGACCAACGCTTTTCTGCAAGTCTAGTGATTAATACAAAATTAATATCTGTGTAACTAGATGACAATAGAATTAAAAAGTAAATAAATGAATTTATTTAAATGACAAGAATGTACATGATCTGATATTTAAAAAAATGTATTCGACGCTTTATGTCTGACCAGATATTGTGTGCTTTATACGTTCAAAAACACTGCATAAGAATGATGCAAGTCAGTGACCTTATCGATTCAGGCAAACGTTCAGTAGGTCATGATTTTGAATTTTAATTGTGTTTTCCACGTTTCTCGATTTCCTTTATACCATTTTTTTCGAAGCGAGGAGAAAAGCATAATAATACAGTTCGATATTTCTATATACTTCTCAAAAGTTTGATTATTCATTTTCATAGTTTGTTTAACTTCACTCTGATTAAATTCATTTTTATAAATGAATTAATACTTTTATAAGAAAAATATACAATAATTATGTATATTTTCTTATCAAAGTCAATGTTAATTTATTAATGAATATTTATTGTTCATTTAAAAAAGTACTTGAAGATGAAAAAGCTCGTCTTAATATAAAATGAAATCCTGTTTTATTTTTCACTTTTTGTATTCTTTTCCTGGAATATATAATCTCGAATTTATTTTAGTATATATGACCTTTTGTAAACTTATACTATTTTTATTCAAAACTCTTAATAATGATATTAAATGTAATAAATAACAAGATAACAGTGAAATATAAAAGCTTGTTCAGTACATTTCTTTCTTCGAAAAAATCTATTATCGTTTTATGACATTCAGTGAATGTATGTGGGATCCAAATTCTATTTTTAAAGTATGTAGAACAGAAAAATTCAAAGAAAACTTGTTCGTATTGAATGAACAATTTAAACTTAGCTTCGAGTGAAATAAAAATTGACGTAAACAAATTTATAGAAAAAAGATTTGATGTATTCAGAAAAATTTATTTCAATAAAATCGTTGTACGAAATTGATAAAGTTCGATATATATTTAATTAATAGTTTTTTTTTATAAATATATTATTTTAATATTACACTCATATTTTTACCTTATTTCATTAGTTCTAAGAATTTTTAAAATAAGTTTTTTGTAATGACAATGATTTAAAGTGAATTGAATTTGTTTGCTCAACATTTTATTATTAAAATAGTAACAAGCTTGTCTAAGAAAAATCACATTTGGCTTGTCTTCAGAATAAATATCAATTATTACGGATTCTATGTCTCAATTTTTTATTGGTATAAAAAAATTAAATATTTGTAATAAAAAATTAAGACAGGATGAAGTAAAAAGTTTATTTGTTCACAAAAAGATTAAAAGACTGCATTTGATTAGACTTTGTTATAATTGTAATAAATGATAATTACAGCTGAAAGGATTCATTTTCAAACTTTCTTTACTTTAACTCTTTGAATATGATAGCATTACAATCGAATTGCACTTAATCAATAATCAAAAATGATTAATAGTCAATTATTTAACATTTTTAATCATAAAAAAGGGGTTTCATGAGTTAAATGAAAAAAATGTTTATGAAAATTTATTGCCTATTTTCTTTCAATTACATTTCATTAAATCGTCATTGAAAATTGTATTTTATTTAAAGTCAATTTAAAATATAATCTGTAAAAGTTATTTCTGAATTGAGTAAATGTCATCAAAACCGAGCTTTTATATGAATATAACTAATACACATTCTTTTATAGATTCATTTTTTAATACATTATAAATTTCAATACTGATTTTTCACCCATTCTATCATTAAAAAAATATGCCACTGTTGTACCGAACTAGAATCTCTTTCTGGTAATATTTTCTCTCAGTCTTGTTTATTGTTGTTTGATACAATCAATTTTAACATTCATATCATTAAAGCTCGACATTTTTGAGTTATTTTCTTTTTTATTATAAAAATTCACCTCTTTAATTCAAAGTTGATTTTTTACAACAAACTCAATTTGTCTGTCAAACTACCCAACGAGCTTAAACTGTCTGAAATTATCAAAAATATGCCAACGACCAAAAATACTTAAAAATGAAAAAATATTCTTTTGTATTTAATGCTTTGAAAATTAACATTTGAATTAGTCATAAGTATGATCAATAAAAATTTATTGAACATTTTTGATCAAACAATTATTATAATTTACGAGGTAAAAGAAAAATTCATTTATGTAAATCGTTTTTTCGATTTACTTTAAAATCCTACCATTCATTCACTAATTACAAACATTTATACACTGAAAAGATTTACTAACACTCACTTTTTAAACATTTCTAGAATAAAGATGAATATTTTAACATTTTTGTACTATAATTTTAAATATTGTATATTTTTATATTGTAATTCACACATTTAAACTTAGAAACAAATATAAAACGTTCTCTATCTATTTTTAACTCATGAACTTATCTGTTTGACAAAACGCAACTATTATATTTTATGTACGTTTATTTTTAGTTTAACACCATTTTTTATACACGTCGTGCATGTAAAATTCTCTTTTGAGAGTAATTTACAACAAAATAAAGTGTACAGAAATTTAATCTGATTTTAAATAGGGTGTTTTTTTTATATAAAAAGTGATTATAATTTTTTTCTTTGTGAATAAAGTGTAAATTTTATATTTCACACACACGCATGTATACATATATATATATATATATATATATATGTGTGTGTGTGTGTATTAGTTTGTATATAAGCCTAAAAGGAAGATCATATAAATATACTTATGGTTGATACTTGAGTTCGTTTGTACTAAAGTGAATTCAATTCAAAAGCACCGACTGCGACTAAACTTCTCATCTCGTGCGAATGCATTCGGGATGCGGATATCAGAATTGATTACATTCTATTGTTATTTTTATTATTATTGAGTTATTCGCTCGTGACTGAATCAGTATAATTTATATAGAACGTCGTCGTGCAGAAAGCATTTTTCATTTCCAGGAAGAATATCTTCAAAATAACCCTTAATAATGTTGGGTATGTGAAAAAACTTTTATTGGACTTGTAACAAATTATCCAACTAAAATTAATATACGCCTTTGTATCTTTCATATATATATATATATATATATATATATATACATATATATATATATATATATATATGTATGTATGTATTTATTTCAAACATAAAAATATTTCTATAATACATTGATTAAGAACTTAGCAGTTTTAGACATAGAATCAGCAATTTGTCAAGATATACTTCACTTATAGGTTATATAGGTTTAATGTACTATCGATTTACTGTACCTATAAGGTATTAAATATTTTAAAACACACATATGTATATATTATTGATTCATTGATTGAACTTTGACAATTGGCATTTTTTCTACTTCTTATAAAACTAGTCGCTCTCTTTGAGTGCGATATCACTTCATAGGAGACAATTTAAACCTTTCAGCGGGTTTTTAATAATATTAGTTATATTATGTAAAAGGTTATATTGGTATTTTTCTTATAGAGGGCACTGTTATCATCAAAATTGTTAATAATCACTTTTCGAGTGGTCACAAGCACGAAATTCAATTTTCATTTCTGTGTTGCGAAAATGATTTATAATATTAAAAAATATGCTTTCATTACTGATTTGGCATTATTTATGATAAATGTATAATTTTAGATCGAAAAAATCAATTTTGAAAAATTATGATTTTTCATGAAATTTTGTATACATATATATGTCATCATTTTTGAGTCAAGAATTAAAAGTGTTAATTATTGAACTTTTCCTTCATAAATTAATCATTTATTGTAAAAATATACATTTTGTAGCAAAAATAAAAAGTCTGTTTGGAAAATATATATTTAATGACCGAAAATCGATTTTCATTAAATTTAACATTTTACAAAGTGATAAAAATAAGAATTAAATGTTTAATTTGTATATAAATATCTTTACTTGTAGAAAAATCAATTTATAATTGGAATTACTACATTTTGCATTTAAAAACTGGTTAATTTTTTTTTTAAAAAATCTTTTTTAAAAAGAAATACGCTTTAGGTGGTTAAAACTGTTCTTTTTTAAAAAAAGAATAATATAATGTTCAAAAAATATTTCCATTAATTACAAATATCGAATTAACACTTCAAATAATTATAAGTGTTACAGTTTATAAATCGAAAAAAATCTCAATTCATAAGCTAGAACTCGATGAAAATAAATCAGTTTTTGATAAAATTCACAGTTTTCTCTAACACTTTTAAGTATAAATATGTTCTCAGATATCAATACGACAAATTTATGAATTAATAAATTCTCTAATAGACGATAGATAAAACACACATAGAAATTGCATTTATGATGTTTATTCAAACCTTCCCGATCAGATTCAGATATCCCGATATTTCATTTTAATGACATGCTAATTGACTTCTGAACCATTCATATATTTTATGCCATCTGAAAAATTTATCATGGACACATCTTTGATCTTTATAACATTTTAAAATAAAATCGTTGCATGGAATTAATTTAATATCATTTTTCGATAAAAAAATATCAGTTAAATCTCCAATAGAATAAATTATATAAAATCCAAAATAAAAATCATTTGGAAACTTTTACGTCAGTCGAATTTGAAATTTATTTATTAGCAATCAAATTAACAGGGATATTTATTACACGCATTATTTATTCAAATGAACAGATGCAAGCGCCGATGTATAAAATTATAGAAACAAGGATATTTTATTGGATTAAGTATCTATTATATTGAGAAACATATTCATAATATTAATATAATTTAACTGCATGAACATGAATAGAATATAATGAAATGACAACGGTAGGTATCTTATTTAAATACAGTTATTTATTGAACATATAACATATTTCTCAATCGTACATTTTAGTAGAAACACACATGCATACTCGTCAAAATTTTAAAATCATGATATATGATTCGACTTTTATGAAAACTCGATCGAATTTAGAATAAATGAGACGGTTTTTTTTGTAAAGTATTTGGTTTGACATATTTTAGAGGTTTTAAAATGAATAGTATTTTTATAAAATATTAAAACAATGCAAATCTAAATCTCAAAACTCTTAAGTGAACACAGTTTGTTTCACTTTAACACTCTAAACAAGTTTCAAACTGTCCCAAATTGAAAAAAGTAAATAATGTGAAAATTAAATATAATGTAAAATTTTATTTTGATTTTTTTAACAATTTTACAATTCTGCTGTACAAATTTTCCAGATGGTCTTCGTTCTTTTGAATCTATTACTTCTAGTAAATTACCTCATAATTAATATAGGAACATTGGGACACGAGTAGAAATATTTTTAAAAAAATGTTAAGTCTTTATATCGTGGAGTTAATTTCTATATTTTGATAGAAGTCAATTTTAAGAATTCAGTGCGAATTTATTTAATACTCTTCAATCTTTGTATTAAATTTTGATTTTATTAATTGTACAGAACCAGAAAATATAATGAAAATGCTGTATTATTTTCGAAAATTGTATTTTGGTCATATAAATGAAAAATTCAATTATTCAGAATCAAAAATGAGGAAAAGTATACAAATTTACTATCATTGTAAAAATTAATAGAAAAAAAAACATCTGACTTTGGAGATAATTCTATAGAATCTTACTAAACACAAAAAAAATAAGAAATATATCTTAATGTGCTTGTGACATTAGGCAATTTAAACTTGTTTGTTAAAAAAATAAACTTAAGTCAATGGTGTTTGCGTTTCGATAGGACAACAATTTGAAGTTTGTAAGATCTATTGTATAAATATCCTAAAATGATCAGTTCAAGCCTCAACTTTAAATGTGTATTGGTATTGAATATTGACTAATCCACATATATTCTTCCTTATTTTATTCCTTCCTTATCTCATCATAGATTTGAAACATTTAAGGTAAAATATTTATCGAAAAGTATGCAATCCCTAATATGCTGCTTTTCAGACGCCATCGTTTTCACTACTGTTTTGTGAGGTTATGCCAACTGTTTGGTCAAGATATACAGTATTTTTAAATGTTAAGGTTGGCACTTGAAAATCTTAAATCGACGAGAAAACATTTTAATTTAAAACAGAGTTATGACATTCAAATTAAAGGCACTGAATTACTAATTAATTTATACACTTTATATATATATATATATATATATATATATATATATATATATATAAGAAAATACAAATATAAAATTACTAATATCTAAATGAATAACATCAATAATTGAATTTTTCATGTTAGCATCAAAAGAAATCTCATTGATTACAATACGAATCTAAAAATATTATATCGCAAACCACTCCAAAGCACTTATCTGGTTATTTGAATACGTCATCCTCAAAAGCTGCTAGAATGAAAACAGTGAACGTGTATTTATAACGAAGATATATAAATCTCGAATATTTAATACAAATAGAACAGACAGACGTAGAAACAATATAACCGAGTTGGAAAAAAATCACCTACAATCAAATTTATAGTTATGTAATCAAAACTGTATTTCTGATCCGTTGAATAAATATTAAAATTATTTTTTTAAACGATCAACCATATTTCAAAAGTATACGTTTGAGTATTTAGTCTACGGCGCGATTTAATTAGAAATTCTTCTTGAACGTAATATAAATATTGGCGAACGATTTATTTTTTTAAATTCTAATCATTCATTTTACTTTTTTCCAGGTTGATTGCTCAATAAATTTCGTATAAATGTGAAAACCGATATACATGTAGTTCTATAGAATCATATCAGTCTTCAGAGGAAAACTTAAACCTACGAACGTTATTTTTATGATAAATAAATTATGAAATGAGGATTAAAAACTGTGGTTAAAATAAATCCTATAAAAATAATTTTATACTCCAAACATCATAAATATGATATCTTCTTAAACAAATATATTAATAAAATATTTATCTACACATGCTTGTTCAAAAAAAAACTTCACCATTTAGTTTATAGAATAGCAGCACTTTTAATGTATTTTTCATTCATTTCCTGATATTATTTTAAGAATAATCAGCTTTAATCGAATATAGTCAAAAAAAATGTTCCTTATTGATTCATTAAAAAAAATATGTTTCTAAAATATTAGTTGAGAGTAATTTTAACAGAAAATTGAGAATTATAGCCAATCTGAAATATTTTTTCCTCACTCAATGGATTTATTATTAAATTGAAAAATTTTAATTGTTGAATTTAATGTTGTTTACACAATTTTCTTCTACAAATGTTTATTTTCTAAAACATAAACCAGTTTTTAATAAAAATCGATCCTAATTGTACATTTTTAGAAATAAGTAAGGTTTTAATAAAGAAACAGAATTTATATTTAGAATATCTATTATAATTGTATGTTCTCATTCTTGTAACCATGTTACTGGTTGATTTTATCATATATATATATATATATATATATATATATAAATAATTCTAAAATTTAATTATTAAATTAATTGTAACAAAATCATTAGAACTTGAAACACTGTCAGAATTCTAAAAAAAAAAAACAATAATTACATTATAAAATAATTTCAGTAATTTTTTGTTTCAAATTACAAAACATTCTGGTATTACCTTATATTCAATTTGATTTTTTTTTACACGATTTTATAATATTTATCATTTTTCATCCTCAAATAATAGTCTCGAACACATAATGAGCTTTGATCTTGACAAAATTCAAAAATAGCTACTTTCTAAAGACATGTCACAAACAAGTACATTCATTCTATGATATATTGTTATGTTCTATATAAAATTTTAATAAATCTACGTTTTAGTAGACGAACATTTAATAACCTGAATTCAGTTTACTTGACGCTTTATCAAAAAAAAAGTATATTGGTATTAACAGACATTACTTTTATAACAAATCGGTATCGAACCTATTCATATTTTTCTTAATAAGATCTTCAATAATAAAACCCAAACATTGCTTTGAATACAACTATATATATATATATATATATTTCTGATCAATGAAAAGGAACATCATTTTATATAATATATAAACGTATGTTCCTCTTTTGATACATAGTCGTAACGAATACGTTATATATATATATATATATATATACATATATATATATATATATATATATATATATATATATATACTTATTTATTTTCATACCCTCTTTGTAATTAAGCTCGCACATCCTGCAAATACTGAAGCAGACGAGCGTAGTCAGCAAGAGATCTATTTTCACTGGATTTTTCATGTTTCAGTGACCTAAGATAGGGGATGAATGATAGGGGAATGATGCAGTACATATACACATACATACATATACATAAATATATATATATATATATATAAGTGTGTGTATGTGTGTATTTACGTGTATGTAAATATTTTACAGACAGTCTTTGTATGATCCATTAGAGCTAAACGTTCATAAAGATACAGGTAGAAATATCACGTTTTTCAAACGTTCAATATTTCAAGAAAATTAATTTACTATCTTGAAAGTATTTAAAAAGAATTATATACGTTATTTAGATATCGGAATTGAAACCGTGCTTATTACAAAATTAAATACTATTATGTATTGAATTAATTTCGAAAGGTTGACAGATCTAAAACAGTAATAAATTTTCATATTGCCATTTCATTTCATGTGCGCTAAAAAAAATTAATTAGTAAGTAATTACATCTATTCTTTATAAAATGAAATCAATTTGGAATACTACCAAAAATGTATTTTTTCTTAGTATTAATATTAAATGAATAAATAGCTTAAAAATACGTTCATATAATAGTATATTGGGTGTAAAATCAATTCAGTTCCTTTAAATTGAATCAATTGTAACTCTGTTTCATATTAAAATATTTTCTTATCGTTTTATCATTTTGAAGTGTCAACCTTAACATTTAAAAATACTATATATCTTGGTCAAGTAGTTGGCATAACCTCACAAAACAGTAGTGAACACGAGGGCGTTCGAAAAGCATCTTATTAGGTATTCAATACTTTTCACATTCCACTTGAAAAAAATCCAGCCGCGAAAATGATTTGTTCAGCTGCACTGAATACATTGTTTAGTTGCAAATACGAGATGTTAGTAAGTGTTCAGTAAATCATCAAGACATGCAATTTATTCAAGATTCTTGACCTCAGTTATACTATAATATAGTTTTTAGATATTATGGCTAAATTCACCTTCATGAGTGAATTTTTCATTTTTCCGTACAAGCTACAAAAAAAGTATTTTCATTGAAAATCGATTAATTGGTTACTGATCATTTTTGACCACTGGTTATGTGCAATTCGATTACGATGTCAACATCCTCAGAGAACTAAACTACAGAAAAATCTTTTCATCAGCATAAATTTTTCTATACTTAAAAGTTTGATTTTCCTATACCATAGTATAGAAATACAAATAAGTAACAATCAAAAATGATCATCGATTAATTATTAATCACTTTTGATCAGAAAAAATAATGTTTGTGGAGTGAGTGAAAAATTAATTTCTAAAAGTATTAGAACTAGTCACAAGGTGTAAAGTAAATTAAAGAGAAATCACTTTCAGATATACCAGGAATAATTTCTTACTTAATACTAGCCACAAGGAGGTTTATCTTGTCAAAGATTTCTTTATATATATATATACAAATTAAACTAACAGTACTAATAGATATTTGTTTCTAGTACAAAGTAGCAAAGATGTCAAAATCTATTTTGGAGAATTAGTAAAAAACGAAAGTCATTATCTGAAGTGTGCTTTTTTCCAGAAATTTTCATTTAGAGTCTTTTACCATGAAATACAATTAACAACATTACATACAATTAGCGCTCGTATAATGAATCATTCTCTTGACAAAAAAAATGACTGGATCATTTCTTTCGACATTAGAAAAACTTGTTCCAAAAATCTGTTTATAACAGAAATTGCAAAGAGATAAAGAGATAAAGATATTCTGATTTCTTTTCTGAATTGTATAACTAGAAATATATAAAACAGCATAACGCTTTTAAATTTAGAACTGAAAAGCTATTAATTGTCCTAAATGTGTTTGATTTGATCCACCGATTGATCCAATTAATAAAATTATAATAATAGACAAAATAGATAAATTTTATTGAATAATTGTAATAAACTTTTTGTAATGACTTTTTGTTCAAAAATACTGAACAAAAAAGTTTTCACCAGAATTTTTTTGTGGGTTGTAGTAAGAGAAACTAATTCATTTGTAAAAATAATCATCTCTTCCAACTAAACCTAAAAAAGTACTGATTAATCCCAAGAATCGTGCTTCGTAATTTATTTTTTTATTAAATTACTTTCTCTTTGCGTTACTTAATCGACTCATAGACAAAATTCTTATTTAAAAAGAATATTTTTTTTTAGAAAAATAAATTTGCTAATCACAAAAACAAGCAACTTTATTGACAGTTTACAATTTTATTTTTGTTTCATACCATCTACTGAAACAATTAATATCTATTAATAAATCTTACTTATAAAAGAATTAATAATTATTTTAAAAAATATATGTTATAAAAACACTACCCCAACAGACATTTTATGGAAAAAGGCATCTTCAACAGAATGTCTTTCACATATTTTCCTTTCATCATTTTTCATATTCATACCTTTGAGAAAAACTAATTAATTATCTTTTTAAATTATATTCATAATTTGTACTTTATATATACATATATATGTGTATATATATATATATATATATATATATATATATATATATATATATATATATATATATATATGTAATGTAATTTGTCTAAATGGAAACATGAAAATATATTTTCTTAGAATTCATTAAAATAATTAATTGTTAATATAAACTCCAGACATTTTTTTACAAATGTATAATTAACGTTACATTTTTACATGTATTCTAAACGTAACTTGTTATTAATTAAGGTTAGGAAACTAGTCTGAACTCACAGTACGTAGAATCTAATTTAAATCTGTATACTACTAAAATTTCAGTATTTAAGTCTATTTTTTCAAACGATTTTGAAAAGTTTGTTTTTAAATAAGTTTTGATTATTTGTTGAATAGTCGTCTTTAACATTGTTTTTCGCACATTACCTGGAGACTTTTTTTTGTCTCTAAACCAATAAGTTAGAATCAAATTTTGAATTAAATTAGGTCATTTTTTACAACTAGACTCGTTGCATAAAGAAATATATTTTTACAGATTTTACTAGATCTAATTTTTTTATAAACAAAATTAAAAAATATCATCTTTGCCTTCTTTAATATATAATAATAAATTTTATTGAATTCTATCTAAATAAAATAATTTACTTCACAAAATAAAACCTAACTCATTACTGTATATACAAAAAAAAAACACTAAATATTTATTTATAAGAAAATTCCATTTTTAAAAAATAATTTAAAACTGTCAATTTCCTTTCGTCTCATGAAAAAAATATAGAAAAAAGTAATTGCTTCTTTCTTCCGTGTTACCAACCAATACTTATTTCAATACGTCTTAAAAATAATTTTCTTTACTGCCATTAAATAAATAGAAAATTTAACCTTCAATACGAAACATTCGACCGTCTGTGTGCATCGCACATGGCACATTCCTGTGTATATATTTATACACAGAGACGCACCTAGAAAATTTACTTATGTGGGTGGAAAGATAAAAAATAGTATGCAAAAATCGAAACGTAATTTTTATTTAACAATATGTCATTTCATTGGAAATCAGTTCTGTCCATTGTAATTTGTGATAGCGACATCAAAGTTGTTATACTAAGTGATAATACTGTTGAGGATGAAGCCCCCTTGTATATATATATATATATTATATATATATATATATATATATATATATATATATACACAGTATTAAAATAATAATTAGTCAAGAGTGCAAGTTTCAACCAAAAACATTCCTCTTTCATGTCATTGCCTTGTAATAAATTAACACTATTTACGAAGAAAATGCTAGGTTGATGTAATACAATTTTTAGTCAGTAAATGACTTAAAGATGCATTTTATTTCATTAATCGTTAAGGAAAAAGAATATCTCTAAAAACCCACAGGTGTGAGTAGTATTACTGAATTTCAGGATCAGATGATGAGTCAGTTATCACGATCAAGTGATATAGATTAAACTCTGATTAAAAAAGCTTAATTTTACAAATTGGCGTCCTTTCTTCTTTGTCATCATATCTTTCTTCATTCATTTTATCACAAGATATGTGCTAATCAGTTATCTCCATCTCTGCTGAATGATATCCAGGAGTACCCTTCCCTTTATATAGTCCCTTGTTTTTTTATAATACAATCATATTAATACGAGAATAACAGCGAAGAATCGGCAAAAAAATTATTCATTAAATTCGAAATTCATAAATTAGGAATCGTTAAATTGTTAATTTGCTATGACTTGTTTTAAATTTAATTTTTCCAAAAAAAATAAAAGAAAAATCGTTTTTTATGACCCTGATTATAAAACGACAGGCAGTTTTCCTCAAAGAAAACAATAAAAAATGTTGATTTACATTTTAATAGAAATTAATATTAACAAAAATTATACAAATGTATATTTAAAACTAGACAGTCTGTTATTTAAAACACTTACAGTGGCCCGTCAGCCTGAACTTCTGAAGATACGAACATAAGACATTCCTTGTTTTTTAATGAAAATCCGTGGAAAAAAAACTATGTCTTATATTCGGGTTAACACGGTACTTGCTTCTGATATAAAAACCAGATGACAGGGGTTCCAATAAGGAACAAAGATTTCAATTTCACAAATGAGTTATATTTTCACCTCACAAGCTGTAAAAAAATGTCTGGTCAAAAATGTTTAATAGATCTTTACTGATTACACACACACACACATATATATATATATATATATATATATATATATATATATATATATATATATATATATATATATATATATATATATATATATATATATATATGACTATACAAGGTACAGAAAAAAAATAATAAAAGAGAAAATAATGTTTAAAATAAGATTTAAATGTTTGTTGACTTCTTCCCTAATCTAATCTTAAAAGCTTTTACTGAAGAAGACGCGGTTTTAATGTACAGGAATTCAGTGTTTTTCAGACTCAAATGTTTCTATCAACAATTGAACACATACCGGTTCGTTTTCTTTGAATTATCTATTTTAACTTTGCTATATTATCATTCTTTCCATAAAAAGAAGATGCCATTCTTAACAATGTTCCAACCATACTGAATGCTCTATAAATTATTTAAATATACAAACCGTAGTTTCAATTTCACGAATGAATGTTTCTCTCGCCTCAGATATTCCAAAAAAAATCCCTAATCAAAAATCTACAATAAATAAGTATTGATCCATTTTGATACCTGCTTACAAGCATTTCGAAGTTAATATAATCATTCTCAGAACTTTAAGATAAGGATGATATAACATCATTATCGGATTGCATATAAGCGACAGTCAAAAATGACCCATAATCATTTTGATCTGATTTTTTATGGTTTGTGGAATGAAAAAAAATATCATTTGTGAACGTGAATTTATCTAGAAACAGAACTGTATTGAAAGGTATCTTTTCTCTGTAACTTTTCTACCAAACTTCTTAGATTTTTTCAGTCGGAATATCCAACCTAAAATATCTATTTGAGACATAGATTATTGCTCTTTTTTGAATTCGTTCGTTATCACATTTCTTCAAAAAAGAGTATAGATTCCTTACACTCTCTCATTTTTCTAATAATGATTTCACTAATTTCAAATCAGTCCTCTCTTACAAAAATTAAACCTCTTCATCCTCATTATAAAGTCTATATTTATATGAGTTTAACTTCAAATTATAAGAACGATCATGGTCCAATGAAAACGACACCAATTTGAACAGCAACTGGTAATTGCATTTTTTTTATTAATATATGGTAAGGAAAAGACGCACGCCATTGATGTCAGTGTGTTTGTATATTTTGGAAGCGACACAAAAATATATGGGGCACATTAAATACTTTGATTTATTTCGTACAGTTTTATATTTTACATAATCATTATTTGATTTCGTTTACCTTAAGTGTATGCAGTTATGACAGAATTTTCATGCAGAAAAAAATAAAAGAAGATAATTTTATTTTCACGTGAAATTGTTTAAAATGAAAATAATATTTTCTAATAAGGGATGTTTTTTTTTAAAAAAAAAAGAAAATTATTAACAAGAGAATTAAAATTCATTAGACGCCTGAATTTAATTTTCCAATGCATTTTCGATTTCAGTTTAGCGTTACTTCGACTGAAATCCCATAAATAAAAATTTTACAAGTGTTCGGATCTGTTCGAAAAAAAAACTAATTGCGCGTAATTCAATGTTCTATAGAACAATTATCCTTCATTCGACATTCATACGTTGATTAGATGAAAATAACAAAACGGCTTAATTTAATTTTAGACTGTTTTTGCGCCATTGCGTACTTCGAACGCTAGAGCGCATCCGACATATTTTATTACGACTATTTTCGAACATTTGTCGTCATACATAAATATACATATTCAATTTTGACGAGTGCCAGAAACAATGTGTGCTTGAATTTTTTTTTTAAAAAAAAATATTTACTTCTAGTAGTGTATATAGAGTAACCGGCGTAGGTGTCATTAATCCTGCATGCTGTGAAGGTGATTTGCGCGCTGTTGGCCAATGTAATTGCGTGCACCGAGGCTACGTGCGGAAGGCGTGGCCAGCGCCGTAATGCGCGATCATATTCGCGCGTCCACAATGTATGGTAGGGGGCAGCCGCGGTCAACGTTGGCAATTTCGCGAACTCTGCACATTGACACAAGGTTAATTCGCTAGTCCACTGTTGCCAGTTCTATTTGTTTGTACGATTTCGTACACAGACGGCCGAAACGACGATTGGAGGCGTCGTGCATACGACTGTACAACTAGGAATGTTCGCTAGGAGCAATGGAAAGGAGACAGAACGAAAAAAACATGTGTGTGCGATGCACACAGATCGAAATTAACTATCCATTCGAATAGCTTTTGTACTGCACATCTATTTTCGAACATACAGTGGCGACTCGTCTATCATTTTCAATTAATCTAACATCTTCATCAATCTATACATGTGAATTAAAACTAACTTAAAAAAGATCATCAACCTTTGCCAATCCACTGCTGGATATAGGTCTCTTCAATGATTTTCCATTTTATACGATTGAATGTCTCTCTTTTCCACTGATTTCCAATAAAATTTTTAATTTCCTTATCCCATCTGTTCATTGGTATCTTTCTTGGTCTTTTTATATTCCTTGGCTCCCAGTTAATAATTTTTGTTGTTCATCGATTGTCTTCTCTTCTTGCAACATGTCCCGCCCATTTCTATTTCAGACTCCACTCTTCAAATTACATATGTGACTCCTATCTGTTTTTTATCCATTATATATATATATATATATATATATACATATATATATATATATAGAGAGAGAGAGAGAGAGAGAATTTACAAATAGTCTAATCTTATTTATCTAAATAAAATTTCCAACGAAAATTGAATGGCCTGAAAATTGAACTGAAATAAAATAAAATACTGAGAACATCGAGATATTTCTACAATATAGTTTTAACACTGCGGCTAAATTCACTTTCAAATAAGATTTTTTTTCTCTCCACAGATCATAAAATTTTTTCAAGTCAAAAATTTAAGAGACCATTGGAAATTTTCGATTGCTGCTTATGCGTACTCCAGTGCAAATTGTGTTACCTTCACATAGAAAAATCTATTCTTTTTCAAGAAAAATTTAATCCAATTTGATAACTCTTCAGTTTTCTGAGAGTCGATGAGAAACTTAATATCTCTAGTTAATCGATTCAATTGGTTTTAAGTTT
This sequence comes from Acanthacorydalis orientalis, assembly GCA_034766995.1. Taxonomy (NCBI): domain Eukaryota; kingdom Metazoa; phylum Arthropoda; class Insecta; order Megaloptera; family Corydalidae; genus Acanthacorydalis; species Acanthacorydalis orientalis. Next base: position 28,999,630 of record CM068321.1, on the reverse strand, counting down.
ATAATACCTGTATATTGACCAAGAAATCATTTTGACATATTCTGACTCCATTAGAGTCAGAATATGAACCGCATTTTTTTTCTAATCAAAAAGCGCAAAGACGGATTTTTCTGCACGTTGGCATTACCAACGTGCGATTGTCTGAAGATTGGTTCTGAAGATTGGCATCGCCATTGAAATGCATATAAAAAAAATCAAAATTGATCAATCATGATTTATAGAATACTTTTGATCACAAAAAAGTTCATTGTTTGTGAGATAAAAAGTAGTTAATTTGTAAAAACCAAGATATTTGATTAAAAAGGAAAACTATTGAATATTATTGCCAGAAAAAGGTTAGAAATTGTTAATAAAAGCTCGTATCTGTTTTCTTTCTTTAGTTTAAGACTAGTCCATGAAATCTGTTTTATTTTTAAAATAAATCAGTTGACACAATGAATGAAAGAAATTATAAAGGTATCAAAAAGTGACGAATTAGGAGGCTAGGATGAAACCTTTCAGACCAATCAGTATCAATACCTTATTATATTGTGACTGTAGGGACTATCAGTTGCTTATGTCAACTAGGTAAAATACAACAGTAGGAAACAAAATATTTTTAGTAGTGCCAAAAAATTAATGGAATTCGGAAGACAAGCAATCAATTGTGCCCTGAACTACTGGGCTAAAGCATGTTCAAGAGATAAAAATATTTATCCTAAAAAATGTCTGAAGAAACTAATGAAGTCAAAGGGAAACAGAAGCTTTAAGTACAAATGTTGTATTTAGAAAATTATACATTACAGTTATATAGAATTGAAAAATGGAATGTCTTGTTCTTAACAAATCCAACCCAGATTAAAAGAGTGATTCTAAAAATAATTGAATCATTTCTCAAAGCAAATTAAAAACAGACATTAAAAAAAAATAAAAGTCGATCTATAACCACAGATATGTGTAAAAAAATGATTAATTTCAAAAAGATCTCCATTTAGATTTGACGGTTCAACGTTTTTCTGTTCCTGTCCAAACTATCAACCATTTGTCTTGTACTTTCCGAGATTTATATTTTTTCATATTCTTGTGTTCTGTTTTTCTCTATTTTTTAAAAATATTAAAACGATTTTACATTGTTTTTTTTCGGTTATCAAGACTTGATCTCTTAGAATTTTTTTGCAGGCTGGTATTCTAATAAATAAACATTATTATTATAAAGTTTTACATTGTTTATTCAATAAGAATAAATAAAAATCACAGGAAATGTGAACGAAAACAATTTTTGCATACTGATAAAGATCTAATTATACGTCAATTTTTTATTGGAAATTAAATGACGATTATTTTATAGGCATCTTATTTTATAATTTAACATCCAATCTCCTCTTTCTGTCTTTAAAACTCAACTGAACAAATAATTTAATAAACACAAAGTATATTTTTTATAAATTGAAAAAAAATAACCATTTGTAAACTGCCGTACGATGCAGTATGCAACTATACAAAACTTAACAAGTAATTAATTTTAATTATTTCAGACTGTATGCTCAGATATAGTTGATTGTAGCTCTTATTTTCTAACAATATTCGCATTTTAAAATCCAAAGTATTCAAATCCAAATGCAGAGGAATAATTGATTAGAGAAAATTGTTGTTTAATTTTTATTGCGTTAAACACCTCAAACGCCAGCCATTTTTAAACGATTTTGCTTTATAAAATTATACTGTGTCTTACTAATAAATTCAACAGTGTCACAAAACAGGTTCAGTAAATGCTTTTAGTACATTTACTAAAATTTTCTCTTGGTATAAATTTTCACTGACGTTATTATCTTTTAATAATATTAAAAATTAAATATTATTCATGAATATTTCATTCCATACTTTAATATGTTAATGATGTTACAATAATCTCGGTTTATGAACTAAAATATATAATAAAAGTGAAATATTTTTTTTTATTTTTAATACAATAGAAAATTTAATAGAAACAAAAAAATAATACAACATTAAATTTATTGTGCATTTCTAATATATATATATATATATATATATATATATATATATATATATATATATATATATATATATATATATGACTATTTATTGTATATATTCTATAATAGATTTCACAAGTGCCAATAATCTAATTCTTAACGTACTTAATAAATAAAAAAATATATGTGTCTAGATTGCAAAAGCTCTGAATTAGAATTATATAACTACAATTAAAATGCTCTAAATCCTACAGATAAAATACATGTTAGTAAAAGCATTGTAGAAAAAGCTGTACAGAATCATAGCAAAACTATTCCCACGAAAACTTTTATCCACTTACAAAATGCCTTTCACACTTTAAATGTTTCAAATAATTTTCGTTATTAAATACTATCATAAATATCAATTCTATTAAATATTTGTATAAATATCATCTTTATTCTATTTAAAGTATTTTTCAAACAAAAGCATGTCTATGAAATTTGTTAACCTTGCAAAATAATTCTTTCAGTTTGAATTCCATAAAATTTCTTCCCGTTAGTTGTAAAAATATGTTTTTCTTTTATACCTTCAGTATAAGTAGGATTATATTCAAGTTATTATTTTTATATGAAATAATATTTTTTAACACTGTTTTTCGATTAAAATTTGTTAATCCTTTCTACTCATACTTGAAAAACATGAAAATAAAAATCTTATAAAATACAATTAGCTCTTAAACAGTCTTCTACTCTTCCTTTAATATTCTTAATATTTTCTTAATAAATTACATTTTAAGACATTGTTTCAAAATAGTAACTGTAGGTATACGGAATATTCATTTTTTGTACTGAAATATATGAAAAAAAGACTCGAGCTTAGAAACACATTAATAGTTTTTACATTCTAGTCAATTCTAATAAAATTCAAACTATTTACTTTTAAATATTATTCAATTTTTGAACATCTTTTTGATATCCGACTATATTCTTTTATATTAAGTTTATTTTAAAGCTTCATTAACACTTCCATTTAACATTTATAATAACAAACTCTTTGTTACAGAATATATAAAACAGTATCGAATTCAGACACATTAATCAACAGCGTAACAAACTAGTCACTCAGTGATAACCGACTTTGTACAACAATTTATAATATCTTATGGGAACTTGCGACTTTAACATACTGTTTCTGTGATCTTTTTCACGTCATTCCATACTTACTGGCCAAAATGCAACAAAGAACTGTTACCTGAACATACTAAAGGTCCAAATTTATGCGTATAATACATTTCAGGTAGACGAATGTATTAGTTAAAGATAAATGTAAATATTATTTGCTTCCTTCAATTAGTTCGTTTTGCTAACGTTTTTTTATATCCATACATATGATTTATTTTTTGATATATATATATATATATATATATATATATATATATATATATATATACATATATATATATATATATATATACATATATATATATATGTAAATAATTTTAAATATGCTGATTTTCAACCAAATTTATTGTAAATATTCATCAAATGGCTTAGTTTTTATTAAACAATTTTTAAAATATTTTTTCAAACAATCTCATAAGTTTATTTTCAATTCAATATATTTTTCTCAATTTTAGATTGCATAACAAATCGTCTAATAATAAAGTTGTTTTATTTATACTCATGATACAAAAGGCCTTTTGTAAAAAATATATATTAGTATTAAACAAAATATGAGCGATAGTTTCCTTGCTGTTAATTACTTAGACTGATGAAGCGTTAAGATTAAAAACGTCTTTAATCAAAATGCATGTAAAAATAAACATGCAACTCATTTTAAAACAGCTTGATAACAGTTTTATTTTTCGAATTATCTTAACAATGTAAATAATCAGTTCGTAAGAATCAATCCGTATACACATCCTAGATGAATAATCAGTATAGAAACGAAAGTCTCGTGTAAACAACTCAACAAAAGTGAATATCGATGATGAGTAATTATTTTTTTCATTAAACTGTTATTTACATACTTCACTTTCCTTTCACTTCTGAATATTCATCCAGGATGTACATCGAAAGTAAAACATGTAAACTGTGACCTAATGAAAATTCATTGTTCAACTAAGTGTTTTTTTTTTCTCTAAAAAAAGAACAAGGATTTTTATATAGTAGACATAAAAAATATTTGGTTTTCTATCCTGTTTCGAAATTCCTAAAAAGTCTTACAAGTAAAATATTATAAAAGTGTACATTTACAAACAATTTGAATAATACTATGTATAAGTTTTGTTCAGAAGTTACTTTCACAAATAACCAAGTTTTATTGCTGTACATATTCAATAATATAATTATACACTGTCCTTAAAACACAAGGATGAAATTTTCTTATTAGAAAAGTTTTCAGGTGATCAATGAACTTATTATATTTTTATAACAGGCTTCTAATCACTAAAATTATTATTACAAAAAATTAAACGAATGAGCATTTATGAATCATTTTAACCAATTCCTGAATGTTATCTTTGTCCTCCAAATGACGATGCCATATCATTATTTATTAATTGTTTTTAATGACATATATATATATATATATATATATTCATTAAAAATAGATAATATATAATTATAATAATTGATAAATGTCTTATATTAAACACTAAGTATATCCAAATAGATAATTCATTAATAAAATAGATAAAATAATAAAATGGATAATAATAAATATTTATTTTATATTTTAACATAATATTTATTTCATGTTCAAGCATTATTAAATACACATACAGAATGACCGAAAAATATATCCAAAGTGATAATAAACAAAATATTTATTTTATTAACAACTATTCTATATAAGAATATAGAAAATTACATAATAATAACCATAATTGAGAGATACTTTTCTATACTTTCTATGAATTGTTGTGAGAAAGTTCTGAAATAAAATTTTCAACTCAATTTTACAATTTGTCCGTCATTATTCTTGTATATAGTCTCCATTATTGGATACAACTATTTTGTATTCAGAAATATTTTTTTCTCGTGTCTCACAAACCATACAATTGTCTAACCATAAATATTCAATAAATAATAATTTAATCATTTTTAATTGTTGCATATAAGCATTTCAATAGCAATTCCATCGTCGTCAAAGATATTCCAGAATGTTTTTCAATGATAATAATATGTCCATTTCAACACTTAAAATGACCAATAATACACACAAAAACAATCTTATAAAAAATTTAGGATTTATTATTTTAGGATTATAAGGATTTTCACAATTAGCATCCCTCAGTTATTGTTTGAGAGATAGAATTAGGAGTACAATGCATATAAAATTTGTGAATAAAATTGTATACATAGATAAAAACAACAAAACATCTCCATATCTCTAATAATGTAAAATACTCTCACTTGCTGATAACATATTTTTTTTCTTGTACAAAATAAAGGTCTACAAACTACTTGACATCCAATCTACCTAAAGATGACCCAAATATTGAAACCAATCTTGTTAAACAACTCATCAAGTAACACAATGATTAAAATCTGAAGAAAAGATTACAATAATGGATTGGAAGGTATGAAAATGATAAATATAGTTTAACTTTAAAAAATAAAGATTCAAGTGAAATTACAATGATTTTCATTGTTGTATTATATTTTTGTGCGCTTGTTATTTGATGTTTCACTTGTACCTTTTAGTAATCCACTGTCCTATAGTCTTCGTCCTGGCGGATCACTTGAATCTATCTGTCAATATTTTAAACAATCCTTAGGTCGTTTTTAGATAAAATATTTTTTTACAAAAAAATAGTTTATATACAAGCTATCCAAAGATGGTTAAAGAGCCAATAATAGTCGTAGCAAATAAAAAAATCGAACGATTCACCAGGATCATAACTAGGCAATACATCAAAATGGTCAGGGCTATAAAAATTATTAATTATATATTTTGTTTTATTATCTCGTTCTCTAAAATCCCCACATTAATTCCACTAGATTTTTTGAAAAAAAAATAATAGAAAACAAGAAGGTAATTACTTAAAATCTACATTCGAAATGGTGTTTATTATATTAAAACTTCTCAGTTCTTACTGAAAATTAAAAAACGTCATTAAAAAGTTTCATTACAGATAATGTTTACACTGATACCTTCAGAAACTGAAAAATCTTATTCGTAATAAATGTTTGTCTTTTATACATTAACAAGTTATATAATTAGCTGGAATGAAAAAAAAATCATTTTTACAATTGGATTTTGAGCCGTATTTTACTGATATATTATTTTTTATTCTATATATATATATATATATATATATATATATATATATATATATATATGTATGTATATATAGTTAAAAATTTAATTAATAAAATAAAAACTCTCATGTAGGCTATAAAGTTCACAAATCAATTGTGAAAAATGTAAAATATACATGGAAGAATAAAGACAAATTACACAACCAAGAAATTTTAATTAATTTTTATAACATTTCAATTAAATATAATGTTTGTATTATCTGTTTAATCAGTACATGATCATAATGTTATTATAATGTAGTGTATTAACTGATACATAAATATTTAAATAATAGCTCTGCTTATTACAACCTGATGCAAACACAAAAACTTTAATGTAATTTATAGTAATAGAAAATACTAATTCGTACCTAAAATATGCAATTAACATATAAAAAATTACGATTCGTAACAATAAGTTATAGCGCAATACTTTTATTTACATGCTAACAAAATATCCCATGCGTATGTTAATGAATTAAGAATAAATAAAAATAAAATTTAGATTTTTATAAACTTACATGGATGACTGGACTATTTCACGTTAAGATAACTTGCACTACTTTAAAATAATTCACACCAGTTACAAATACTTAGAAATACACTTTCTATGAACGATAATGTTTATATAAAGTTCTTACTGATAAACGTTATCAAATATGTCAAATATGGTTGTTTCGTTTTAATCACTTGTTATCTAACACATTATATATATATATATATGTATATGTATTATTAATAATTCTTTTTATCATTTTTTATTTAATATGTACGTATATATATATATATATATATATATATATATATATATATATATATATATATATATATATATATATAATCAGTTTTAAATTTCGCACTCCCAAATTGTTAGTTTATTTTCCATCACTAGTTTGCGCCACGTAACATTCACTAATGCTGTGTTTACTGCTTGTAAAGAAATGGCGCTCGGGCGTCAAAGTCCATGCGTTTAATAAATTATATATTAAGATAATTATATCTTTCATAAATGCTTTTTGTAATAATCAATATTTGAATATAATGAATTCTTTGAATAGTTTTGTTTCAATAATATATATATATATATATTAATTTTCATATATATTTTTTTCTATTTTAGTAATAAAACAGAAAAAAATATATTAAATCTGAAATATACAATACGTTCTAATATAACAATAGAAATGAGTTACAAATTATCATCAATAAAGTATCCTATCATTAAATTAACTTAATTTATAAAAATGTAGTTCGTAATGTTCTCATTTTTAAATAAATGCTATTTGTAATAATCTTGTGAATTAAAAACTACTGAAATACTTTTATTCAGTTGTGAAAATGAACATAGATCAATTTAATCCTTTTATTTTTATTTAATAATAAATAATTTGTCCGTTACTATCATGAATATTTTTAATAAATATGCTTGCCAATTTTTACAATTTTTTAATTTTTTTTTATATATACATATTTTCTTATTTCATTTTAAATTGTTTTTTTTTTCAACAAACAGTATTTACATAATCCTTTTTATAGAAGCTAAAAATGTTTTAATTAAATCCAACATTTATTATATTTAAACGCAAATTAATTATTAATTATCTAAATTAAACATTATAGCATTCATAACCATTTAAATATTTTTAATTATTTATTTATACATATCTGATTTATATATATATATATATATATATATATATATATATATATTTATATATAAATGTTTAACACTATATTTATTTCATGATAAAAATATACAAAACTGAACATTTTTTTCAGGTTACATTGTTTTGATCAATATGTAATTTAATACAATTAAAAAGTATAAATAGATACATGATTTTGTTCTTTATACTATTTTCGAACAACGAAAATCAATACAATATATAAAATATGTTTTTTTAATTAATAAAAACTGAAATAATTCTCATTGTTTTCTATGAGTAAAAGTCTTGTACTGATGAGAATTTCGGAACATTGTTATAAATAAATGATAATGTTTAATGAGTTTTCTTTTGAGAAAATGTGTCGATCTTGTATGGCAGAAGAAGTAGAAATGAGGCCTTTATTTTATTCACAAGATACAACAATTTCTTCTGTTAGTTTACCTGATATGTTAATGGCATGTGCATCGATACAGGTAAGCTGAAAGTAATTTGAAAAAATTGTGATTGGGTTTAATAAATATACGATTAAAGATGTGTACTAACTATTTTTCAATATTTATATTTTCAGTCTTATTTATTTAATATTTTTCATGCTATAGAAAAATGTTTATAAATGTAAAATAATTTATAACATTTTTTTTATAATTACTTTATATAAATTAAAAATCACAAAATATCCTTAATATCATATATAAATACCATTTTTTCTTGATTAATTTATTTGAAACAGAGTACTAAACTTCAATAAGTCCAAAAATACAATTTTATTGTATATTTCTGAATGGTATTTTTAATCAAACAAATTACTTTTTCAGGTGGAACTTAATGATGGTCTTCCATTTCATATATGTTTAGATTGTATGAATCAGTTAAACATTGCATATTTATTTAAGAAAAAATGTGAGGAAGTTGATAAAAAGCTACATGATATAATTAAACAAGAACAAAAGTATCCTATTTCAAATACATCTCAAATTATAAATGAAAGTCATACATTTTCTAAAGATGTCCTAAATGAAAGTTTTAAAAATGATTCTAATTCTGAGTGGAATAAAGTATTTGAAGATAATTTGAATGAAAGAAAATATAATAAAATCTTAGAAAACAGCACAGATGCTCTAGAATCACTTAATTCTCATTCCAAAATATTAATCGACGAACCATGTAATGAAAATTTTAAACAGTCCAATGAAATTATTAAGACTGAAATAATCAGTAATGAACCAGAAAATGATAAAATCAGTTATGAACTCGAAGATAAGACTCGTGATGTTTCTGATTTTGATTCAGATGATGAAGTACCACTAATTAATAAAATATCTAGTCATAAAAATAAGAAAAGGAAAATATTAAATAGTCAAAAACGTTGTCCACACTGTGATAAAGTATTTCCGCGAACTGCTAATTTAACATTACATCTAAAAATTCACACAGGTGAAAAAAGACATTTTTGTTCGATATGTAATAAAGGGTTTATTCAATCCTCTACATTAACATGTCATATGAGAACACATACCGGTTCAAGACCATACAGTTGTCAGCATTGCAAAGCCAGGTTTACAACATCTGGAAGTTTACGTAGACATATTATAAGTCATACTAAAGGACACATCAAAACAACTGAATATAAATGTGATGAATGTGATAAGACATTTAGTTCTGGGTCAGGTTTAGCATATCATAAAAACACACATACAGGAACTAGAAATTTCGAATGTGATATATGTAAGAAAACGTTTATAGGACATGCGAATTTAATTGTGCATAGACGACGGCATCTCGGGGATTACTCTTATCTTTGTTCTGAATGCGGACGTAAGTTTTTAACAAAAGGTGAACTCAGTAGACATGTTCGCAGACATAGAAATGAAAAACCTTATCATTGTGAAATCTGTCAGAAATGTTTTACAACAAATGTTGGTTTACAGCAACATAAAATGCGTCATACAGGAGAAAAACCATTTTTATGTAGTGTATGTTCGAAAAGATTTACTACTAGTGCTAATCTTACTGAACATACGAGATCACATACAGGAATTAAACCTCACGTCTGTAGTATTTGTAATAAGGGTTGTATTTCGACCAGTGATTTAAGAACACATTTACGTATTCACAGTGGAGAAAAGCCATATAAATGTGATATTTGTCCTAAGGCATTTGCAAGGAGTGGTAGTCTAAAAGTACACACAAGGACACATACCGGTGATAAGCCTTATGAATGTAGTTTATGTAAAAAGAGATTCGGGCATTCTGGTAGTTTAGCCAAACATCTAGTTAAACATAACAGTTGTTCTAAATAAAAGCAATACGATTAGTAAATTTTGTAAAAAAAATGATAGAAATACAATAAAAAGAAGATTTTTCCATAATACTCAAATGTCTACAATTAAATTGGAAAATAATTCCTATATTAGATCTGTATTAATATGTACAGTGTGAATTTTTTGAATGTCCTGTGTATATTTTTATAAAAATACAGCAATATGATGACAAGTTTTTTGCAATTTTGTTCCCATAAAATTAAAAATACTAACTTGTATTTTATAACAAGTTGATGAGGATAAATATGATGATAAAATGATAAGATGATAAAATCAAAATGATTGAAGACAAAAATTTTGTGTAAGTAAATATATAAAACTGGTTATCAATATTTAAGATGTTTTAATTTAGTAAATTTGATTTGTATCCATTCAACATTTACATCCTTTTGTTAGTAAATAATATTTTAAGCACAACTGTGGGTATGGATTTTAAAATCAATGAAATTATATGAAATTTTGGATCAGATATCAAATTTTAAATATAGCTTCACAATCAATTTTATATTTAATGGAATTATCTTTATTAATACTGTATTAAATAACATTAAGGAATTTTGACCCTTCATAGTTTCATTAATGGATATTTTCATAAAAACATGTAAATTATTTCTTAGCTACATCACTTTCAGCAATGTGTTTTTGTGTATAAACATCAATAAAAATGAAATATTATTATGAACGCTAATAAGTAATGACTGAATATTTTTTTAGATTTTTTTATTTAAAAATATAAATGTCAATTAAAAATTACAATAATTACACTTATATTTAATTTCTTATATAATTCATTAAAAATACATACTATGTACATATAAAATACTTTTTTACAATACAAATAAATAGAAAATATTACATTGCATTAAAGAAGGAATGTGGCACAATATTATTTCTTAACATTTCATAATAAGTGAAATTTTAATTCAAATATGAAATGAACCAGTGATTGCTTGTTTTGTTTTTACAGCTGTTTCAGTTACCCAGTCTCTCACCCAACTGATTAAACTTCTAATCAGTCCTAATTTGTCATTCACAAACTCATCACAGGAATTTGCTTTCACTTCCACTTTTTTTTCTTTCTCTTCAGATGAATCTTTACTTTGGTGTTTGCTATGTTCATAACTCGAATCATTGTCATGATGATGTCTTTTATGCTTATCTTGATGATGGTGACTATGATGATGTTTATGCTTTCTGTGTGGGTGACTTCGCTGCCTGTGAACAGAAGCACTTTCTTCTGATAATAATTTTTTATTAACATGGTGACTGTCTGTTAAATCACCAAATCTTTTCGAGTACTGATCATTTTCTCTCCAATCAAGATCTGTTGGATATTTGTCGTCAGAATTTCCATACCATTGATTATTATTATGTTCTTGAAACTGAGTATTCATTTCATAATCTTGAGGCCACACTTCAGTATGCTTTGTAACTAAGTTATCAATTAAATGTTTATAAAATTGCATTTCTCTTGAATTGAGATCTTCATTAATATGATTCTGATGATCTTCATACCTATTTTCCAATGTCGGGTTTACAACATGGTCTCTGTTTAAATTATAATAATTAAAATTAGATGGCTCATGTAAGATTTCACTTCCTTTCCACGGTGTATATTCAGTATTCATTTCATTGTAAGATGGAATTTTTAAATTGATACGCTCTGGATCACGTTTATTATTAACAGTTTCAGTTGTTAAGGCATTATATTGATCATTAGATAGAATACTTTGATCAAAATGTATTAATGAATCTAAACTAGGATATTTAGATATTTGATTAGTAACTGTTCTAGGACTTGTGGTTTCCAAATAAGAATATTTCAATACATCATTTATATCAATATTACTATCTCTAATTTGATTATTTTGTCCATTGTTCTCGTCTTTATTCTTATTCTTTACTTCAGTCGAGTCATTCAGTAATAAATTTTCTAATTTATCTCTTTCTTCTAAATTTCGTATCAATCTTGGAAAATATTTATTTTTAACTAGTATATTTTTATCATTAAAGGGATTTGTTTTTTCCGGTATTCGATGTTTATAGTGTTCTTTCAAAAATGCATTTTTATGTACTAATGTATCAAATTCTAATTCGGGTAATGTCGACCTTTCTACTCTTCTTCTCTTATTTATTATACTTCTAGAATCATATTCATAACTGCTTTCTTGTGAAGAACTCTCACTGTATTCACTCTCATAACTGTCTGATGTAAAATATGATTGTTTATGTAGTCTGTAGCTTGGTAATTGTTTTCTGAATCTTTTGTTAATTTTTCTACTTTGGTAATTTTCTTCAGATTCTGTGTCAGAACTTTCACCAGAATATTTTTCATATGTAAAACTATTCGATTCATCACTTAGAGTGTAAGATTCAGAGTTTTCATCTTGTGACATGTTTGTCCTATAAGATTTTTTACAAGGATTGTAATTATTTTCAGAGTGTTTTTTTCCACATAAGTTACATATTTTCTCAAGATCCAGAGATAGTTGTAACTCTCCATTTTTAGCTTGAGTTATTATTAATGGAAGTTTAATGCCGTCTCCAATAAAATAGACTTCATTATCAGATTTCTGGTTATTGATTAGAGAAGACGGTACTACTTTTCCGAAACTATGACCGAAAACACTTCTTAGTGTAGTAACTAAAGTGTTATCTAAAGGTAATTTTGTTGTGGTCTCAACATCCAAAGAATACTTTTCACTGTTTTGATTTTTTGTCTGCTTTAAGATTTCTCTATCGTTATTCTTCGACAAAAAATCTTCACCTGTTTCTAAAGAATCATAATATTCTGAAGATTTTGCATTTTTTCTATCGAGACTCTCTTCAGTTTCAAAAGATTCGTAAGAAAAATCATCATATTCTAAATCTTTATGTCTTAGAATAGATGCAACTGCATCTGTGATTCTGTTTTTATACTTATTCCATATATTTTTATGGTTCATACCTTTAATACTTGCTCTATCATCAGATGATTTTAAAATGTTATAATCCTGCTGTATGTAGTCTTTAATCAGTTCTTTGTTAGGTTTCAGTCTGTCCAAATTATTATTATAATTATTTTTCATGCCATTTTCAATTTTTTTCAACATCGGTGTACCTTCTTTAAATGTATGATAATTCTCATTATATCTTTCAATATAAGAATCATCAATTGATGAATCTAAATATATTTTCTTGTTAATTTCACTGTCAGCAATTCTAGAATTAGAAATTCTTTCTATAAGATTCAAATTTTCCAATTGGTCTTCATTCTGTTTCCCACTAACAAAATTTTGATCGTGAAAATGTGAATCATTATTAAGATATTCATTATTTATTACATTTTCAACATTAATTTTACTGTTCAGTTGATAATTATCAGAATCTTTCTGTATTTTCATCACTTTGTCAGTAATAGATTCTTTAAAATTACTAGGTAAATTCATATAAGGTAAGTCGGGTTCATATTTATTTTTCTGATAATCCTGTATTGTTTGTTTTGATTCGAAAATATTTCCTGTATTCATTTTTGTGTCCTTTGATTGATTTACCGAATAATCAGTTGTTTGGACCTGATTCAATTCGGTGTTCGGAAGTAAATGTTTGGGAGAGTCTGTATTAATACCAGTTAGGATACTGGTCGCATGGCTGAAAGTTTTGTGTTGAATTTTTGAATCGTCAACGGATTGTATACCAGCTTTCTTTTGATTGCTTATAAATTGGTTACTTCCTGAATTATTTTCATTAATAATCTTCATCAATTGATCGTTTGTAATTCGCGAACTATAAACATACGAAGGAACTGTTTTAATTGAATTCGGATACACGTGGTCAGACCAGATAAATGTGGGGTTATGAACATGCTCTGGGTAAGAATCTTTCGGTTTATTATCCATGCCATACTCCTGTGTTTTTAAAATATTAGACTTATCATTATATAATGATACTTCTATATCATCCTTCAATAATTTACTAATATCATCGTTTTTGGCAAAACTCGTCCTGTCATCATATTTCGATTTGAAATCCATTTCCGAAGAAACTTGTACATTTGGCAAATTAGTAAATAAATCAAAATTATCCTCAACCGAGGTCTCAGTTTCACTATTCATTTGCTCTTCTCGTGTTTCAATAGAAGATAACACAGAGTCCTCTAAACTTACTTTTTTCATTTCTTGTAAATATTTATAAATTTCCGTCGATGTTAATAAATGCGTGCCTATTAAATCGTTTAAACTACTTTTGATATTGTTGCTTTTATATTTATCATCATAGAAGTATGTATTTTCATCATCGATTTCAAAAGTGGATGGTGCACTTGCAAATGTACTCCATATATTTGAAGTGGTTACTTCCATCGAATCTTTTAAATGTTCATCCGAAAATATATTTTTATTATTATTTGATATATCTATAATTTCATTTTCATTATTTATGTACATGTTTTTGTTTGTAAACGTGTTTCCTAAATATATCTTCCCTGATTTTCCTTCATCGTCGAAGTTCTTTAAAATGTTAAGATTTGTATTTTCATGTGTTTTTTCAGCTTCAGGCAAATCTATTTTGTAATTCTTATCGAAATTTGTCTCACTAGAAATTGAAACAGGGTTTGCATTAAATTCGGAATATTTATTCCCAGTAATAATATTAAACAAACTATCATCCTTCTTATTTGTATCCGCATCCTGACCCTGTTTTAAATATATATTACTTTGGCGATTATCAGAAGTATGCTGTATATTATAACCAGATTGTCCTCGATAATACTCATCATTATCGGAATAATTATAATCTTCAGATTCTCTATCAGAATTCGATTTCGAATTTATTTCTAGTTCACCGGAACCTTTTGCATAATTATCCTGCAGAACGATTCTATTATGAACTTCTTTTTGATCGGTCGATTTATCGAAACTGTTAGAATTTTGAATAGATTTATACTCAAGTATTACCGGATCGATCTCGGTCGATTGTGGTTCCAAATTTATATATTCTATATCTGGTCTTTCATGAGAATCAACTGAAGATTTATCAGATAAACTCCCTGGACCTTTTAAAGTTGGTACATTTTTCTGTCCCATTTCATGACTAAAATATTGATCTAATTGAATAGAATTCTCAGATTGATCTTCATTCGAAACGTCCGATTCTAAAGTATAATCAAACTGTTTTTTATATCCATTTATTTTTTCGGAATCTTCCAAAGATTCCATGCTTAATACTATTTTTGGAACAGTAAATAATTTCGAGTCTTTGTGTATTAAATTATTTTTTATTTCTCCTTCCATACTATAACGGGATGTTTCTTGTAAATATGAATCTATATTTGAGGATTCCGTTGGATAATTTTGAAATAGTTGATCAGATAATTTTTTTATTGCATAATCTGGCTCACTGTCGAACCTCTGATTTGTAGATAGTTCGATTTTGTGTATGTTTGAAGGACTTGTTTCGAAAGAGTTTGATTCGTAATCAGAAGAAAGACTCGAATCAGGTCCGTAGACAAAATGTGATTTTTCTAGTAAAACACTTGATTCATTTTCAACAGGAACTGATTTAAGGATTGATTCTGGTTTTGTATTAGATAATATATTTATTTTATCTTCAGAATTGTTCATCTCGTTTTGTGTATTGATTGTATTTTTAATAAAACGATTTTGAATAGATTCCATGTCATGTTTATTCATTCTCAATTGATTTTTATGCATAAAATCATGTACATTCCACGATCCTGTTTCTAAAGAATTTCCATTAGATCTAAAAAGAGCACTAGAATCTTCATAGAAAACGTCTGAGTTTTTTAAATTTAATTGATCCTCAGAAGAGGAAACAGTAATATCAGTAAATAATTCCTCGAGTGGATAAGAGGTTGTCTCTATAGACGATTTAAAAATATAGTTTGCTTCAGGTTCTTTCTCTTCGTATGATTTTAGTACATTCTCAATTGACATTTTTAATCCATCTGAATTTTGAAAAACATCCGCTGAAGTTTCTGTAATCTTTTCTTTATCGATGTTTTTCAAATCTTCTCTACTCATACTTTCTTTTCCTTCCCCATTAACATTGATAGACTTTAAGATGTTAGATCTTTCATCGATCCCAAAATCTTTATAATCAAATGGATGTTTTTCAGTAAAAGCATCATCTAAATAAGCTTCTTGTACAAATTGGTTAATATTTGAAGAGCTTGTTTCAAAAGAATTTACTTTATTGTCTGATAAAATAGAATCTGTTTTGAAATCATTCGGCAGCATTAAAACGATTTCATCACCAGTAGAAAATTGCGATTCGGTTGTCTGTAAATCATTAAACGGTTGTGGCGTAGCTTGTATAGGGTGTGAAAGTTTTAAAATGAAATTAGTTCCTTCATTTTCCGAAAATGAATTCTCTGACATATTTTCTAATCTGTCTGTTTTGAGATTCACATTTTCTATACTTCTATCATCGATTCCATCATTTAAACTATCAGAATTGTCAGAGCTGGAAGGTTTGTGATCAACAATTAGATGTATTTCAGTCGGAAAAGTTTCTAAATCCGCCGAATAATCTATAGAAAGTTCTTTTCCAGACATCTGAAGGTCTTTTTGTAAAATTACATTACTGTTGAGCTGTACATCAAGTGATTCGTTGCCATTTATTCGATCTGGTGTTTCAGATGATGTTTTTTGGCAGAGTTCTTGTTTGTTAATATCGACATAATCAGTAGAGTATTTTTCATAATCGTTCGAGTTAATCAAATCTGCAGCAACCCTATCTTCATACGAAGATTTTAATAGTTTTTCTATTGACATTTCTTTTGTAACATCAATATTCTCATTTTTAATTTTAATCTGGCTTATTTCATCGAATAATTCATTAGTAAATGAATAGTCAATCGTCTCAGGTTTCGCAGTAATAGTGTATTCTGTATTAAATTCTTGTAACAAATCTTCAGATAAATCAGATTTAATTTCAGTGGAATGTATGAAATCATTTAAAGTAAAAAATTCAACGTTTTCATTAGATTTCGAAGTAGGTTTGTTATGAATCTGTATTAAATTTGGTTCGTTCATTTCTATAGTTTTAATAGAATTCGATCCATGGTCTAGTTGTGTCAATGAACTAGTATCGAGAGGAAAATCTTGATCGTTTTCTTCGCCGATGTAATTAATTGTCTCTGTCATGTTAGGATGCGTTAAGGGTGTCTGCTGCAAGATCTGATTTATAAGATAGTTTTCTTCAACGATTTGTTTTACGTTAGACGAACTTGTTTCGAAGTTGTCATCCAGTTTCGAATTACTCGAATCGATTATCCCTTTTTCAACTTCGAAATAGTCGTCTGTAATGGGCGACGACTCTTTAAAATCTTCTGAAGATGTATCTTGTATACTTTTTAGTGACTGCATCAATTGCGTATCGGAATCCGTTTGCATGTTAGTCGAAACATCTTCATTGTCTTCATAATTATCGACATTCACAGATAAAATATTATCAAGAGTTTTTATATCTCGATCATTGACCATTTCTATATCGGATTTCATTTCTGGCCCCTGTTTAAAAATATTATTATCAGTAATTAATAACGTATTCATCTCCGGGTCTATATTGTTATCTAAACCCAACGTATTATCATTTTCCGGCCTGTTTATAAAATCATCTCGATTTAATGGTTCGTAAATAGTTTTTATTGTGTTTGTTTCTGTCGACTGTGGTCGCCGATCGTGTAAAATGTATTCTGTATCGAGTTTCGGCTCTACTAGTTGCACGTTTTCGGATTTATTATCAATTTCTGCGCTGTTTGTAGAATTAAGTTCATTAAGAATCTCGTATTTTATTTTTATTGCATTCGATTCTGTCGGTTGTGGCTCTTGGTCTTGTAAAATATGTTCTATGTCGAGCTTAGGTTCTACAGCTCCAGAATCTTTAAATTTCGTATGTTGCGAAGATTTCAAATTGATAATTTCAGTATTTGTTTCAGTTGAGTATGGCTGTACGTCTAAAATGTGTTCAGTATCCAAATTAATTTCTATTGGATATATTTCTGATTCTGTAAAACGATTTTCATTGGCCGTATCTTGAGAAGATATCAAGTTAACTATTTCTGTCGGCTGAGGTTCTAAATCTTGTACAATGTAATCAATATCTAATTTAGTATCAATTGGTTGTATGTGCTTTTCGGATTCTGTTAATAAATTCTCTTCAGTGACATTTTGAACAGGTTTCAAAGTTTCCGGATTCGTTTCGGTCGATTGTGGTTGTAAATCTTGTAAAATATATTCAGATATTAAGTTCGGTTCCAGTGAATCTAGTTGTCTTTCAGAGTCTATATTTATTTGGAATGATTTCAACTTAATATTTTCTGTATCTGGTTCTGCATTTTCCAAAATATAGTCGGTATCTGGATTAGTTTCTATTTCTTGTAAAGGGTTTTCTGGTTCTATAAAAATATTTTCATCGGCCATTTCTTGAGAGGATTTTAATTGAATTACTTCTGAGTTTGTCTCTGTCGGCTGGGGTTCTAAATCTTGTACATTATAATCAATATCTAATTTTGGATCTATTGGCTGGATATGTTTTTTAGATTCTGTTAATAAATTATCTTCAGCGACGGTTTTAGTATATTTCAATGTTTCATTGTGCGTTTCGGTCGATTGTGATTGTAAATCTTGTAAAATATATTCATTTATTAAGTTAGGTTCAATTGAATGTATTTGTTTTTCAGAGTCAATATTTATTTCGGATGATTTCAACTTAATATTTTCTGTATCTGGTTCTGCATTTTCCAAAATATAGTCGGTATCTAGATTAGTTTCTATTTCTTGTAAAGGCTTTTCTGGTTCTATAAAAAGATTTTCATTGGGTATTTCTTGAGAGGATTTTAATTGAATTACTTCTGAGTTTGTTTCTGTCGGCTGGGGTTGTAAATCTTGTATATTATAATCAATATCTAATTTTAAATCTATTGGCTGGATGTGTTTTTCAGAATCTATTAATAAATTCTCTTTAGTGACATTTTGAACAGATTTCAAAGTTTCCGGATTCTTTTCGGTCGATTGTGGTTGTAAATCTTGTAAAATATATTCAGATATTAAGTTCGGTTCAATTGAATGTATTTGTTTTTCTGAGTCAGTATTTATTTCGGATGATTTCAATTGAATATTTTCTGTATCTGGTTCTACATTTCTTAAAATATATTCGGTATCTGGATTAGTTTCTATTTCTTGTGAAGGTTTTTCTGATTGTATAAAAATATTTTCATCGGCCATTTCTTGAGAGGATTTTAATTGAATTATTTCTGAGTTTGTTTCTGTCGGCTGGAGTTCTAAATCTTGTACATTGTAATCAATATCTAATTTTAGATCTATTGGCTTGATGTGTTTTTCAGATTCTATTAATAAGTTCTCTTCGGTGCCGTTTTGAGCAGATTTCAAAGTGCCCGGATTCGTTTCGGTCGATTGTGATTGTAAATCTTGGAAAATATATTCATTTATTAAGTTAGGTTCCATTGAATGTATTTGTCTTTCAGAGTCAATATTTATTTGGGATGATTTCAACTTAATATTTTCTGTATCTGGTTCTGCATTTTCCAAATCATAGTCGGAATCTGGGTTAGTTTCTATTTCTTGTAAAGGGTTTTCTGGCTCTATAAAAAGATTTTCATTGGGTATTTCTTGAGAAGATTTTAATAGAATTACTTCCGAGTTTGTCTCTGTCGGCTGGGCTTCTAAATCTTGTACATTATAATCAATATCTAGTTTTTGATCTATTGGCTGTATGTGTTTTTCAGATTCTGTTAATAAATTCTCTTCAGTGACATTTTGAGCAGATTTGAAAGTTTCCAGATTCGTTTCGGTCGATTGTGGTTGTAAATCTTGGAGAATATATTCAGATATTAGGTTCGGTTCCAGTGAATCTAGTTGTCTTTCAGAGTCTATATTTATTTGGGATGATTTCAACTTAATATTTTCTGTATCTGGTTCTACATTTCTTAAAATATAGTCGGTATTTAAATTAGTTTCTATTTCTTGTAATGGTTTTTCTGGTTCTTTAAAAATATTTTCATCGGCCATTTCTTGAGAGGATTTTAATTGAATTACTTCTGAGTTTGTCTCTGTCGGCTGGGGTTCTAAGTCTTGTACAGTATAATCAATATCTAATTTTGGATCTATTGGCTGGATGTGTTTTTCAGATTCTGTTAATAAATTATCTTCAGTTACGCTTTCAGTAGATTTAAAAATTTCTGTGTTCATTTCGGTCGATTGTGATTGTAAATCTTGTAAAATATATTCAGATATTAAGTTAGGTTCCATTGAATCTATTTGTCTTTCAGAGTCGGTATTTATTTCGGATGATTTCAACTTAATATTTTCTGTAACTGGTTCTGCATTTTCCAAAATATAGTCGGTATCTAGATTAGTTACTATTTCTTGTAATGGTTTTTCTGGCTCTATAAATAGATTTTGATTAAAACTGTCTTCAGATGATTTAAAATTGGCTGTTGCAGTATTTATTTCTGTCGGATGTGTTTCTAAGTCTTTTAAAATGAATTCATCTTCTAAATTCGGTTCTATCGTTTCGAAGAGCTTCAATTCATTATTACCATAGCCAGAAGAGTGCAAGTTTTCAGTTTTTGTATTCGTTTCGATTGATTGTAGTTTAATGTGTCCTAAAATGTATTCACTATCTAATTTGGGTTCTGTTTGTTTTGAATGTCTGTCGGATTCTAAAAATAGATTTTCTCCAGACGATTTCAAGTTGTTAGTTTCTGTATTTATTTCAATCGAATGTGGCAATAATTCTTGCAAAATATATTCAGTGTCGGGTTTAGGTTCTATAGATTGTAACTGTCCTGTTACAGCAATTGAATTTTCTTTTTCGATGTCCTGAGAAAATTCCAAGTTTGTAATTCCCATGTTCGTTTCAGTCGGATACGGTTCTAAATCTTGTAAAATATATTCAGTTTCTAAATTCTTTTCCATTGGTTCTGAGTGTTTCGCTTCTACGACTGTAGTGTCCTTATCGTTGTCTTGAGAAAACTGAAAGTTTACATCTCCTGTTTTCATTTTGTTTGATCGCTGTTCTGCATCTCCTAAAATAGATTCAATATATTTCGGTTCCATTCGCTCTGAATGTTTTTCTGTTTCCATAAATAGATTTTCTCCAGTGTTGGCTCGAGACGATTTAAAATTGATAATTTCTGCGTTCGTTTCCGTCGAATGCGGTTCTAAATCTCCTAAAATATAATCACTATCTAATTTCGGATCAGTCGACTGCATATTTTTTTCCAGATCTACAAACAAGTTTCCACCACTGATATCTTGAAGTGAATTTAAATTAACGTTCTCTATATTTGTCTCAGTGAAACGCGGCTGAGATTTCAAATTTTTAATTTCTGCACTTGTCTCTAATGAATGCGATTTTAAGTCTCCTAAAATATATTCATCATTTAAGTTAGATTCTTCGGATTCTGTATCGACATTCTCTGTAATAAAATTCAGAGAAGATTTTAAATTACCGACTTCTGTAGATACAATCGAATGTGATTCTACATCCCCCAAACTAAACTCTAAATTAGGTTCTGTTGGATGTAAAATTTCTTCCAGTTCAACAAGCAAATTTTCATCAGTGGCGTCTTGAGGCGATTTTAAATTTATTCTTACTGCGTTCGTTTCTGTCGAATGAGGTTCTAAATCCCCTAATATATATTCATCGTCTAAATCAGATTGTACGACTTCTTTTGAATTTTTAGACAAGTTTTCTTTATTGTTGTCTTGAGCAGGTTTGAAATCGATACCATCTGAATTTGTCTCTCTTGAACCTGATTCTAATTCTTTTAAAATATACTCATTCTTTAAACTAGGTTCTATTGTTCTTGACTGTTCTACAGAGTTTGTAAGCAGATTTTCACTAGAAATGTCTTGATCATTTTTTAAATTGTCTATTTCTGTAACAGTTTCAACCGGATGTGATCCTGTATCCGATAGGGCAAGTTCTCTACCTAAAT
Source organism: Acanthacorydalis orientalis (assembly GCA_034766995.1). Taxonomy (NCBI): domain Eukaryota; kingdom Metazoa; phylum Arthropoda; class Insecta; order Megaloptera; family Corydalidae; genus Acanthacorydalis; species Acanthacorydalis orientalis. Next base: position 28,977,417 of record CM068321.1, on the reverse strand, counting down.
TAGGTTCTGTAGACTTTAAATTTTCCTCAGCTTCTATAAACAAATGTTTATCAATGGCGTCTTGTGATAATTTTAAATTAATCTTTTCCGTGTTCGTTTCTGTCGAATGAGGTTCAAAATCGTCCAAAATGCTATCATTGTCTAAATTAGGCTCAATTAGCTGCAAGTTTTCTTCCGATCTAGTGAGCATATTTTCTTTCTCATCATTTTCAGAAGATTTCCTGTTCATACTTTTTATATTTGTTTCTGTTGAATGCGATTCTAAATCATTTAAAGTATATTCGTTGTCTAAATTAGGTTCTATTGTTCGTAAGTGTTCTCCAGATTTTGAATGTAAACTTTCTGTAGTAACATCTTGTAAAGATTCTAAATTGGGCAGTTTTGTGGTAATTTCAGTCGAATGTTTTATATCGTCTAAGATAAATTCATTTTCTAAATTGGGTTCTATTAGCTCGACATTTTCTTCAGAACCTGTAGACAAGATTTCACTAATATTATCTTGAGACAATTTCGAATTGATTACTTCCGCATTTGTTTCTGTCGAATGAGGTTCTAAATCTCCTAAAATATATTCAATTTCTGATTCAAGTTCAATTGGTTGCAAGTTTTCTTCTGATTTTCTAAACAATTTTTCTTTACTGTTATTTTTTGAAGAGTTCAAGTTGACAGTTACTATATTTATCTCTGTCGAATGTGGTTCTAAGTCTGTTAAAATATGTTCATTATCTAACTTAGGTTCGATTGTCGACAAGTTTTCTTCTGATCCTGCAAATAAATTTTCTCTAGTAATATCTTGAGATTTTAGTTTGATGATTTCTGCATTTGATTCTGATGGTTCCGGGTTTAAATCTTGTAAAATTATTTCCATTCCTGAATTCGGTTCAGTAAGTTGTATATTTTCTTCTGATTCTGTAACCGGAGTTTGTTCGAAAACGTCTTGAGAAGATTTCAAGTCGATACTTTCTGTATTTGTCTCTGTCGAATGTGACTGCAAATCTCCTTTATTCAAATTCGGTTTTTCAAATTCTGCACGAAGATTTTTCCTTATAAAATCCGGAGTAGGGTTTAAATCGACGATTTCTGCAGCAGTTTCGATCGAATGTGGCCGTATATTTCCTAAAACGAGCTCAGTATCTAAGTTAGGTTCTATTGGTTGTATATTTTCTTCCTGTTCTACAAATATATTTTCATCGATGCGTTTTTCGGACGATTTCAAATCGATTCTTTCTGTTGAATAAGGTTCTAAGTCTTGTAAAATATATTCATTACCCAACCTTGATTCGATCGACTGCACGACATCATCTGGCTTTGTAATCAAGTTTTCTTCACTAGTATCTTCAGAAGATTCCAATTTGATAATTTGTATATTTGTTTCAGTCGAATGTGGTTCTAAGTCCTGTAAAATGTAATCTTTTTTATTTTCAAGGCTAGATTCTAAATCATCATCCTGATTTGTAAAAGAGTCAATGATTCTATTTATTTCTTCAGTATGGTTTTCTTTATTTGACTGTGGATCAAGATTTATAATCAAATTATCGTTTTTTATATTTTCATCAGTATTTATGTCAGCCTGTTCTATGTGTCCAGGCATAGATAACAGACGATCAGCACTTGTAGTACTTTCAGAAAAACGATCTTCATTTAAATCACCTCTTATATCAAAATCGAACACGGGTTTAGTTCCAGTGATTATTTCTGTATCTGATTGATCGTTTCCAGTGTCTTTATCGGTAGAATCTTCAGTCATTTTAACAATTTCATTAGGTTCGATATTAAGTAGAATCTCACGACTTGCAGCATTGAATGGTTTCGATATTTGTGACTCCGAAGAATCAGAAGATTTGAAATCAGGCGACTGGATTACATGTGGGATTATTTCTGTATTGTCCGGTACGATATCTTCTGTTTCGCTCTGTTCTAATCGACAATCTTGACACGGAATGTAGGATTGATTTAAATTTTCCTCATTTTCATCTTGGTTCGAAAGATTATCGTTTTGATCCTTTTTTGATTCGTTTATCGTAGAATGTTGTATGTCGATTAAAGTATTATTCGATAGATGATCTTCATGCGGGAAAACATTTTCGTTATAAAGCACAGAGGAATGTGTAAGTGGATGGACTTCTGTGGAACCTGAAACAATCCTTTCTCTATTTTCATCGTAATCAGGTGGCGATAGAAGAATATCATCGATGATTTCACTTCTATCGTCTTTGTTCTCTTTAATAAGCTGTTCAATGCTCGACACATCGTTTATTTCGTCAAAAATTTCATGGAAAGTAATATCACTCTTTCCGACTTTTTTTCTATGTTTTTTATGATCACTCGAATCGTCTATGAAAACTATATTATCGTGCTCTAGTATACGTACCGGCACTGAATTGTTGTTCTTATCGATCGTGCCGTTTTCAATAGTCGGATTTAAGAGTTGATGGTGTGCTTCAGTGGGCGAAACGTCCATTTCTTCATTACTGTGCTTTTTAATTTCCCCAGAATGGCTTTCTTTCGAATTTAAATGATACTGAAACGATTCCGATGGCAATGAAGTAACCGCGGCTGTTTTATTTTCAGTATTCTGATTATTCATAAAATCGAACCTGTCTGTAAGTTCTCTACTAGGAAATGTCTCTTCCACAGGACCGGTATTGTTTATTTTTTTAATAGTTCTATATTCGTTTTCAGTCCTGTCAGACTTATTTATTTCATATTGTTTTGATGATGTTATAATTTTCGATCGATTTTCACCGGAGGTATTTTCAAAAACATTGATCTGTTTACCAACATTTTCATCTTTAAATATCTTTCGAGGTTTGCCGTATTCATTTATTTCCAGATCTTTATAATTTCCTATTTCGTATAATTTCGGTAATGGCAACAATTGATCAATTTCTGAATCGATAATATTATTGATTTCCTGCACCACTTCCGGACGCAGTTCTATAGTGTCTTCATTCTCATAGATAATAGCTGTATCCGGTCTTAATTGCGTGGACGTTTTGGTAGAATATTGATTAGGTTTTATGTTTTCGGTCGGTAGTGCAGGCACTGAATCTAAACTGAGAGGTACCCAACGGCCATCAATAAAACGATGACAAGAACATATCACAGTTTCACCTGCAGGTGCACGTTTCGAACTTGGAGGCTGTTCTGATTGGGTGACACCAATCGAAAGAATTTTATTTCCTTGCTGCTGTAAATTCGTTTCATTGTTTCTGTCAGATTCTCGATTCAATTTGAAATTATTTTCATTCGGAGTCGTTTGATTGTGCTCGAATGTCTCTCCTAGAGGCGAGTCACCAACGAATGTATCGATTTTAATTCTCAAACGCTCATTTCGATCGTTTCTCTCATTATATCCCGTCACTTCGTTCTGTTGCAGACCCAGTTCTCTACTATTCGTTTTTTGATTATCTGTCCGATTGTTATTTTCCTCGTCCTGTAGACTTTGTCGACAGTCAACGTTCTCACTGTCCGATATTGAGATTTTATTATCGATTTCTTTCGAGAGTTCGTATAATTTATTTTTTATCTGTCTGCTTTCTGCGCCATCGGCTGTCTGTATAATCCGAATGTTCGGACTTTCTAAATTCCCGTCATATATTTCTATGACCGGAGTCGAAAGTGTTTGTGCCAAGTTTTCGTCGCGACCGATTTTATATTCTCGAATCATACTATTACTTACTGTTTCTAAATCATCGTCCATTTCTAGTAAATTTATTCTATAAGAACCGTTTCGATTATGTCCATTCGGTTCGATTTGATAATTCGACAGAGACATTTTATTCAAATTTCGATTATCACTGACCGAATTTTCATTTCGGTCTATAACCTCGCCACTGTGTCTCTTCTCTGGTGCGTTATTCGCAATGGATTTTTGTATTGGTGAATCGTTCGCATACGATTGTACATTCTCTAATCGATTGTTGAGAAATGAACTTGTATCTTTATTCGGGATATTGTTTTTAACCGTAGCATCGTTGAGAGCGAACGTGTCCATTTTTGAATATCTCTGTGGTAATTTTAACAGGTCGATCTTGTTATTCAGTCCATTTAAGGCTAAGTAACTATTGATAAAATGTTTATTGTCTTGTAGATGCAATTTTTCATCCTTCTGGAAAAAAATGGAGTCATTTTTAGTGTCTCTATCAATTCAACTTTATAATTTTTTGATACTGTTAAAGAGTGATTGTGTTAATCCATGAGATACCAAACGACATTAATACATTTTTTCAAAACATTTTACTGGACAAGATAAATGATACTCACAAATTTATGTTGTTGTATTAAACCGTTTAAATAATTTATAATGTTTGTAAATTCATCTTGTTATAGAATAAATGAGATATAATTATTTCTAAACACACTTATTTTATTTACAGATACTGGGATTCGTGATATCGTCAGGGAGTTTGTTCTTTTTTTTAATAAGAAAAAGATTAAGAAATTAATAAGATGCAAGTTTTGTAAAACATTTCCTACCATTCGTCGAAATAGATACTAGTAATGAGATTCAAACTACCTGACGAGACATCTTCAGTGTTCCAAAAGACAAGTTCAGAATGGGTGTCGAAGGTGAGAAAAATGTAAATTTTATTTCTAATATCGAATAAACAGATTTATTTGAAAAAATCGGTTGTTCTTTATGTATTTTATACTAAAAAATAATATTATATACATTTAAATACGTTTTAATGCTTTATATCGGTCGTTCTTTAAGTAATTTGTCTGTAAATGGATAAATTAGTGTTTTTTTTTTAGTAAATTTGTCTGTTGATAGATAAATCTCAAATATCTCCAGTCGTTTAAATTTAGGTTAGTGTTTTTGAGAAAGATTTGTCTTTAACGTTTCAAAGAATAGTGATTGTTTATTGAATAATTTTTTTTTCAATTTAAATGTGTTTTTTTTAAAAAAATGTTTGATATTTAATGTCATGTCAAATTATATCTGTATTGGCATTTTAACTAATTTGAAAAATTATTTCGTGTATTATTTAATTACAAATAATTTACCTTTATGCTGTTACTGAAAGCTCTTTGTTCCATTTGACGTACTCTCTGATTGTTCCTCTGCCTATTGAATGTGTTTTCACGTTGAAATTCCGTCATTTTATTATTAACTGTATTTCCGTTTGATGTTCTCCAATCGTTTCCCGTTTTTCGTACATTATCTTTTCCATTCAACAGATTTCTATAAATATTATCTTTCCTCAAACGCGGATAATGTGTCAGTCCGTTAACATCCACTTCTCCGCTCTCGGTTTCGTCTCTCTCGAATCCGTTTTTGATTTCGATCAGTTTCTTATCAAACCTCAACCCGTTACTTTCTGGTAATTTGAAATTCGCCTTATCGTACAGCACGGTCGGCTCTCTCAGGTACTCCTCGTGATCGTTTTCTTCGAGATCTCCCAGTACAACGATCTTGTCAAGTTTCGGTTTCAGTTTCACGTTGAATAAATTCGATTCTGTCAGGTATTCTTCATTGTTCCTGTTATAAGTCGTCGAGTGAATCGGATATTCCGTTCTGATCTCTTCGAAAGACTCGGTCGAATCTTCTGTCGATTCTTCGGATTTTTGGAAGAAGTGCAGGTAACTTGTTAGAGGTTTCGGGTGCACTATATTGAAATTATCCTGTTCCCTTTCCGTATAATCTGGTATGATATCACCGTTCGTCAATACGTCATAGTCATCGGTGTCGTCACCTGTCGATACGTCGAAATAACCGTTGTCCAGAGTAAAAGCTGCGTCTACCTGTTCTGTAGAGCTGACGGTCGGTTGAATGTCGATTCCGAATTTGCGCTCGTTTCCTAATAAAGAATTCCCAATGACTCGATTCGTTGTCAAGTATCCGTCCTTGTTTATAATCATATTATTCATTGTTGACGTTTCTATATTTGGAATGAAATTACTTGCTGTGCTTCTGATATTAACAGGATTTCTCAACACACCATCAGAATTGTAAACGTTCTGTCCGTTCAAACGATTTCTATCCGCGTTAGAGATTAAGTCATAGTTCGGCGCTTGAAAATCGTTACTTTGTTGGATTATATTTTGATTGATCGTACCTCTAAACGTATCGACGTACGCTTTGCTCGGTACGTTCATAAGATTGTTACTTTTATTCTTGCAGTTACAATTATTCCCACATATGCAGACACCGCGATTCAGACAATCGCATTTCGGTTGGTTTATACGATTATGTAGACGGGTCCTTTCGTCATACAATCTCCGTCCTTGTAAAATTCGTTCTTGACGCAATCGATGCAGTTTCTTATCCAGTTCGATGATGTTCTGATCGGCCTGTCTAGAATCGAAAGGAATCGTTCAATACACTAAACATCGGATCAATATATTTTTATAATTGTTGTTATATTTATTGATTGCGATGGTATCATCTTTAGAAGGTCAGAGTACGAAAAATCATAAACGGATTTATTTCTAATTGAACAATACATATCGGGTGTACAAATTAATTCGGCGCCTTTTTTTATTGAAACTGAATGTTTACGGATACATGGAATACATTTTCAATCTTCAAAATATCGCGCATTCAAGGAGGCTATGAGAAGGAGACCGAACTTCGGTGTTTGGATTGTCTTGTTTACGTTCATTTTGTTACTACATGATTTACCGTGCGCAAAAAAAAGGCCAAGACTTGTCGCATCAAAGCGTGTGCGAGAGAAGAAGGAAAAGCAATATTTCTCATCAACTCTAAAATAATTGGAGTTGATGAAATCCATGATTGAATTCGTATTTATGCTGTTCGACTTCGACGTGCTCTAAAAAATTGTACTTTTCTTTAGATTTGAATGAATTATATTACTGTGTTCTCGTTCAAATGCAATTTTGACTAATTTCGCCTAAAATTGAGCTATAATTAAATTTACCAAATATTATGTTGATTATTCAACAGTTGTTTAACATTTGAGCCTAATTGGAAAAACAAAAAAGCTCAATAAATTGGTGCCGTACGAACTAAACAAAAATTAAGCGAATCGTCGGTACGAAACCTGCTCTACCCTTCTTTTGCGTAACAAAAATAATTTCTTTTTTGATCGAATTGTCATATGGGATAAAAAGTGGATTCTCGACAACAATCGGAAACGTTCATCGCAGTAGCTAGACCGAAGAGAAGTACCAAAACAGTTACCTAAACCGAAGCTTCGTGAAAAAAGATAATGGTCACTGTTCGGTGGTCGGCAAGTGGCATTCATTCACTACAACTTCTTAAATTCTGGTGAAACAATAACATCAGAAAATGATTGCCAGGAAGATGAAAAAATGTACGAGAAGTTGCATCGTTAACGGCCAGCATTAGTCAATCGAAGAGGATCAATTCTTCATGACAATGCTCGACCACACGTCTCACAAATGACTTAAAAAAAATTAAATGTGCTAGGTTATCAAACTTAACTGTCTTTATACTCGATACGTACGAACCGCAATTATTTTTGCACCAACCTAATATTTATCTTTCGGTTAACTGAAAAATCTAATCACACAAACGAAACACTGGACATTTATTCAAATGCACTTTTTATTTACTTTCCGTACGAATATGAAAACGTGAAAAAAACTGTTCGAATCCACAGAAGTGAATAATAATAAAAAAAAACTGAAAACGGAATTGAACCCGAACGTATATAATAAATCAGTTACTTCAATTGACCAAAAACAGCGCTGAATAATCAATTCTGTTAATAACAGCAATATTTCACGGGGATTTTTTTTAAATAGCCGACGAAGCTAAAGCGCGTCGAAGCACACACAGTTTTACAAATGCGTCGAAGTTCTGCAGATCTCGAGGCCGGCATTAAAATGGTATTATAGAAAAACCGACACGTTTTAACGACTACAGAACGGTTACAATATATCAATCAGATTAGTAGAACGGAGTCTAATTTTTTTTATGTTTTATACACAGACATCAATCACATTTAAAGCTAGACGATTGTTTGGATGACGTCGAGTTCATTTTGTGTTAGGTGTACAAAAAGTCTGTTGTTAACAGCAATGAAACGTTCGACTGCTTGTACAATAATTGCATTTTCAGTTCGATCAGTGCACTCCTTCTCTATTCTCATGATGTCTTTGTATCATTAACTATTGAGATTTTATTTTCAATTCATTCTACTTTAGCTTCATTTGTCGCTGAGTAGAAAAAAAAACTGTCAACCTTCTGTACATGCTATAAAATTAAATGTTTAGCATGGAAGTATAGATATTTTTATTATTTTTAATGTTATTTTTTGATTGATGCTACTTGTAATTTATTGTTTAATTTTTCAACTTATACACTTTATTAAAAATCAATATCTCTCTTTAATATTTAAGAATCACGCGGTAGTAACCGGTAGATGACAACAAATTCTTCAACAGACTTCTGAGAATTAAGCCCTACATCTCGAGACCAGTTCTTTTATTCCAGTTTACAAGTAAGTTTAATTTACAAATTATAAATCTTATTTATCTGTTTGTAACATCAGTTATATTCGTAGGGGAATTTTTTTGTCATCGCTTCTGTTATTTTTAAATGAAATAATCCCTTTTTAAAATCACAATATAATTTTGACATTACGGTTTCACAAATGAATTATATTTTCAATCATCAATTTGTGCAGCACACCGTGATATATATATATATATATATATATATATATATATATATATATATATATATATATATATATATATATATATATATATATATGTGTATGTATTTACCTGTATTTACATCGTTTGTGTTGGTCATGGCACTGTGTATGATGTGTATCATACAGTGCTAAATGTGGAGTATGTTCATCCAACATACGTCTCGTGCGAAAATTCGTATCTGCTGTTACATCAGCGAATTTTTTTGTCGACTCATCTAACAGTCCGGGATTCTCATTATCGCTGACTATCGGTTTGATTGCGGTCGTTGGAAACACAACTGACCTGTATTTACAAAAAAAAAACAAACATTATTACATATATTTGTAAAGTATATAATTCCAAGAGTAGTTGATTGTTCAGTCAGCTACGCATGTATTTACTAGGTGTTCGAACTAGTTCGGTGCCTTTTTTTAACAGAGAATCGATGTGTACGGAAAAATTGGAATACATTTCAATCGTCAAAATATCACAGATTGTTTAATAATTGGATTACTACTCCATTTGTCAAGTAGCTGACTGAATCTCTTGTCGAAACAAAGACGAGTGGTTTAAAGTCGGCGAGGTCGTAATGCATTTTCGAACGTCTTCCATTTTTTTAACATTTTTTGCATGTTTGTGCAACACGTACTCCGAAAGCTGAACAGATCATTCCAGCGGCTTGGGCAGCATTTTTTTCAGTTCGAATGCGAAAAGTTTGCAGTGCCTAACATGCTGCCTTTCGGACACCGTCGTATTCACTGCTGTTTTGTGAGTTTATGTCAAGTAATATATTGTTTTTAAGTGTTAAGGTCGGCACTTCGAAATTCTCAAGTGATGAGAAAGTATTTTAATTTAAAATAATTATGATTGAATCAATTTAAAGGCACCGAATTAGTTTTTACACCTAATATTTTACAAATTAAGTATTACATACATATACACATACATACATGCATACATACATACATGTATATATATATATATATATATGTATGAAAAAAATGGTCACTCTATTAATTCTCTTTAAATTTAAAGCAGTACTTATAAAATGGCCAATTCGCTAACAGGAAACAGTCAATATAAAGGTTTTTTTTAAGAATATGTTTCAATAAAAAATATATAACACTGAATAAAACCACTCGTTTAGATTTTACTCCAAGAAGGACAATTAATAAAAAAAAATTAATAAAACAATTAATAACGTTAATACAATTAATTAACAATAACTATCATTAATACAATTAATTAACATTTAGAAAACAATTAATTGAAAAAAATGTATGATGAAATGTTAATATATTAAAAATATCACAAATCATACGCGCTTACTTCATTAGAAATATTATAAAAAAGAGTTGTCTGAACGTTGTCATAAATTGTTAACGACACATTTTAGATACTGAATTGGTTGTTTTTAAAGGCATGCAAGTAAAAAATAATATATTATATATTAAAGTGATATAGAAGAATTAAAGAACGATCAGAAACTGATGTCAGTACTACAGAAAATTGATAATAAAATATAATTGTAAAGAATATTCATTCATTACACTTGTTCGTTCTCAGAATTAGATGTGAATGAAATTCATTTTTAATAATATTTAAAAAACAAAGATATCAATTCTCTTTTCAATACATATACAAATAATTAATATCAATTAAAATCTATAAATCCATGAAAATGTATATATTCCATATATATATATATAATTTATGTTAACTCGAAATTTTACACTTGCTAAAAAATATAAAAAGGGAAAAAGTCTAATACCGTATTAGCCCAAGTACAAGACGACTCCTATTATTCGAGCCCCGTTTTTTTTTATACAAACAAATCAAGAAAAAAGCATTTTTATGACCCCTGTTATAAAACGACACGCAGTTTTCCGCAGAGAAAACAATAAAAAGAATGTTGATTTACGTTTTAATAGAAAGTAATGTACAGTACAAAAAGTATACAAGTACATATTTAAAACACTATAGTTTCTTGTTTAAAACGCTTTCAGTGGCGTGCGAGCCTGTACTTCTGAAGATCAGAATATACGACGACCCTTGTTTTTCAATGAGAAGGTGAAAAAAAACTAGTCTTATACTCGTGCAAGTACAGTGATTTTATTTATTTGTAAATAGTGGAAACTAATTAATTTATGTTAATTACGAATTGAACAGTATGGAAATCTTTAAACAAACTAATAATATTTTTCGATTAGACATGAAAATATCATGTCAAAAAAGCAATCATAATTTTCACGAATGAATGCCTTTCACCCTACAAACCATAAGAAGAAAAAAACAGTACTAAACAGTAAATTACTGTAATAGTCGCATGAAAAACAATCAGATACAAAGAGTAAATTGTCGATGATGCGTTAAAGAAAGTCATTCAGGTATAAAACGATTCAATTTTCTAAAAGAATTAGATTTTTCTATACATTGGTGCACTGAAAATGATGGCATCGTCATGGAAACGTGAAAGAAATAAAACTGATAAATAATCATTTATTAAAAACATTTTTGATCACAAGAAAAATATAGTTCGTAGGGTGCGAGAAAGAATTCCATACAAGTACAAATGTTTCGATTATTTTATTAGAATGAAAGGAAAACAAGGATAAAACACATCAGTCTCTTTATCATCAGATTATGTAATTCGTTCGAAGCTTGTCACTTGATTTTCGTGAAATAAATTTCTTGACTCATTAATGCATTTTTTGTATGTACAGCGCAGACCACTCGATCGCACACAATACACCACTTAATATTTCTATTGTACTTTCACTCGGCCTTTAACTAAACATTTGCTCGAAGTGATCGGTATAGATGAGTGTCTGCTTATATAATATTATTTTTCGTCGCCCTGCTCGAAAACAAACGAATATTTCAGTGAAATTCTTAACAAAGACCGTAAATGACTGATGCATTAGTAGTAGTTTTCGTCGGTCCACGTTTTGATGTATGCGGTTATGGCTGACAAGCGAATAAATATTTGTGTTGTTTTATAAATTTGAACGTTGATTCTACATTTGAATAGTTGATATGATCCGGTACAATAATAAAGATTCAAGGTATGAGTTTGCTATACTATATAATATTAATATTTTTTAAATAATAATCGTTTCAATAGTAGGTCGTTTATTTGATTTGCACATAGCCTGTTATTTATATTTGAACATAATTGTATCTATCTATCTATATATATATATATATATATATATATATATATATATATATATATATATATATATATTCGCCACCCCAGTAGGTCACAGCAACACTATGTCGATCGTACCAAGACCCAGTTGGTCACGCATCACACAGTCAATATACTAATTTAACGGTTGATTCTAAATTCATAATTGTAAACGTTGTATATTATCATTAGTTATATTATAACCAATACAGCTACAATTATTAAGACGCGAAGCGACTTTATTCCTGTGTCCTGTCGATAATCGAACCATAAAATTAGCATTACACCTACAAAAACCACGTTTCTTCGTTCTTCAATGAAACACCGGTCTCCTTTTAGAACAGAGGCATACGAATGCTGATAGAACGTTGGCGAGAGGTTATAAAAAACGATAGAAATTACTTGATAGAATGAATAAATTTATTTTAATAAAATTACTTAGCCCATTTTTCCATCACTCAACCCATCAAAATTTTTGCATTCACCTATATATATATATATATATATATATATATATATATATATATATATATGTATGTATGTATGTATTTATATATATATATATACACACATTCACAAATTTTCCATATAAGCTTTTTAAGTGCATCTGAAAGCTTTCGAAGAGTTACCTAATAAGCTTATCGGAGAACTTTTTATATTTGTGCGAGAATAATTTCCTTATATTGAATTTTTACTGTATTTCCGACTGACTTCCGTTATAAATTTTCCGTTCGAGGAATGAAATATTAATGTAAAAGAATTCTGGTCCTATAGAAAAAACAATACGAACCATTAATTTATGTGTATTAAAAATGACAATGAAATAAAACCACGTTGAAAAATGTGATTCACTTCTATTCATCGCCAAGAAAAATTGATTCGAATGTACAAGAGAATTTCAGAAATGCTCGTACCGCTTATATCTGTATGAATATTAACATTTTATAGAGGAGAACAGAGAAGTAAGAAAATATATTCCATATTTTATATATATATATATATATATATATATATATATATATATATATATATATATATATATATATATGTATTTGTGTTCGGAGAAAAAAATACCGTACAGTTTTTTCACTGTGGTAAAAGAAAAAAATAAATGCTTCTCTACGTTTTCAATATAGGCGAGTGTGTATGTGTGTGTATATTTTATTTGTTAAATGCCAAAGATTTTTTTTTTTGGTTCTCAAAGCAGTATTACTGTCCGGGAGACGAGTGGCGAAAACAATTCCGGGCGACTTCCGGCCCTTCCAGAAGAGTTGGCAGCTCTTAATGTAAAGTCGATCACGGTGTTGAATGTATAAAGGTTGATTGTCAAGGTTCGATGAAAAATTGAATTTGTGAAATTTTATCCTTATCAGCACATATTTTTAATTAAAAATGTATATATATATATATATTTATATATGCATATATATATATATACACTCGAATACGAATATAATTGAATAAAAATGTAGTAAATCATTTTATTTATTTTTATTTCTTCTTGAGAAAAAAGTTCTATTTTGTAATATTTTTTATTAAAATAGCAGTCATTAGGTGAACATTTGTCTTCATATATGGTCGATTAAAAAAATCTCCGCAATAGTAATAAACAGAAAATATAATAATAGTATTAATGATCACTTTTTAAGATAGAAAATCCGATGATTTTCGAATAAGATCCGATTATCCAATGAATTTCGAATAAGAAACTAGGCTTACAAATTCTAGTTTCAAGCACTCCTGTCAAATTCAATTTTAGAAGTGATTTTTTCACATTCTCACAATCGACATAAAATTTTCTAATCAAAAGTGTTCAACAATCGATTACTGAACGTTTTTGAATAGAAAAAATGTTTTCAAGAAGCCGTTCGTGATATTAAAATGTTACTCAGATTGAAAAGATTTCAACTGAAGAAAAAAAATCTTTTATAATAATCGGTTTTTGAATATTTTTGATTAGAAACGTTTTGTATAGATTGTGGATGATGGAAAATTCATTTGTGATATTAAAAGATTATCTAGCTGTCAAGATTCTGATAAAGAGACAATGTCTTTTGTAATAATAGATTATTGATTTTTTTAATGATCTTACTGAAAAAATATACGTTGTTTCCTGTTTTAATTTAAATAAAAAAAGTAAAGATTGGCGAATGAGATCTTTAATTTGAAATGATTGATGTATGAATAAATATGTCACAATTAATCGATGATTAGTAATTTAGAATTCTCAATGTGTTTGTGTTCCATCGAAATAAACAATTATTGAACATTTCTGATCAGAAAAAAATTCGATTGATTTGTAAGGGATAGAAATATTGATTTTCGGTATTAAAAAATCCTCAGTTTGGAAAGATTTCAATGAATGAAAAAAATATTTTCTAATATAATCGATTATTGAACCGATTTGATAAGAAACAAGCTGTGTGGTTTATGGAGGGTGGACAAATCCGCTTGTGATATTAAAATAGTGTTCAGTTTGAAAAGAATTTCATGGAAGAACACTCATCTTTTATACTAATCGAGTGCTGAAATTTTTGATCAAAAAAATGCATTGTCTGTCGGTATGGAGAAAATTACAGCTGGTATGGAGAAAATTACAGCTGGTATTGAAAGATTTTTCAGTTTGTGAAGATTTTAATGAAATAAAAAATGATCTTCACTTTGATTAAAGTAAAATAAACACAAATTAGTTGGATGCATGTTATGAACAGTATTGAAAGAAATTCGTTTATAATTTGATAATATTTTAAGACATGAATTTCTCTTTCTATACACTATTTTATTTTCTCTTTTTTTACACTATTTTATTTTCTCTTTTTTTACACTATTTTTTTTGAATATTTATGAAATAACAGTTGCAATTAAAGAATAATCTTATTTAAAAACGCGCTTTCCCTTATCATCCCAGTTATTTCAACAACCGATTCAGTTGCTATACCCAAACTGATTCAGACATTTTATCAAATTACTGTTGTATAAAGAAAACACTTACGTCAAATAATCGTATTCCCTCAACGTATCTTCACCAGTAGCATTCAGTTTGTCGGCGTGACAGATTCCGGCGATTTTAATTGTCACAATCAGCATTAAACACACACAATACATTTTCATGCACAGAACTCGATTATATAACACTGAATAGTTACATTTCACACGTGCACGCGCACGTTACTTTTTTTTCCGAACTCGGTCGTCCTCTTCTTCTTCACACACTTCTACGTTATAACACGTTGAATATGACTCCGGCGTTTGGAATTTGCTGTCGTAAGTTTTCGTTTAAAACAGGTCATCGTATTCACTTTTATTTTGTTTACACGTCTCTTTGTTTATATGTTATTGTTTATTCATTGTCTATTGTTGACATTATTGAATAATCGGTTGATAGTCGACGGAAAATAGAACTCGGCGCAGGCGGATTTCTTGTTACTAAATTTATTAACAGAATTTGTTACTTACATATATATATATATATATATATATATATAATATACTAACAGTGACTCTCATAAGTATTCATACCCCAATCACTAATACATTTTTTTATACAGAATTTAAGAAAAGGTCAAATTTATACACTGTCATTAATTTTATTAATAACCTGTGTACTTACAGATAATATTATAGAGCTATTTTATTAACATCAGGAGTTACTGTTACTTGAGCTCACTGTAGAATTATAGAAAACAACAATACTCGAGGAGTACAGTGATTATTCTTTACTGTTTTATTAGGTATTTACTTTACAATACTTCAAGCATATGAATACATTGAAGCATCTTTTTCTATTCGTGATTCAGTTTATGGATTAACATTTTTTTTTTAGCTACAGGATTTTTATATACAATGTACAAAAAATTGCACCTGTTGTATTAATAAATAAATAAATTTACATTTGTGTACAATTTAAATTTGATTGTAAATGAATTTTCAATCTGTCGCCTATTATCAGCCATTTTGCCGCGAAAATGATTATTTTCTACAAATTTAACAAATTTGGAACATGATCTGGAATAGTTGGTAATTCCTTAAGTTTATTGATTCGAGCAGAAAATTAGGTCAACCTGGCTCATTAATTCGTGATGATCAAATTTATAATAAAAAATTGTACAGAAATGAATAGCAAGTATTTGAGGAAAAAAAATTATATTCTAGACTAGTTCACAAAATTGCACCACAAAAGTGTTCATACCTTTAAATTGAACGTGATAATGTTTGACCTGGTTAATGTTTAAATTAATTTAGTATTTTGTTGGACCACCTTTAGTCTTGATAACTGATTCCGAACGACTTTTCATACTGTTGACTAATTTTTGTATTGTATTTCTGTCAATATTCTCCTGAACTTTGTTGGTGGTTCAAAAAGTAATTCATTTACGAATTTAGTCACAGTGCCAAAACTGTATTGACAAAAAAAAACGATATAAAAATGAAATTCAACACATGAAATCACAGGTTAATGCCTTAACAAAAAAATGGGTATTTAAATTGTCAGTTTTTATTAGTTAATGGAAATTTAAAGATCTGTATCCAATACACACATTATATATATATAATTTATAATAACGTTTAAATTTCTAAAAATGATAGAGCAAATCAACTCGAAAAAAATGTCTAAATATGTGAAATAAAGAAAAAACAAATTAAAATATTAAATTACACAAATTGCAGTCTAAGTACACATTTTCTTTTTTAAAAGAATTGTATCTATTTATAATAACTAATTTTTTCATTGATAAATAAATATATCTAAACACATAAAATATGAACGAAAAACCTGGAAAACTTCGGTTAAAATCTTAATCGCTGATATTTTATTTATGAAAATGTCTCTTGATTTAAAAGAATCACTCAAAAGCATATGTGCTCGAAAATAAAAATCTTACTAGTCCATCTAGATTTTCGTTCTTAATATATTTAAAATATTAAAAATAAAATAGTTTCCGGATGTCTGACTTAATCCGCTTGTACAAATGAATGTTTCATTCTCCACAAACTAAAGTAAAGGCGATTCCATCATTCTCGGCATTAAAATCTGATTTTTCTGTAGCTCAGTGTTATGACATGAATAGAATCGAAATTGTAATAGGCATAACCATTAAATAATTTAATAAAAAAAAATAAATTAATAATTAATAATTTAATAAAAAAATTGTTAAAAAACCAATTATAGAACTGTTTATTCAGAAAACAAGTATGTGGTTCGTGGAACGAATGAAACATTCATTTGTGCAAATTCTATATTAAATTGTTTTGGATTAAAATATTAGATTGTCTTACTGTACAACTATTTTGTATTTCATGAATAATTATAAATTTTTATCGAAGTCAATTTTTAGTTACTAAAAAAAAGATCTAATAAGTGTATTTAATCTTCTTATTAATCATTTTAAATGAATGTACATTACATCTCTTATAGTGTTCTAGTCAATTAGTCTAAAAAATATTTAATGAAATTAAAGAAAATGTTACATACATTTATAATACTGTAATACTTACAAAATAAATCAAAAAAATCTCAAATACTTAATGGATTCATACAACCAAAACACAATAAGACTTAATCTTGTTCCATTCAAAATAAACGGTTTCAAAAATTCAAAATAAATTTATATATATATATATATATATGTATATATACAGATACAAATTCAAGATATTTCTAACGTACAAAATGCTATTTTTACCATTGAAATATAACAGAAGTGTTGTAAAAAAATGTACAAAAGCGTTCGAGGATTTTCTGCGATGTTACACTTCAATGCAAAAACATGTAGATATATAAGCGGTGCGATCAACACAGTCGATTTAAAAGTAATAAACGCGTCGAATTACATCCATTTATAATCAAATGCGGTTAAAATTGCAATAAACGCGTTCACAAAAGTACGTCCGTGTAACAAAATGGGTTGTAAATACATTTTGCTTCTATATATGACTTTGGCGGAATGTGGTTTTGATACTTTGTTCACTATTGTGAGCGACCGTTGAATTGATGTCGATTTTGTTCTATATCAATTTTTGTTTCCATTTCAAGTATACACAAACGTGTATATATATATATATATATATATATATATATATATATATTTACATTAAAGCATATATTTATTATGCATTATGTCTGTATCGTCTTGTACTTTCTTTTAATTTAATACAATTTTATAGAAACTATTTCTTTTATCAATAATTCATTACATAGATATTTCAGAATGTTCTTTTTTTAAAAAAAAAATATTTATACATTTCTCAAAGATGAAATCATTTTCATAGAATATTTTTTCGAATTATTCAGACAGATCTTTCATCAAAAAAAAATAGTATTGTTGTGCATCGAGAGATTTGTCGTTCAAATTACATTTCTTTTATAATAATGTTTCATATTGTATTTATTTATTCATTCATTCATTCATTCATTGAACTCTTATAGTACCGACCGAACAATGTTCACAGTTCTGGATCACTTCTCCAGATCCAGATCCAATAGTTCTGGACAGCTAGGAAATTCAAAAAAACTTAAAATGTATATGAATTTGAAGGTCATAAACCGTAATTATTTTTCCACCAACCTAATAAATACACTGATAACAATATTCATACAATTTTAGAATTTATCAGATGTGCAAATAAATGCTGTGCCTTTGCATTGTCGATCATAATTCTGTTTAAAATTAAAATAATTTTTCATCGTGTGTGTGTATCTCGACCAAGCAGTTGGCACAATCTCACAAAACAATAATGAACAGGGTGGTGTCCGAAGAACAGTAAATTGAAAATTGCATACTTTTTGCATTTAAATAGAAAAAAAGCTGCTGGAATGATTTGTTCAACTTTGAAGTAAGGTGTTGCAATGCATAAAACATAAAAAAAATCTTAAAACAGTTAAAGAGGTCCGAAATTGTATTAAGACTCCATCGACTCAAAGCCGCCATCTTCTTTTCGTCAATTACCCGACATATGGAACAAAATTATACAAAATAATGAATGATGTGTTGAGGATTGAAATCTGTTCCATTTTTCCATAAACATTAGTTTTCTATAAAAAAAATGTACCGAATTAATTTGCATATCTAATATACATGTACCGAGAGAAACATTCGTACAATTCTAAAATTTATTTTGTTGAGATGTTCACTAATCGTATATTTAGGAGTAACAGAGGATCGAACAAGAAGCTCGAGATGAAAGATATTCAGTATATTTTCATGAGAATGTATGAAAATATACATTTCCTGAAAAATAAAAAAATATATATTTGTCATTTCTTCAGTTGACATTGACATATCCATTTTTCAAACGCAGCAATATATATATATATATCTGTGTGTGTATGTGTGTGTGCGTCGTTAAAATGAACAACAAAAAGTTGATGTTCTCATCTACTGGAAAACAGTCGAGATCTTTATAGGTCAAGTCACAGCTAAGAAATAAATCAAGTTAACGCCACTCGATTGACCTGGATTAAATAGATTTATCATGATAAAGGAACATCACACACGCCATGCTGTTATAACAACATTTTTTTTATGTAAAAGCATAAATTACGAAAACAGTATTCTAATCGATTGTCAACAAATCGATGTCTTCATTCCGTACTTTTAGGAAATCTGTTCTTAGCACCATTATTGCACGTGTAACGCAACACGAAGTGTGCAATATTGATGTACAACAACGATATCGAAAACCGCTTAATCAGACATTTAAACATCTGAAAACCGATTCATTAATCACTTTTCAATGGAATCGTTTGTGACATGTCGTCAGTTTATTGTATATCCGATTTATTTATATAAAATAACACTTAGAAAGGAATTTGTGAGAAATAAATATATATATATATATATATATATATATATATATATATATATATATATATATATATTTTAAATGAGGACGACATATTTCTTAATAGTTTTTGTACACTTTCAGCATATTATTATTATTTCAGAAAAAAAGTGTTTCAATCGCACGAATCACTTTTTTTTAAAGACAGAAACTGTAAAGTAGACTGAAATCAATCGATTTTCACGAACCGCAAAGAACTTTCAGTGATCAGAAGTGTTCAATGAATAATTATTGATCATTTTTGATTTAGGTTTGAGGATGGAATCGAATTGAAATGATTTGATTGATTATAAACTTGATTGAAAATTTCCGAGATGAGTGAAAAAATAATTTGTGGAAGTGAATTTACCTGCAGTACCGAAACTAGATTGTGCTGACCTATTTTTTTGGCAAATTATGCTGATTTCTCTTTCAATTCTTGATTTTTTTTTATAAATAATAATACGGTAGATTTAATAATAAAAAGTTATAATTTATTAGTAATATTGAAATTGGTTGATAATATAGGAGAAAAATTTTGAAAATACTTTAAAAATTACAGAAACAGAGGTGTGCCAATAACAAGCACTATCTAGTGATTAGAAATGAATTAATTTCGGATTTTTTCTTAAAAAAACATCACTGTACTAAGAAGTGAGGTGAAGATTTATTGATTTTCATAGATTTCGTCTCTAATTATGAATTACTTAACGGAAATTTCAATTTGAATAAAAAATATAAATTTATTTTGATTTAGTTTAAACGTTGCACTTTGTCGGTTTTTGATCAAGCACTAAAATAATATGATTCTTTATGAAAGAAAATATATATCATCTGCTTCAACTTGGTCCCTTTAGATCAATTTTAAAGTATTTTTACAATTAGGAGAACTAATACCCAAACGAGCCGAAACGACGAAGACCGCCAAGAAAACCGTTTTATCCTCAAAATAAATTATATCCAAATTTCGACGAGGCTGGATGTATGCAAATTCAGAGTAGTTTGAGGAAATGTTTCAATGTCAATGCGTTTTTTTCTAGTAAACAGACAGATCTTAACATCACAATTGCAAACATTTTATCTTCACTTTTACATGTTGCTTAAGTTTATAAACAGAATTTCATCTTACATTATTTTTATACGTCATGAATATTTATATAACAAAGAAACATTTTTATTTAATACAGAGGCTACTTCTTGCATGTTTTCAAAAATATCACTCTAAATATTTTAGAGTAGTTTCGTTCATCTCGAGGCTATAGGAAAAAAACAAAAAAATATTATTCTCAATTCTTATTAACATTCAATATTGAATAAGTTACTAACAGAGAATTCTATAATGATATATATATATATATATATACAGGAAAATTAATAAAATTACACGATGAATGAAGCGTTGTCAGGATCGAATGGAAATCCGGATTATCTTCTCTGAATTGACTTCGAACAGTTTTATTTTATACTTGACTCGCACGTTGTGTGTTTTCTTTTTTTCCACGGTGCTATTTAAACAACAATATTCAACTAGAAACACATGTGTTTATACAGTATGACGTCGTTTCAAACTGTAAAATTGTGTTTCATCACTGCGGAAATTAACGTAAAATGTCATTTCCTGCAATAACATCCGCATTTTTTGATCACTGAACTGTATTTTAAACAACGACAATTTTTAACTACCGAAATATATCCGTTAATAAATTTTTAAACATTTTTTAACAGTTTGTAAGTAGACATCGGTGTATATCAGTATATCTTTTTTCTAACATAAAGGAATATATATATATATATATATATATATACACATATATATATATATATATATATATATATATATATATATATATATATATATATATATATATTAGCCCTTACCGGTCGAAAGGCCCCGCTACGGGGACATCACACCTACGCCATAGAAAACGAAAGGCCCCAATACGGGGACATGTAAAGAATTTAGTTTTCATTTTATTTACTTCTCATTGCTGTAATTGTTTTTTATCACACTTGACAAAAACACAATTTGCACACTTACTCTGTTTATCTACCGATTAACGCTCGAATTTATTTTTTAAATTATAACCGTAAACACTGGATACGAATATACATTTTTTTACCTAAATTTTACAATAAATAACGAAAGCGAATTTTTTTCTATGGCGAATATACTCGACATTAAATAAAAAAAGCCATCTTTCCATGACGAGCACACTCGACATGAACGCTTAAGAGGTTAAGAAATGTTTCTATATAGTAGTACTGTGGCTAAATTCACAAATTAATTTGTCAATCGCCCCAACAATCATAAAAACATTTTGTTCGGTGATCATTTTCGATTATTATTCGTGGCCATTTCGATAGTGATTCAGTCATCAACCCCTCATACATTTTTCTCTATTTCAACTCTCTCAGCATGATTGCACCATCACCGAAATGCTAATAAGAAACAATCAAATATCGAGAAACCGATTAGAATGAAAATCGGCGTGCGAATTGAATGAAGAATTCATCTGCGAAAAGTTTCGTGTACAAATTTATTTTTCATATAGGGCACAGACACGCGATAATAAAAGAGTCTGTGAAACGAAAAACGTTCCACGTATCCAAGTTCTCGATCTTCCCGTTCCACAGGACGCGAAAAGCGAATCCGTCGTCGCATTGTAACAAACTTGTAAACATTACAAATTTTATTATGAACTCAATATAAAACTTTGTCATTCAAGTCCGAACCGTCAACCAAATCGAGCTGGAAAGTTGAAAACTGTTCACGCGCTATTCAGAGCGCGCCGTCATATATAAATTACGCTTTTAATCCAGTGTCAATTTCTCGTTGTGTTTACAAAAAGTTAAAATTAAAATTTGCGAATATTGAAACGAGACTAGACTGTAATAAATTAGTTCCGATGATATATGAAGAAAAATGATTTAATCCCTTTTTGATATTTTTCGAATGTTTGTATAAGTCTTCCCCGATTACTTTTTTTTAATATATATATAAATCGGTATCGTGTTCGTTTATTCGGTCCTTCTTCCTAATTATTTTTTTCATATATTCGAGACTTTTTTTTTAATTAGTAAGTCAATTAGCGATTTTTCGAAATCTGCGAGTTTCTTTTTAATAACACTCGAAAGGTTTCTTTAATCTGTAACTGATCTCTTTATATCAGACAAAACATTGCAGTATTCTTCTTTTATTGAAAAAAAAAGATTTTATTAATTTCAGAGCACTGACGAACAGCTTTTTTTTTAAATTGAAAACGTCTGATATATCTTTTTATTGATTTCAATGAATGTCTGACAAATATTTCATAAAATTTTTCAACAAATGAGCCGTTTTTTTTTTGAAATCGATATAAGTCCAGTTCCATTCGTTATCTGTATTTTCACTAAAAATAAACATTTTTTTCTTCATACCTGATATAAAAATCCGTAGCGGATAATTTTCTTCGTATAAAAAGTTGCTTGGACCCAGCGGTGAGAAAACTTAGAATACTTCTGGACCGTTAAGGGTTAAATGGAATGAATATGATTGTCTTATTTTTTAAAATTGATCGAATTGGTGTTTATTCTAATGGTGATCGAATGGGTATTTTGCAGAAAAAAAATCTGGTATAGATCAGTGGTTCCCATTCCGTGGTCCGTAGGTAACATCTAAGGAATCATCAAAAAATTAATTTTTGCAAACAAATGTTTCACATTATGAACAGCCTTGAGAAAATACAACGGTCTGTACAAACAGGGAAACAATACTCTCCAAACGGGTCTCCTCTGAATTTTTCCGATTAATATAAGGGTCCTCTGCATTCAAAAGATTAGGAATCGTTTGTATAGATCACAGTGGAAGGATCAACAACATTATCATAAAAAAAGTTAACTTTGGGTTCTTTTAAAAGAAAAATTCCCGAAACTTTTTAATCAGGATAGTATATACTCTTGTTTTTTAAAAAAATGATTCAAGATTCATATTCTTTATTTTTTTTTAAAAAAAAAAAAACAATCCATCACGGTCGCCCGTCCATTTTTTCGAGGGTCCTATGTACACATCCGAATCTCAATTAATGCACGAGAAGTGTACGCATACCGCACGCAGAATTTAATTTTTTAGCATAAATCATTGTCGTTCACATTAATTGAACTATATGTAAACAGATCTGTTAATTTGCGTGCGCGTTATGTACGACATCGATGTACTATGAACGGATATTCTTACCGATGTCTGTCTCTTTGACTAATTGCAAGGCTAATCCAACGCACGCTATGAATCTTCCATGCGCTATTGCCAGGGGAACTGGTACGTCGGCAGAATTAACGAGCTCTGAGATGGAGGGCTTTGATTTAATTCATATTCATGTGTAAGCTGAGAAATATCGTCATAGGTTTTTCAATGTGTGTGTGTGTGTGTGTTTTTTTTTTACATGTTTACTGATTGGTTCGGGGATAGCGTATACGAGCCGCGAGATATGAATATGTGAAATGTTAATTAATGCACCGATTGTTTGTACGTATGTTAAATTCAAATGACAGGTAAATGACAGCGAGGTCTTTAGCAACGGATCATCATACATGTACTGTATAATGTTTTTTGCTGTCGCAATTAATCATATGAGGTTTATCGTTTCTATCAGATTCCGTACGGTACAGTGTGTAATTTTGAAAACGTTAGGTTTAATAAGATGCTGTTTCATGACAAATTCTGTATAGAATATTTTTCGATCAGCGGGAAAATCGATTTTCATTTGATACGATATCGAGAAACTTTCAACATTAAAATTATCCGGTCAATATTTTAATATTGTCATCGTTTCTGACTAAGACATGACCCCCGAAATCGATCAGATTTTCAAATCGTCCCAGGCATATCAACGGATATTTTTTCATAATACAGTTCTGATACTGGTTAAATTCAGATTCGCAAATACTTTTGTTTATCTTACAAACGATAAAAAAGATTTCTGAACAGAAATGTTCAGTGAATCCTTATCGATAATTTTCGATTCTTGTTTATGCGCATTTCGATAGAAATCTTATCATCTTTACATCGGCAAGGTACAGGAAAATCTCAGTGATTCATTGAACGAATAAAAGAATGATGATGAGAATGAAAGAAGTACGACAGATCAATAATAATTTATTGAATATTAGGTGCATACATTAATCCGGCGCCTTTCTTTTTAGAAACTGAATGTTTACAGAAAAGTTGAATAGATTTCAATCCTCAAAATATCTCCAATTGTCTTCCATATCTTCTATATACAAATATCTCCAAAATTTATATGATTTTTCTCTGTCTGTCGGGCAGATGACAAATCACTTGTCGAAAAAAAGATACCGGCTTTGAGTCGATGAAGTTGTAATGCAATTTCGAGCCTCTTCCACTGTTAGCAATTTTTGCATCTCTTTTATCCGTCACAATACATTTCTCAAAAGCTGAACAAGTCATTCCCGCGATTTCGACAACATTTTTTTTCCAACTGTGAAAGGTATGCAACGCCTACTATTCTGCTTTTCGAACTTCATCGTGTTCATTACTGTTTTGTGAGGTTAGGTCAACTACTTGGCCATGATATATAGTGTTTTTAAATGTAAAGGTTGGAACTTAAAAATCCTCGAACGACGAGAAATTGTTTTAATTTAAAACAGAGTTATGATTGATTCAATTTAAAAGATCCGAATTAATTCTACACCTAATTTTTTGACCAGAACTGTTCATGTAGTTTGAGGGATGAAATAAGAATCACTTTGTTGAAAAAAATATTTTTTTCAATTTTTTTTGGTAACTTAAATGTACTGTTTGTCTCATTGTTTGCAGCATTAAATTGTCATAATTCCTAGATTTCGATAATAATCACTTTTTATATTGTTCATTCAACAGTTAAGTAGTTTGAAAAAATAACTGTTTAAATACAATACATTTCTGATATATTTTTTTATTTATAAAAAGATAAACCAGTTCCTGTCTAAAATCATTTTATTATTCTCTTTGGTTGCTTGAATATCGAACATTTTTATATATTTGAGAGTGATGATGATGCTGGTGAGAGCGCTAAGGTATAAAAAATCTAATTTGTGTGTATCTTAGTACTCTGGAGATTATGTCATTAATGGGCCTGAATAACACTCAAAACGTATCAATAATCGTTCCTTGAATATATTTGAATAGAATTGTTGTACGGTTTGCAAAGAGAATGGAAAATTAATCTGTGAAAGTGAATTTTTAACCACAGTGTAGTAGTAGTAAAAATATGCATCGAATTAGTAAATAAATAACACAATACTTTTTGAATAACAATTTGAATAACAGATAGAATAAAAATTAGTAATAAAATAATACAATATTTTTTTAATAACAATTAATAATACCACTTTATGCAGTTTTATTTATATAAAGAAATCGATTATCCCGCAAATTTGAAAACAAACACGATTAAGCAGAAAACTAGTGACATGTAACTGATCAGCATGTTCATTCAAGAAATGTTGACGCGTGTGCGAGAAACGTGAGAAAGGGTGTGTATTTTGAAAGGCCACGGGCGAGGTTCAGAATCCGTTCTAAAATGAAAAGCTCTGCCAGACATGTGCTGCGTATGAGTCAAAGGTCGTTACTAACTAAACTCAAAAGCGTATGAGGTTAAAGTAGAAGGGCAGTGTGATCGATCTAGTTACGGATTAAGTCTTCAGTAATTTGTATATATATATATATATATATATATATATATATATATATATATATATGATGAAGTATTGTGTAAAATATTAATACTTTATTTCATTCAAAATTTAGCTGATTAATATTTATGTTAAAAATATTAACCAGCTAAAATTGTGGCTTGTAGAGGTGAATAAGAAATTCATTTATGAAATTAAATTTAGAAATTAAGATAAAAATGTCAAATCAGTTTCAAAATTTTGTCGAATCTTTTTTTAGTGTCTCGTTTGTTTTGGTATTATTTGCTCATAAAGGGTATAAACGATGTTGAAACGAAATGATCAATGTTTATTTATTATATTCGTTTTCATTTCTGTCGTATATTCGATTGAATATTAAATAACGACAAGCCTTGTTAGATAAAATACAAAAACGAATGGAGAATTCAATATTCAAAACGGTATACAGGCGTTACTTTAAACTGAATCCAGTTATACACTTATAAAATTTGTTTTGATTTATAGAACATTTAATACAGTAATAAATAAAATAGATAGGTATTGGCACATATTTTAAAAAAAATATTTAAAAAAAACAGTGTAAATTTTGAACTTACACTTGAACTTCACGCTTTACTTTGAACTTCACGCTTCCTGATGAAATCTCTTGAAGCTTCTTTGTAAAGAGATACACATGAAATGGACGATTTGTTCTCAATCGAAATCCACCCTGCTGAAAATAAATAAATGTTGAACTTTAAACTGAACAGCAATTAAAATTAAAAAACCACCACCGATAGTGTATCTGAAAGTGTTTTGATCTCTTAGAACAAAATATAGTTTCAAAGAAATACCGGTATAAAATTGTACACATTGAATTTCTAATTGTGGTTGTTTCTGTGATTCTTGTGATGATTGTTTGAGCGGTGTAAATATTTAAAATCGCACCAGTTTTTATCTTCTACTACTAGTTTCAGTACTTGTGGACACCTTTAGGTAGTTGGAAATTTAATTTAACGGTTTACATATTCCTCATCTATTTATAGCTCAATATAAGAGGATCGTGATACTTGTGATTAAATCTACCATTTTCATATAAATTTCTTATCAATTTATCCAAAGATTGTTTTTTTAATAAATACAAGTTTGAAAATTTTAATACAAACATCGGTCTGAATGCCAATTTTTCAGCTAGTTAATAAACTAGGTAGTGTTTTCCTTAATCATCTCCAGATGAGTATCGAAGCATTATTAGAATTAAAAATATGAATACAGTTTCAAATTATCAAACATATCCGTCACAATCCGCTGAATGTATACACGAACCGTAACAAAAAGAAATTCGAATGAGCACAGAACTCGTCATTGTATACACGAGACCCTTTTGAAAATCTGCCCGAGCCACTTTTCAACGACTGCATATACTTATCTTTCACCGTACCATTTTACTTACTAGAAAAGCATGTTTCACGCGAATCCCCGGTGAGTTGTAAAGCCAGACGGAAGGAGCAACATGGACTCGGATAATGTCTGTACGGGCGGTTAGTTAGAGCCGTTGCGCGAGACACTGTCTTATATTATCTTATTCTTAAAATCACCCCGTTCTGAACAGATTTTATAACTGTGTGCAGCATAATTGGAATTTTTTTTTTAAATATAGAATAAAACTTTCAGACAGCCGTGAAATGTGGTAAGAGAGCGAGCTCGTCGCTACCAGAGATTCGTGTTATTTTTTCTCATTCCGAAATGACACTTTTTTCATGTAATAATGGAAATGAAGGTACGATAAGAAGATGGGGAATTAAAATGTGTTTCGTTATGAAATAACAATTTCAAGTTACTTTTTATGTTGAAGATAACGGAAACCGAGGGATGTTTTTAAGTGCTTTATCTTTTATTACATTTTTATTATAATAATTAATAAGACTTTTGGCTCTTGTGATAAAAGTTTCGCAAAAACGATTTCTTTTCAATATCTTACCGCTTTGAAGACGATTGCATTGTCGTTGAAATGATAAATATGGCATTCATGATAAATTACTTTATATTTTCGATTAGAAAAAAAATGTGGCTTTCAGAGGCGAGTGAGGAATTTATTTGTGAAACGAAAATAAATTCAGAAATTAAGAGAAAAATGTTAAATCAGTTTAAAATTTTATTCAATCATTTTTTCAGTGTCCCGTTCGTTTTGGGATTATATACTCACAGAGCGTAGTAATGATGCGTTATAGAAATGAAATGATTAATGTTTTTCATTATATCGGCTTCCATTTCTCTGGTACATTTAAATGAATAGTAAATAACGACAAGCTTTATCACATAAAATACAAAAACGAATGGGGAATTCGATATTAAAAACACTATTCAGATGTTAGTTTAAACTAAATTCAATTGTAAACTTTTTAATTTGAAGAGCATTTAATGCAGTGACAAATTCAATAATCAGCATATAAAGATATTGGCACATATTTGAAAGAATTATGTGAAAGTAGTACAAATTTTGAACTTACCCTCACGCCTTCTGATGAAATCTTTTCGAAGCTTTTGTATAAAGAGATAAACATGAAACGGACGATTTATTCTCAATCGAAATCCAGCCTGTTGGAAAAAAAATAAAAAAATTGAATTTTCGACTGAACAGTAATTAAAATTAAAAAAAAAAACCCACCACCGATAGTGTATCTGAAAGTGTTTTGATCTGTTGAATCGAAATGCAATTTCAAAGAAATGCAATGAATTTATAATCGCGTTTATATCTGTAAGAAAAATTTCATTATTGATTTTTATGGATTTTCAATTATTGAAAAAAAAGTTTTGAAATATTTTCTAATTTCTGTAAATAAATAAATCTGGAATATGAAATAAGTAGTCATTTCGTAAGCGCTTTTAAGGCAACTTCTGAGTTTGTTTTCTGCAAACAATTTTGACTCCGTTATAATTTTCTGTGTTGTTTAAGAGATCTGAAAGTTGATTCGAAATTAAATACGAACCCGAGAGTGAATTTAGCAGTCGAAACGAAATAACTGCGAATAAAGCATAAACGGGAATAAAAAAACAACAGTAAAAGGAATAAATACTCATCTTGTATGAAGTATTAAGTGCGATATATTTTTCAGATATTCATACAATTTCTATCATATTTACAGTACACACTATCTATATTACAGCTAGTCATTTAGGCATATTAAAGTAAGAAGCAGTACACTTATATCTCTTTCAAAAATAGTTTTCTACGAAGTCTTACAAATCAACATCCTAGTGATATACTTTTGTCACTGATTTTTTTCGATATTTTTTTTTGTATCAGTTTTATAATAACAATAATAAGCGATATTAAGCGTTTTGTTACTGTACTTATTTATTTTTCACCTTAAATTTCGTAAACACTCAATTTTTTTGTTAAGATTTTTTGTTAGTGTATTTCTGATATGTGAAAATAGATATTTTTTTATGATTATTCGTCAATTCGTAACATTTGTTTCGGTGAGTTTTTTTTTTTTTGGTTAAAAATATTTGTGTACGCTTGTGTATATTTTCAGTGATCTCATGTCCGATTCATATTATTGTCCAATCTCGATTATAAATATTAAGATTGATCCAGATATAATTATGAAAGTGTTCTTTAAAAGTTTGACAATAAATCATAAAGAAATTATTTGGTTATCCATTTACTATTTACAGTTCTGGAAATTAATATTATTTATAGGCTAGATTTTTTTTAAACATAAGGAATGTTTTTAATTGGAAAGTGATACAAATATAAATTTATATGTTGATTTATTAACACATTGAGCTATAGATCTAAGTGTTAATAAGTCAAGTGTGGTTTACAAAAATTAATAACTGAAAATATTTAATTTTTCTGCTTATGCAGATGATTTTCTAAAAATGAAAGAAACTTGTGTCTAAATATCGATCGGTGATGAATTGATTCAGTGTTTTTAAAACTGTCTTGAAAAGGAAACTCAATGATTTTATTAAATGTAATTGTGTAGTTCAGAAAATGTAATTAAATTTGTGAAGAGTAAATTGATTCATTTTAGAAATTTCAATTGTTTAAAACACCAGTTAGTATTATAAATGAAGTGTATTAATAAGAAGGATAATTTAGATTTCAGGATTAAATTAATATTGTAGCAAAACCCCATATCAAGGCAGGTTTTAAAGTTAAATTTGCATAAGTTTCTAGGTTGTTTTAATTCAGGACCAACTGTTGTTTGGATTATTGAGCTTCGTGGTTGTTTTCTGTGGTTAGACAAGACTTCAGTCTGACAAAAAATACAATTTACTAATTTCATTTAGCGATGGTGTTATAAACAGAGAAGTTTAAACAATTTGTATTTATTTATGTCGTAAACCAGGCCTGGACAAATTTGAAATTCGAAACAAAAGTTTTTGACTCTCAAGAATATTTGATTTCTGATTTTTTTTAAAAATATTTCTAAAATTAATTCTATTGATGATTTGATTCTATTCATATATTAATTTTGTTCATTAATACAAATAAAAAAGTTAATTTAATGAATGAGAATTACTATTTTTCTTAAATATATTATTTTTTAAGTTGTGTAATAAGCTGTTCATGATTTAATGTTATGAGAAGAATTAAATTCTATAAATGATTGTCAGTTTGATTCCACAAAGTATAAGTTTCACAAATAGAAAAGTTATAGGTTAAAAAACATTACTTGTACGATATTTGTCC
The DNA here is from genome assembly GCA_034766995.1 of Acanthacorydalis orientalis. Classification (NCBI taxonomy): domain Eukaryota; kingdom Metazoa; phylum Arthropoda; class Insecta; order Megaloptera; family Corydalidae; genus Acanthacorydalis; species Acanthacorydalis orientalis. The sequence goes on along the minus strand of CM068321.1, from coordinate 28,946,422 downwards.
AGGCTTATATTTCATACAGTTTTTTTTTATATTACAATCGTTCAAATATTTCAAAATAAAAGTTTATTTTTCGATCACAATTCGATCAAAAGTACATAAATATTTCAATTAAAAATCTGCAATTATATCGTCACCTATATATGCATAAATCAATCTTAACTTACTTTATAGTCGTACAGTTTTCAATTCTGAACATTTTTGTGAGTCAGTGTAAAGAAAATAATCGTATATTAATATTTACATACATGATTTCACTACATTTTTATTCTATAAAATTGTTTATTATATCATATAATTTTTCATATTAGTATTTTTTTACGTTTATCACATCCAATCAGATTGTGGTCTCAAGTCAAATACTTGAAATACTATCGAAATAATTTTTTTTTAAATAGGATATTGTTATTCGGTTTCGACGTTTAATGCTTTGAAAATGTTTGACCAGAAACTCGTCTTATTTGTGATATTCGTATCAAGTGTATAATTTAATATTTAATACGAATATCAAGTCGATATCATTTATCAGACAATTTTTGTTCCAAAAAAATGTGTGGTGGTTTGTGAAACGAATGAGGAAATCATCGATGAAACATTTTTTTAACAGTGGATTGATTCGTTCTGAATATTGCTTGCACTTATAATCTTTCATTCTAGAATGAGATTTCGGTCATTGATGCAAATGAAAAAAAATAATTTAAGGAATGAGAATTACTGTTTTACTTAGATATATTCTTTTTTAAAAAAATTGTAGTAAACAGTTCAAGATTTAATGCCTTGTGAAGAATTAAATTCTAAAAATGATTGTCAGTTTATCGTTTAATTAGGTACTGATTCTACAAAGTATAAATTTCACAAATAGACATTTTATAGGTTACACAAGTCTTCATTTATACTTTAATATTTTTAATTTGATACTTTATAAAGAAAAAATTGAAATATAAACATTAATTCCATATAAGCTATAATTTTTACTACAGACCTTCCTCAATCTCTCCTGCGAAAATTTATTTGTGAATGTGAAAAAGTGTATTAAAATAAAACTAACAGGCACTTCAAGAAAGAAGATATGTACATTTTTGTTAAATTTCATAATTTTTTTATACGTTTTTAAACAACAAACAGTACTGGATGTCTTAATCTCGTTACTATTTATAAAAACAAATAAAACAACTGTAAATTTGGATAAAATAAAACAATAATAATTTGAACGAGACATAACGAATCTAGCATTTAAATGAAGTTATTTCTTGTAATTTATTCTCTTAATGATATCACTATCTCAACTGTTCCTTTTCCAATTATGTTTGAGTTACAAATAGTGTGGCTATACGACTTCTATGTATCATTAGTCTGAGAATTTAGTGATTCGCCAGGACAATATAACACAACACCAGTACACATTACATTATTTTAAAATCAAGCATTGTCACAGTATATTTGGAAATCTAGACTCTGATTCTTTCTGAGAAACATACAGGGTTAATATTTGAAATAATATGTGTATATGTATATATATATATATATATATATATATATATATATATATATATGGTAATATCAAAATAAACAGAAAAACAAATTGAGAAGCTATTTCAGATCTTATCTAAAAATAATTAACAATAACAGACAGAATAAATATCTTGAAAAATCATTTATATGTATGTTCTTCTATTAATAGATGATATTAATTAGTAATTATTTTTTGAAAATATTTAAATTAGATACTAACGTAATTGTAAATAATTAGAAAAATACATAGAGAAATATTTTTGTTGATATCTCTGTCTGCACATATTATTTTTGTTCGGTTTTATTTATATTTACTACTAAAGTCAAATCATTGTTTATATATATATATATGCACACACACACACACATATATATATACATACATACATACATACATATATATATATATATAAAGGTCAGGGATTTTATAAAAAAAGAATATGAGCTTGGAAGATCTTTTTAGATGTGTCTGTCAACGATCTGCGCTTTCAAATTTGAATAAAAAATAAAAACAATATTCCGTTTGAAATATTAAAAAAGAAATAAATGCCTTTTTCATATAAATAACTTAAATGTTTGTGTATATAAATACATTTCGAGAGGAGAGAGTGACTTTTTCAGAAAGTACAGCCAAATTAAATTTTGCAAGCTGTGAGAACGCCTATTATATATAAATGTGCTTGTATATATATAATGTGTGAGTAAATTGTGTGAAATGCAGTCGAAATCTATATAATGTTATATAAGAAAAGAAATAAATAAAAGTGTGTTCATGAATAATTCATGTTGCAATTTTTGTTTGTCGCACAGAGATCTGCCGAGAGAAAGAGCGTGGCGTTTCGCCGTTCACACGCACTTTCATGAAATTATAATAAAGTTTTTTTGTTGTCCTGTCGTGTAAATAATACATTTTTCTCGAGAGATAAACATATTATTCTCGCTTATAAAATATATGTTACATCAATGACGACCACACACACCATCCGTTCAATAAATTATATACAGATATGATTAATACAAGAACACCGTCACATTCCGGTCAGTCTTCTATATGAAAATCGAAACGGACACCAGTTACATAAAATATAAAACGATAAATATGTATCTGTTACCTGTTAATATACAATGAATGTATAGTTCTGCGTTTCGTTCGTATTTCCTCAAGACCACGAATCGATTTTACACTTTTATCATATTTTTTTTGTATATATATACACATATGTATGTATAAGTTGATGCCGTTGTTTACACAGAATCCGGTGTCGGATCCCACGTGAGCATTTGCAAGCTGGTCGACTTTGAAATTTCGGTTCCGGCCCCGCTGCTAGTTCCATATTTTAAGCCTCGACCCACGTGCTTGTTCGTGCGAGATCTTATGCTCCGCGTGTATATCTTCAGCACCTTTGCACACAAGTTGCATATTAATACTTTTGAAGGTTGTATACATAACATGAGATGGGTGCAAAGTTCAGATAGATGGAAATTACAATAATCGCACTATTCAAATTAAATCAAATACATGCACACACATATCATAAATATATATACATACATACATATGTGTATATATATATATATATATATATATATATATATACGATGAAACGACAAAACATAGTCACTTTTTCAAAAACATACTTTGAACAATTTTTCAATATTAATCTGTTAGCTGTGTACGACGAGTACACTCGTCATGAAGATGAATTTGAGCAACAGAATCATTGATTTTTCAAAAAAATCAAATGCCATTTCGTTACAATTTAATCGAATTTTACAGCAGCTGCATATACTCCGTGTTCGATGAGTATACTCGTCATACATTAATTTTTGCTACACAATTAAATCGATACAATGTTTCTGAATACCGAGTTATCTATTTATCAGCAACCCGAGCGAATACGAACGAGCTCAGTGAGTTTCTCGCTCGAAAATATTATCCAGTAAATTTTACAAACAGATCTCATCTCCTACTCGTCCATATGATGAAAATTAAGTGATTAAAAAAATCAATGAAATCATTAATTTTCTATATTTGAACGTGGATTTAGCATCCTCACCCTCCCACCTCTACTCCGGGCTGTGTACCAGCTTTCGGCCGAGTCAAAAAAAAAGGATGAAGGAGATCTAATTTTAATTTTATAAATCAGGATATATATTGACAAATGAAAGTCGGACTCTGACTAGTCAATATATATCCTGATTTATAAAATTAAAATTATATCTCCTTAATCCTGACCCTTTTTTGACTCGACCGAAAGCTGGTACACAGCCCGGAGTAGAAGTGGGAGGGTGAGGATGCTAAATCCACGACCGATGACCAGGCAGAGTCGGACTTTGCCGGCAATATATATATATATGAGTATATATATATATATATATATATATATATATGTGTATATATACATATATATATATATGTGTATATATATATGTGTATATATATATATATATATATATATATATATATATGTATATGTAGTATATGTGTATGTATATATATTTATATATATATATATATATATATATATATATATATATATATATATATATATATATATATATATATTTATTAAGTATAAAAATTAATTCGGTGCATTTTTAATAGAAATGTTTACAGAAAAATGGAACACATTTCAATCCTCAAAATATCCTACATTGTTTTGTATAACTTTGCTCCATATGTCGGGTAAATGACGAATCACGTTATGATTGATTCAATTTAAAAGCACCGAATCATTTTTTACACCTAATATATATTACTACAAAAATTAAATTTCAAATAGAATAAAATATTATCTGATTTCATCACTAAGTATTTAAATAAAGGTGAGATTTTTTTATCAAACATAAACGGTACCACTTTTGTTCGTAAACAAAATCAAAAAAGAAAACTGAAAAACTGGCTGACACTTTCAGATTTGTCGAATTTTCCTTCCTCTACATTTCACTTTATAGAAAAAAAACAAACTTTTAACAATCGATTTATATATTTTATAAATTGTCTGTATAGACTATTTCACATGTTACAAATTACACTATAAGAGTTTGTATCACGTTTCTGATTCTCGCTAAATCGTAATCGTGCGAATACAAAAAAAATCTTTTATCAATAAAGGATTGTGAATACACGCTTGAGTAACTTTCACGATGAATCACTGCACCCGTTTGTATTGTTGATAAGAGATTTATTTCGTTCGGACGATTACACTAGAAAAGTAAGAAATCATCTGAAAATGTGTATAATATATAGCCGAGAATTAAAATGATCGATAAAAATGAAATGAAATTATTACCGTGTTCAATGGCGGCTCTATACTAAATCACTGTAAAGTATGTTTAATTAATAATACATTCTGCGGACCGAAATAATTATAAGTAACTCGGAACATATAGCTTGAAACACTGACAAATCGACACATAAATCATTGAACAACTAATATTAAATTTCATTTCATGCTCGTCGGTCCGTACAGAGATTACATACAATGAACGTATTACGGCACGCTGTTTCAATCATTTTTACAATTGATAATGAATGAATCTAATAACCACATTACTGAATGTATCCGAACTGAAAATATTAGCTGTAATTCCGCTTGCTTATAAATGAAATTCATATTTCATACGCATGTATTTTCACTTAATGCCACATATAGAGTGTAAACGTCCATTAAACCACATTTTGAACGACCATTTTCTACAGATAATTTTCAATATATAATTTATGTACCGAAATGATTTTTGTGATAGGTCAAAATCGGTTCGATAATTTAGAATTCGTTGTATGTAAATGATTTTTTCAAATTTTCAACACGGTTCTATTTTTATATCAGAATTTTTGAGGTGTATTTTCGGTCGATCATTTTAAAAATTAATACACTGAGTTGTTTATTTTTTGATTAAACTCTCATGTCAATTATTTAACTGTACAGATATTTTTTCATACGTTTAAAAATGTTGATACATTCATTAATATTCACAAGTATCGTTTGGTGTTGTGGCCGAATCCAATTCTATAAATGAATTAACACCTCCAGCACGATAAAATGTTGTTAACATTTCTGATAATCAGACTAATAAGAGAGATTTTTCGGGAGTACTCTGGTTCTGTAAAGGTTGGACTTCATGAGATGTTTTCCTACTGGGAGCCACGAAAATTTAATCATATTTAAATAAAACTCGATTCGAGATACGATGAAAAAATTGAACTACATGATTATTGAGCCTTTTTATTCGATACACAAAGTATGAGTGGTTAAGGGCTTCAAATTGACATGACGATTCACAAAATCTAAGTTTAATAATTAGTTCAAAAACCTGAAATTTTCTTTTCCTACACTGTATGAATGATGATTTCACAAAAATGACAGAAATTAATTCAACGTCCTCGCCTATATACATATATATATATATATATATATATATATATATATATATATATATATATATATATATATATATATGAAATAAATAATAAAAATGTATGCATAACTATATTAAGATTAAAGGAATATTTTTAACCGAATTAACATATTTACATATACATAATCTACATGCAGTAAAATAAATTTTCTAAAAAAGCCAAAACCAGAAATTTAGAGTTCGTTCCTAGTTAAATTCGAATATATTCATAAATTTCTATACGTATATACACACACACATACATATATATATATATATATATATATATATATATACATGTAATAAGCATATATTGCGAATATCTGGTTCACGTGTACGAATATATTCAAACTGCGAAACTTGGAATTGGACTGAACTTTTTTTTATGAATATTTACTGTGCACGCAACGTAGTAACCGTTTCCTACAAAAATTCAATAAGTAATGTGAGGTATTTTTAGATATTTAGTAGTGTAAGTAGTGGTTAATAAAAAAAAGTTCAAGGATTTTTTTATAAATAAAATCATTTCGTTCGCCATAAAAAATATTCATAAATTAAACAAACCTGTCTTATGAATCTGTTTTTTTTATTCAGACCACAAACAGTCCCAATAATTGATTATAAATATTTATAGACATATTGTACATAAATTTATGACAATTTTTAAAAAAATGTTTGCGTATAAAACTGTAACTTTGTAATAATTAATTAAATATTTTATAAATGAATGACAGATTTAAAGTCAGTAGTATAATATTAAAAAGGAAATTGTTTTTTTTTAGAATTTTAAAAACTCGACTGATGAGAAAGTTGTAAGAAAAAAAGTAAAGATAAAAGGAGTCGAAATTCAGTTTTGTATATAAATAATATTTTTTATCTTACAATTTTCTCATCAATCAAGTTTTTAAAATTCTAAAAAAGGGTCTTTTTCAATATTATACTATTGACTTTAAATTTGTCATTTATTTATAAAATATTTAATTAATTATTACAAAGTTATATTTTTATACTAAAACATTGTTTTTTAAAAATTATCATAAATTTATGTACAATAAACCTATAAACATTTTTCTGCAACTTAGTCCTCTGAGAATGGTAGTGGGGCATTTTTTCATATAAATATTATTATATGTTTTTTATTACTTATTTGGATTTATTTTTTTCATTTACGTAAAAAATCTACTGTCCATTTTTTTGTAAAGAACAAAGTAATAATTCTTTACAAGCGTAAAATATTTTTAAAATCAACTACTTTTGCTTTCTGATACTACTAAAAACTCTATGGATGATCAATAAAGAGCATCGATATCGAAATGCTCATAAACAAGAATCAAAATTCGTCAATAATTATTTATTTAAACATTTAAACATATAGTTAAACATATGGTGTCTGTAGTGAGAGAGCTCTGAGCTTCTGAGTTTTCAAACTGAAACCACTGTTTAGTTTCTTAAGCAGATATAAAACTTTTTTTAAATTTATTAAAATATTATTTATGTTTATTAAAATATTATACATGTATTTGATTAAAAAACTAAAGTGCAATCATACTAATATTTTCTTTTCTATTAACTAAATTAACGGATATTTCAAATTTTATAAACAAAAATATCAAACAATATAATATAATAATATATATATATATATATATATATATATATATATATATATATATATATATATATATATTGATCTTTTCATATCTGCATTTTGAAATAAATGTAAATCTTTATAATTGGTTTATTTTTCTCAAAAAAAAACAACTAATTTTCTATTAAAATTTATTAAGAATTATTTCATTGAAAGGAAGTCTGGTTCGTCGAGTTCAACTTTAAAAACAATTCTTACAGAGAACGAAACAATTAAAGAAAAGTTTATTTTAGAAATTATCCCCTTTCGACAAAATTGTAAACATGTTAAAACTTTTAAACCGTATCTCATAAAGAATCATTTCTTAAGAAAACATTTAATTAATTTATTTGGCGCAATTTAAAAACGAGGAAAAAACTTTCCGCAGCGTTAAATAAATCCGGGCAGCTTACAATTTAATTATTCTCGTCCGTCATCGTTAATTTTTTAATTAACACCTGACACATTTCATAAAACCGTTACATGATTCATCGCACTAATTCAATCTGAACAGTGCAACGCATGCACTTCGAGTCGATCGGAACTCCTCCGCATCGTGGATTTAATCGACGGAATGAGAGCATTTTTCGTAAATTACCGCCGGCACATTTCCAGTCCATATTTCACGCAATTTGTTGAAATTACGTTCGGTTTTTTTGCTCTCCCGCCGCACGAAATAAATCTCGACGTATTGTCATTATAAAAGTTGTGAAGTGATCGTTTGGTTTTTGATTCGGTCGTGTGGGGGATTTGTCCGGACGTGCCGGCGTGTATTTAACTCGATCCGATGTATTGATCTTACTTTTAATAAACGGAACTGTTGATCGAACTGCCAACAAACCTGAACGTTCAGCCGTTTCGTTATTTCACCTTGTTAATGTTCACGCAGTCAAACATTTTTAAATGGATGTTTCTTTTCTGGGCACGTAGCGACGATAATGGCGTGAACGAAATACACAGTATGGAATAAAATGTGTAACCAGCTTCAAGAAGTAATAATTTATAATATGTGCAGCTCGATAAATTACTTTATTTTATAGTTTGTGGGAAAAAAACCTTCTTTACGCTTTAATAATTTCAAAGAATAGGGCGATAGTTTGCAATTGTTTTCTTTATCGGAATTATATTCTTCCTTTTGTTTATTTTAACAATTATTTATCATTGAATAAAAGACCCCGAATGAAAAATCTATAAATTTTCTTGTATAAAAAGAAACGAAATCAGTTTTATTAATAGAAAAAAATTAACTAAACTGTATATAAGATTTGTTGAAGAGGAAGAGTGACATCTGTAATGATATTTATGAAAATCTAGTTTTTTCTCTTTTATACTTCATATTAGGTGTACCGGAAAGTTTTTTCGTTTTTTTTTTTTTATATTAAAATAAACACCAATTAAGAGGAAAATTTTTTTCTTTATTGAATAATATAGTTTCCATTATTATCATCTATCACACTCTGCCATCTATCATGAAGAGAAAATATTCCTGAAATTGGCTGAGAGTCAAGAATATTTTCTAGTTTTTACTTTATTAATCAGATATCGTATTTAAGATCTATTGTTTCCAATAAGAGATGTTTTTATTATAAAGTAATATTAAAAAAAACACACACTTACTTGACAGTTGCAGGTTACTAGCATAGCCACAATAATTCCTTGCATCCCTTGAGCTATATTGAATGCTATCCAAAGTGCATTCGATTTGACAAATTTCGTTAAAGCACCCAATGTTATAACCGTACTCAATAGAATAGTAATCTGTAACAAAAAAAAAATATATAGAATGTATAAAATAAAAAAAAACAATCATATTGTTTTCAAAACGTATCAGAATTATTGTACAATTAGTTAAGTTTCATAAATGATGATCTATATTTGTAAAGTTTATGAAAATTGATAGATCGGTTTCATTTAAATTAAGTATTTTACTGCTTAGCTAATTCAGATATTGTAACTGTTAGACATGTTAGTCAATACTTGGAAAAAATGGATTGAACTGTTCATAATAGTGAATTAACAAACTACAAAAAAATGTTATTTTTTTTGAATTAAATAAGGTCTGATGAAACATTTTCGTTGAAATTGTTATATCTTTCTCTCTCTCTCTCTCTCTATATATATATAAATATATATATACAGATAAGACCCGAATATCAGTATTCAGTATCACAAGTAAAAATTACTTTAAAATCGCAGCTGGCCAGTGCATGCGATACAAATTTTATCTATCGTAGCTGGCCAGTGTATATTGACGAATTTCATGTCTCTCGCGTTGTCAACAAACAGTATCTGTTAGAATATTTGTTAGTCTATAGTACAGTTCAAAATAGGGTCTGCATTGGCATTATTAAATAAAATACACTTATTAATTTAATGATAAGTGTGTGGAGTTTGACATTACAGCAGGTCTGCATATGTTTGCTGCACCAACTCACTTATATGTGCATATATATATATATATATATATATAATCTCTCCCTCACTCTTTTTATAGAGAGAGAGAAAGATAAATTAAAATATTGTTATCTACACTATGTAAAACACACACCCACATCCTGATTTGTTCGCATGTATATTTATTTTAATGAATTCATTACAGAGCGTTTTCTGAACTATATAATTGCGCTATGAGCAAACAATGTCTGTTTGACTTGATATTTTCGAAATTCCAATTATTCAAAAGCTAATTACAAATTCACTGTGCGCTATGTTACCGTCAAAACAAATACACATACTTGTTTGACTCGGTTTCTGTTTCTGCAACAGGCGTAACGTAAGACACAAAGCAATAAATTATGCACTTGTACGTTACGTACCACTTATATTATTAAACATTCATCTGCTATTGCATGTTTTTTTCATTGTTTTTTATCGATTCGGTTACTCGTTCGTTTCTGACATGATCGGATATTCGATGCTATTAATTGCAGTTAAATGAGTGTTTATTACAACTGTGTTTAATGAAATATCGATACTGTTTTTCTATTTTGTTTTCTTTCATGAAAACTGAAAAGTCAATTTAGAAAATTTGAAGCAATTAAATTATATTTTTTCGTTTATACGATGATATTAATTACTTTCGAACAGTGTTTCTCAAGAATGTATTAACCCTTTGCATTCACAACGCCAGCTGTACTGTCCAGGCACTTTAAGGCGTCTTCTCCTAGGGCCAGTGTCACTGCCCACATTTTATCATTTAATTTATTTATTTTTTTGGACATTTGAGTGGTGTTATCTTTTGGTAAATTGTACCCTGGATGTTCAGACAGTTCCATGGGGCTTAAAGCTCCGAAAACCTGTATTTTTCGTGATAGTGTTTATTGTCTTGAGATTTGAAGCAAATGCCTATCATAATTACCTTTTATCTGGGAAAAATTTATTATAATATATATATATATATATATATATTTACAGATAAAAGCTTTGATAAGCGTTTGTTCATCCATCCCATCAGGTGTTTATACTTTTCTATGTTTATCATACTCTTATTTAATTCGTAGTATACAAACTTCTGATCTGCTGTATAGACTAATTGCTTCGAGTGCAAAAGGTTAATTTAAGTATTGATATTATTGTCTTTACTGTCTGTAAAGTACACATAGAAGATATTTTAATAAAACTGTTTTCTTTAATTGAAAGATTCAGATAGAGTGTACGCTTATTTAAAATATTTAATAATGTCGCAAATATTAAAAATACATACTTCTAATTATTTATATAGAATTGCTTACGAACAGAAACTATTAACAAAAACGTATCGATGATCTTTCGATACAACACATAGACAAATCGTTTTTTGTAACAAAAATCTGTATATTTGTTATCCATGATTTAGTTTCTACATTGTATAATTAAACATTTTCATTGCTATGTAACTATGCATTATTTTTCGGTGAAAATTTTAGTAATTCGATTAAAAATAGATCGTTTAATCAAAATAATAAAGAAAACACAACAATTTGCATCCGAAAAAATAGTTTTTTCCATTTTTATAAATTAGAAAAAATTATAATTCGCTTAAAATCGAATAATAGACACTGAATCTGTATTATTCGATTGGAAAATCAATTCTTGACTGAAAACGTATATTCTAGCTATAAATGATCGGTTTATGATGAAAAAAGTCAAAGTTTAAAACTTTCGATTTTTGACCTAAAAAAATCCACGACCTAAGGTATGCAAAATTTCATGAAAAATCATGATTTTTCAAAATCGAATTTCTTGACATAAAAATATGTTTTTATCATAAATAACGATAAATCAGTAATGAAAATCATGATTTTGGAAACATTAATCATTTATAATAAAGATAAAAATTATTTTTTATTTTTTCTATCAAATCGAAAATCAATGAACAGCAATTCCTTTAAGAAGAACTATTGTACACAAAAGGATTATTTTTCGGTGAATTTTGTAGTGATTTGATTAAAAATAGATCGTTTAATAAAAATAATAAAAAACACACACCAATTTGCATCCGAAAAAATAGTTCTTTCTTTTTTTATAAATTAGAAAAAATTACAATTCGCTTAAAATCGAATAATAGACACTGAATCTGTATTATTCGATTGGAAAATCAATTCTTGACTGAAAACATATATTCTAGCGATAAATAATCGGTTTATGATGAAAAAAGCCAAAGTTTCAAACTTTCGATTTTTGACCTAAAAAAATCCACGACCTAAGGTATGCAAAATTTCACGAAAAATCATGATTTTTCAAAATCGAATTTCTTGCCATAAAAATATGTGTTTATCATAAATGACGATAAATCAGTAATGAAAATCATAATTTTGGAAACATAAATCATTTATAATAAAGATAAAAATTATTTTTTATTTTTTCTATCAAATCGAAAATCAATGAACAGCAATTCTTTTAAGAAGAATTATTGTACACAAATGGATTATTTTCCGGTGAAATTCAGGTGAAATTTTAAATAAGAGTATATAATGGATAGAAACATTTGACTGATCTGTCTCCTTCAATACTGGAATAAGACATTAAAACAGACTGTGCAGAACGTAGAAGAAAAAAACACTCTTAAATAAATTAATATTGTCAATCTGTCATCCTATTTAAAGACATACTATCCACTCTAAAGAAATGACACGCTCTATTGAAAAAAATGTCAATATAAGCGTAGAAACATTTTTTTTGAAAAAAAGAATTGGTTGTTGTCACCGTTCATTAGCAATGTTTGCTTTTTATTAATAATCAAATTGACATTGTTGAATATTGATTTTACGCTCTGTCATTATTATAAAAATGGACATGTCGCGCTTATTCTTTGTCACTGTCAATCGAGACCATTAAACGTTTTTCACGGCGAAGAAAAAAAAATGTAAATTTCCTTTCAATGTGTAAAAGCTTACATTTATTTATAAACAGCTGCCTTTCAAATATTTTTAATTACTTATATTCAAATTTGAATTTTTATACGTTTCAAGATGTTAATAATCTGCGAATAAGATATTTTTATCGATCAGCTATTTTTTTTAAAGGCAATAATTCGGTAAAAGAGTTTCGATTTACTCTCCCGTTCCGGTGCGGTAAACTCTGTTGACTCCATGTTTTTATTTTCAAATATCATTCTTCCTATTATTAACAGAACACTGACATTCCTCGTTATCCTCTATTATTCGAAACTACCACTGAACTATTTTAAAAAAATAATAATAGAAACCGCAAATATTTTTAATTCAAAAATTAACCTCAACTCTGGTACTCATGCTTTGTTCAATAAATATCAGTTTAGTGATTGGCAAACATTTGCAGCGAGGAAGTAGAGTGATATTTTTAATTATGTTTCCTTATTTTCTTGTAATACACATGTTCTGTTGACTACAATCTCTGGTTTAAGGATTAACTGTGATGTTCAACTAATTAAAAATCCTTTCATTCTTTCATAGATAGTCATGAAAAATATTAGAATTTTCATGAAAGATATTAGCGGTGAACTGTGTGTTTACTGCACCTTCACAGAGTTTTAAAACGGTGTCGGACTGGAAGAGTCAAACGTTTATATATATATATATATATACACATCTCGATATTTCACCAAAAAAAAAAACCGTCATCAATCTCGATTGCTTCTCAAATTTATGCCAGAGCATAAATCATGTCATTTTCTGTGACATCTCCGGCAGGCGTCTTGCATCGGAAAAAAAATCGTGCACGCACATATTGGCCTCATTATAATAAAAACGCAAATTGTGCCGTCGTCGAAAATGCGTCAAAAACAATTTCGGCGTGCGACGTCGCGCCGCCGTTTGTTCATACAAAGTTGCTATCGGTCGAAACGAGAGAGGAAAAAAAACAACATTTCCATCCGCCTCGAACTATCCAATTAGTGAACGAAACGCGATGAATTATTTTTAATGGTCATACTCAATGACAGGTAGGACTTCATTTCATGTCAGTCGACTAATTTATTTATTAATCATATCATTCGTTTGGCCCGAGTTTGCTCCATCCATCTCTGTCAAAAACTCTTTAATGATCGATGCAGAGCCAGTATATATATATATATATATATATATATATATATATATATATATAGAGAGAGAGAGAGAGAGAGAGAGAAAGACATAATTAATTATATTTTAATATTAAAATTATAAAATATGTTCACTGTACCTATAACAAAATTAAATAATTGGTTTGAAGAGAAACTATCAAGATTCTTCTATATAAGAGGTATTTTTTATAGCTAATTTTCAGATTTTCTTGCATGCAAGCATCGAAAATATAATTGAGTGTGTAGCTTTCGATGAAAGTTTGAAAATATACACTGCATGTCTGGAAAATCCTCGCGTTAAAAAAAAGAAACGCAACAACGACTGCTCTATTCAAAGACAAAGTACCGTTATGCAAAGTTTGAAATAGCAAACGAGCGTTTATTAATTTTAAAGACACATTTTATTAATCTAATAACTTGTCGTATACACTTATTCAGTTTAGTTTATTAATAATAAAGTTTGTTGAAGTGCGAGTTGTAGTGAAAATTTAATATACTTTCATACAGCTTCTAACTCTCTCAGTTCAACTATTTGAATGTAGTCAATGAGTCTTTATATTTTATAATATTTGTTTTTTAAAAGTGTTTATTAAATCTGTAATTATCTCTATTAAAATTATAACTGTATGTTTTTATAATTGAGATGCTGCTGATCTCTTGTCCAGATAGTCTTCGTTTTTTTTCAAATCATTAGAGTATATGATCTCAGATAGATTTCACAAACTGATTCTTATTTGCTTGTTTATATGTTTTAGATAGGATGTGTTGATATTTGTATTTATTTATTCGTTAGTATGTCATTTTTCTTTTTTTTTATACTTCAGTGTTTTCTGAATATTTAATTATATGCGTTTTTTCAATTTTTAATCTGAACGAAATGTTTCATAAAACAAAAACGAATTTCAGTTACTAAACGTGTACTTTTAATAAAATAATGTAATTTTTGGTATAACTAGTGTATACTAGGTTGTAATTGATTGATTTATACTGAAAAAGTCATTGATTAAAAACTTTCGAATTTTGGAGTAAAAAAATCCATGACCTTATAGTTTTAAAGCATTATTTTCGGTGAAACTTATAGTAATTCGATTAAAAATAGATCGTTTAATAAAAATTATAAAGAAAACATAATAATGTGCATCCGAAAAAATAGTTTTTTCCATTTTTATAAATTAGAAAAAATTGCAATTCCTTTAAAATCGAATAATAGATACTGAATCTGTATTATTCGATTGGAAAATCAGTTCTTGACTGAAAACGTATATTCTAGATATAAATGATCGGTTTATGATGAAAAAAGCCAAAGTTTCATACTTTCGATTTTTGACCTAAAAAAATCCACGACCTAAGGTATGCAAAATTTCATGAAAAATCATGATTTTTCAAAATCGAATTTCTTGCCATAAAAATATGTGTTTATCATAAATAATGATAAATCGGTAATGAAAATCAAGATTTTGGAAACATAAATCGTTTATAATAAAGATAAGTGTTAATTTTTGTCTTTTCTATCAAATCGAAAATTAATGAACAGCAATTCTTTTAAGAAGAATTACTGTAGACTACTGTACACAAAAGCATTATTTTTCGGTGAAATTCATAGTAGTTCAATTAAAAATAGATCATTTAATAAAAATAATAAAAAAAAACAACAATTTGCATCCGAAAAAATAGTTCTTTCAATCTATATATGAAAAATTAATGTATCAAAATATCGTAAATAATAATAAATATAACCTTTTAATCTTATAATCCATTTATAAAAAAGAAAACCCGATTAAAATACATTTAATAGTTTTTATCTCTATAAAGTAATTCTTCTTTACACAAAAATTTTTTTTTGTAAAAAAATACATTATATTCTCTTACAAAATAAAACAATTTGATAATAAAAATAAAAAATAATAATTTATATACAATAAATAATTGTTATCTCTTTATAGAATTTTATAAAAAAATATTTACTCAACATTAACTCATGTGCTCATTAGATAGAAAACAGATTTGATATCGAATCAATTTTTAAAACATAAAAGTGTTTATTTTATAATAAAAAAAGCTAATTTCCAATTTTCACAAAATCGAATGAAAAAAAAATATAGTCCAAAAACAAAGTACAATATATGTTTTCTGATAAAATTTCCTTTTTAAATTTCCTCTCTCCGTACAAAGTTATAATTCGTTTTTCTAAATGTAACTTTGTACTGGTCTCTAAAAACTCCAGTTCCTTTGAAGGAAATAATTACTACTTTATATAGCAGCATAGTAAAAAAGAAATCTAATTATTTTCATACGCAATTAAAACTGGTTTTAATTAATCATCAGTGAGCTAATGAAAAGTCATTATTGATGAAAAATAAACGAATATGACTGAAAAGCAGGAAATGTTGTAAAATCACTAATGCACTTGTAAAACATGAAGTAAAAAAAGTTTCTTATATTAAATTTCAATTTAAGTACTTTACTAATTACTCAATTGAGAAATGCAGGAAGTCCTTTGTAATTGACTGAAAATGTTAATTAGCATAAAAATATTTTCAATTAATTTCTTTGTCGAGCGGATTTTTAAACAAATTTCCATAATTACGTATGTATAAAATTTAAATCAAGAAAAAACGTATTCAGAATGAAAACATATTGAATTAAATGTAGAATGTATTCGCTGTTTTTCCAGTCTATGCATCAATTAATTAACATACAAGTGGCGAGAGCTCAACAGCAACGTCAACTGACAAAAGTCATTCAAATTCTATTAAGTAAATTTTGCACTTCCATCAAGTTAAACGTCAAGTACTAAACATTCATGCGAAAACATCACTGGCTTATTATCGAAAATTATTATTAGTTCCTTACGTTTGCCATTGTTCCATGAAGTAAACTCATTTCGGAAAATAAACAATTCGGTGGAACATAATTGAAATTTCATGAATATATTATTATATTTATTTCGAGTCTGGGGATTTTTTAACTAGAATGCTTTTAAATAATAATAATAATGAAATAATGTGGTAACACAATATTGTATATATATATATATATATACAATTTTTTTATTAAAACTGTATATCAATATTACTAACATGGTTTAAAATATTTCAATATATATTTGTAGATTTTTGAAAAATTGTAAAATTTTATTTGAAAGGTAGTTTATAGTTATATTAGGTTGTTTTTATTTGTACAAACTATTTTATTTTTGCTGGTATTACTTTATTTCACATTTTTCAAATTCCGATTCATCATAATCAGATTTTTCTACATTCCGGGAACAGAATCGATATCGAAATACGAATCAACAATCAAAATAATCAGTAATTACCATTAAATATTTTTTGATTTGAAAACTTTTATCATTTGATGAGTGAGTGGAACATTCATGTGTGGAAGTGAATTTAACCACCGTACAAAAACTATATTCAGACTGTTAATCGTTATTACAGCTTGAATTAAATTTCAACTTCGTTTTTAATTAAATTTCAGTAAGAGAATAATCATTTTGGTACTAATAAGTTATATTTTTTAACTAGAAAAGTGTCCTTTTTTAATCAGATTGAAGTTTTTAAAAGAATCTGTTTCACTTTATTTTTGATTATTTTAAAGGGCAATTAAATCATAATATTCTAACACGGTGACTGAACTCTCATGTCATAAATTCTTAAAATGTTCAATAAAAAATTATTGATAATTTTTGATTACTAAATGACAATCAAAAAAGGTCAATAACCAATTACTGAATATTTTTCATCGGAAAAAATTGGTGATTTGTGAGTTAAAAAAATTAGCTAAACGCATATTAAATGCTTGTTCTATTTTTTTGTTATTATATTTGGGCAGATGTATGTCTCATATGTTACATTTGTATGAACTACGACTATATGTATGGTATGTTTGCAAACAACTTTTTATGCAACGCATATAATATGAATAATTTATGACATACCTTGAGAAAAAGAACGACTTGTAACGTTCTTTTACGACGCATACGTAGACGTGTGCGTTTGTCAGGCTGCATACTGGCTACAAGTCGTGCGACAATCGCTGCACGAACTACACACCAAAGAGTGGCTGTCACCAATAATCCAGATGGTACCAATAGTCCATATGTGTGCGCGCTGTCGTCCAAAAACCTGTTAATAAGACGTGTGTATATATATATATATACACACACACACACATATATATATATAATATATATATATAATATATATATATATATATATATATTGTATTATAATTTTGTAAATGACATCAAAACAAACTTTCAGGTTCATAACTGTCTTTTACAAATGCTAATTTATTAATCGACTATATAATATAGATATTTCTGACCTAGTATAATTTATAAATTGAATTTTTATTTTATTTTTTAATGTTCTGTTCAAAGTGAAGAATAATCCAGTTAATTTCCATGAAAAGAATGTATTACATCTTATACAAGTTCATAAATAATTATTGGGTAAAAAGTATTCAGTGCGAGTAAAATATTTGGTAAAATATACGGAAGCCGTTTACTAATAAAACACAGTGACATATTGAATCTAATAAATAAAATATTCATGTTAATCCCAACTGGAATATTTTTAAAGAAATCTCGTGCGTCACGAGCAAGTTTCTCCGTTCGAAATAAACGAGCATTAAACACAAAACTCACCAGCAGTTAAGATTCGCGAGGCTGCGAATATCTGACATTTTGCCAGCCTTGTCACGGTACTGCACCATCATACTAACGCCTAATAACAATCCGGGCAGTCCCCAGGCGAAGACGGAGTATCTGAAACGAACAGCTTATTTAAAATGTATATTCATTCGAAACGTTCACGTCTTCTGTCTGTTTTGTTTTATTCGTCGTTCCACTTGAATTGTTCCGATGTTTTTTTTTTATGTTTCATACGCAATTAAGCAATTATATTGCTATTTACATGAACAATAAACAAGGATATTTCACTCTATTACAATGAAGACAAATATTACATTTACAGGAATGAAATTTCGTACGAAATCTAATATTGATTGTTTAATTTAAACCGTTTCTTTTTATATCAGAAACAAGATAAGTTTGAATCTTAATACTAATATAAATGTTGAATACAAATCCTACTTTATTTAAAATTTATCATATGCTCCTGACAGAGGTGTTTAAAAATTTCACCGTTTTCTACTTTAAAAAAATACCTCAATTAAAATGATTTAGAAGATATAAATGATTTTTCAAAAAAAAAAATGTGCAAGTTATAAAAAGATAAACCATGATGACATGAAAAATGAATTAAACTTACTGGATAAAGTTCTAGGAAATATGGTCTTTATTTTCGGTTATTCGAAGATATACTGTGTCTGTATATTCTTTGTGAACATGTTCGTTTTTGAAGAGGGTTTTCTTTTAATAAAACTGATGGAAAAATAGTCAAGTGTCACGATCAATCATTCTCATCTTAAGATTCGATCATAATGGGCTATTTTAGGTTCAGCAAGTATTTCAAAAATGCATGCTTCTGTGTTACTTACACTGATAAGGATTTGTAATCTATCTATCTATCTATCTATATATATATATTTATACATTATTTTTCTTGAGCAATAATTAAATAATTGAAGAATGATTGTATCGCCATCGAAATTCACATAAGTGACAATCAAAAAATCATTAATAATAATTTATTGAATTTGTTTTTGGTTTGTCGGTTGAGTAAAACATTGGTTTTTAAAAACGTCAGTTGAAATTGGTTCTTGTTATGAAATCGAGTTATATCAAACACCATCTAAAGCGAGTTCGGTTATAAAGACTTATTTCTTTCTTTCTTAAAGAATTATGTATTTCTCTTTAATTTAGAGAGAGAAACGACATGTATATTTCTATTTCTATACGAAAAAAGAGTGAAAAATATGTTATTTGAAATGAATAATATCACTAAGAAGTGGAAGATCATTTTTAACGATTTACATTTTAGTAGCTGCAACAAATAGTTCGGTGCCTTTGAATTGAATTAATCACAACTCTGTTTTAAATTAAAATATTTTCTCGTTAACCTCAACATTCATATATATATATATATATATATATATATATATATATATATATATATATATATATATTGGCCACCCAATTGACATAACCTCACAAATCAGTAATGAACACGATAGTGTCCAAAGAGGACGATATAAGGCATTGCATACTTTTCGCATTCCAGTTAAAATAATGCTGCCGAAGTCGTGGGGGAAATTTGTTCAGTTTTGAGGGGAGATGTTGCATAAAGCATGCAAAAAATGTTAAAACAGTGAAAGAGGTCCGAGAATGCACTTCGATTTCACAGGCTCAACGCCGCCATATTTTTTTCGACAAGGAATTCGTCAATTATCCAACAGATTGAGTAAATTCATATAAAATAATGTGGGATATTTTGAGAGTTGAAATATATTTTTCCATAACATTCATTTCATATAAAAACGACACCGAGTTAATTTGTACACCTAATATGTTGTTGAACTACCATAATTGTATGTTTTTATTGTTATTATATGTATATACATATATACATATATACATATATATATATATATATATATATATATACATATACATATACATATATATATATATATATATACATATACATATACATATATATATATATATATATATACATATATACATATATGTATATATATATATACATATGTATATAATAAATGCCATTGCAAAGTAAATATGAAAATGAAATAATAAATAAACAAAAATACCAACTGTATAAATAAAGGATAACAGATAACATGTATGCTGATGTATGTAAATAAATACTTTATTGTTACGGATGGAATCCTTAATGATATTTTATTTGATGTGCAGAACAGGACCAGATTAAAAACGTAATTGCGAGTTATTTTTGAACACACAAACAGCCATCCGAACAATTTTAAATACACACATATTTGTATAATTTGCGTCCGACAATAAAGTATTCAATATTTATATCGGAATATAAAAAAAAAGTTTAATTATAGTAATTTTTAGAATCGTACGCGTACAATATATATTCTGCAAGGATTATGTAGATGTAAATGCGATTCATTTGTATTAAAAAAAAACCTTACATGTGCAGTGTGTACGAGTCGCTCTAATGAATTTACTTTTTCGCATATACGTCGTGGAAAATATAATTGCAGAATGGTAATTATTGCTTGAAGTATGTGTATATAAACGAAAATATAATCTAATTTGACGCAGGTGTTTCTCTGTGCGGCTGTGTTTGAATGGAAATTTCATTTGAGTGTCTGTAGTAAAAAGTGTCATAATTAGTGAACAATTACGTTTGATGATGAATGATTTAAAAGGAGCCGCTCCTCTGATGTTGATAAATGTGCTGTAAGGATTATTGTATAAATTAACCCGTGCACGGTTGAAAAAAACGTTTTAACGGGAAACTGTAATTTATGTGTTCCGTCATTGTAGAAATTACTGATTTTTTTTCGATTTTCAGTTAGAAACTCTACTCTCTCTCTCTCTCTCTTTGTTTACGGTATATAAGATAGAATGAAATTGTTTGTGTTTGATTTTTTCTGTTAAACATTTTAGAATAAATATCAATTCGATCAAATCTAAAAAAAATAAGATATAATCTCAAATTAATTCAATTTAAGTGAGTTTACAGAACATGAATCAGCACTTCAAACAGTATGTGTTTTCTGAGAATAAAATAGTATTAATATTCCCACGAGTAAAGTGTTTCAGGAATTTCTGTTTTAATAGAATCAACGTTAAATTTATTTTCAATGATAATTTTAGTAATACTTCCACTGTGATCTGTACCAAAAATTATTGAGATCTCTCAAACCATTCTTGAGCTGCTGACGTTTTTGTCGAGTCTGTTCGGTGAATTTTACTGTGTCTAAATTTATCGAGCCATTCAGACGATTGCTGCTTTGTTTCGATCTCAGATCCGTTCAATCAAGACTCTTCTCCAGTTATGATGCGTTTCATGAACGTAGGATCTTTAACACTAGAACTATCGACAGTTAAGACAAAGCTATTTCTACCAAAACCATTCAAAATGACGGTTTTTACAATATTAAAACATATATATATATATATATATATATATATATATTAAACATATATATATATATATATATATATATATATTTAATATTAAAACATATATTTTTTTATTTATTTATGTATATATATATATATATATATATATATATTTAAATATAAAAAACACCTAAGAACGATGCTTAATGAATTAAACTTGAAACGAATGAGCTGACAAAGCAAACATTTCTCCTCCTCGCCATACATACTTAAGAAATCTGTGTTTTTATTATTAAGAAAATGGTCTGATTTTTCTTTTTTTAATTGACTCGTTTCTATACACTAATTTATTTCTAGAATATTAACTTATTCCGATTAAATTTAAACATGCCTGTCTGTTTACCATATATTTAAAAAAATGTGTACATAGTTTAAAATTTTTTAAAAAAAAACAGAATGTACATATTTGAATAAAATATTTAAAAATCGTTATCTTTTCAGAGCACAGCCAGAAGAGCCCTCGTCCCCATTCTCAAATACGACGATTTTTTCTGGGAATAGAATTAAACAGATGTCGACCACGTGCTATTGACGAGCTTAAAAGTGAAACAACTCGTCTGGCAAAAATTATTGATGCCGAAATTTTAAGCAGTACAGCAAATAAGCGACCACATCAAATTATTCAGATCGGTGAGTGGATATATTTAAAATATGTGTAAATAATTTGTTTATTTATCTATATTACATTTATATACATATATATATATATATATATATATATATATATATATATATATATAGTTATATATATAACTGAAAAATATTATAAACTATTTACTTTATTAATTTTATATGATATACTTGTCGAATTTTCATTTGTATATCAAGTTAAAGAATTATTCTTTTCAAAATCACGTTTAAAATAATTATTTTTCAAATAATTTACTTATAACCATATTTATCCTTTAACGGTCGAAAGGCCCCGCCGCGGGGACATCACACTTATGCCACACAATAGAAAATGAAAAGCTGTCGACCGTTAAGGGTTATAACACTTGCAACTGTTAAAAATAAAATGTAGAAAAATACTCATTCGATATTGAAAGTCGCTCGATATAAATTCAAAAGTTGACAATCGAGAAACGAAATTGATCGATCATTGAAATTATTTAAGAAAAAACTGTTTGTCTTTGTTCTACATTTCAGTACATTTGTACAGGGTGGCGCAAAAAGAACGAAACGGTTTAAAACGTTAATATTTGTTTCGTTTTGTAATATTTTCATCTTTTTTTTATTTTCCGAAATATTGTGTGAGGATGTAGATTTTTCCTGATTACACATGAAAGATGACATCACGTGATGTCCATTTTCGAGTTCACAAAATCGAACTCTCTTTCTAAGCCATTTTCTATTATTTCTGTCAGGATTTCTAAATATAACGCTCGAATTTCTTCTAGTGCGTTGTCCTTTAGTTGCAGGATAGTTTTTGACTTCTTGACATATACACGTTCTTTTAAGTATCCCCCCCTCCCAAAAAAAAAAGAAAATCAGAGAAATCGCAGGTAAATTAAAATCGTTGTTTCTCGAAATGTCAAAAAATGTCCCGTAAATGTTCCATAACCGGTCTTGCTGTACGTACTGTGGCTCCATCTTGTTGGAACCACATCTGTGGACGATTATCAACAGCTGGCTTCAAAAATTTTTCTTTCATCTTATTGTATTGAGCACCATTTATGGTTACAACAGTACCTTCTTCGTTTTCGAAGAAATAAAGTCCTGTAATCTTTTTGGACGTTACTCCGTTCCAAACAGTACACTTAAGTGGGTGTAATTGTCCTTGATAAAATGCTTTTCGATTCTCTATAGCCTATCTTCTACAGTTTTGTCTGTTCACGAAGCCATTTAAGTAGAAATAAGCTTCATCACTCATCAAATTGTGAATAGATTCATCATTTTCTTCTGCTCGTTGCCGAAAAAGAATTCGATAATCAAAACGATGATGACAATCTACTAGCTTTAACTCCTTGCACAAGCTGAACTTTGTGTATGAACATTTTTAATGCGCTCAAAACCCTTTTGCAGTGACCCCAGATATATTCCAAGTTAGTTTTAACGCCTTCTGGTCGACTTTTCAGAATTTTGATCGATACTCTCCTGTACACGTTGAATATTTTCCTCAGCTAGATCCGACCGATATCTTTCAGATCCTGTACGATTACTGACTACATCTTGTAGTCGAGAACGTGCGACAAACGATTAATCATTGACTCCGATGGTCCAGTTCGAAAATTAAAATGACGACTACACGCTTTTTCAAAATAAAATTCAATTATTTTGGTACGTTGTTCCGTCATACACCTCCATACGATAAATTACGCAAGTTTTATTTATAAAATTCTGAAAAGAGTAGAGAAAAAAACATTTAAATAAAGAAAAATATTACCTGTTCAAATACCTTCGTTCTTTTGCACCGCACTGTATGAGTTCTTCTGATTGGAAATAAATACTCTCATTCCACAAGTTCAAATATGTAACATGTATCCAATAGAAACACACATAAAAGTATAATTTTACAGCACTTAACAAATTAGCCTGTAATGTCTGATTGTGTTATATTTTAAAATGAGCCCGCCGTGAAAATGAAATCGTCAATTCTGAACCGTTTTATGTGCTCTCCATTATATTCATCGTCGACACAGTTCAAAGTATCGTTTGTATAAGAGTATTTATTTATTGTATTCGATCGCTGTTGGCCCTACTTCGAATCACACCCGATCGGAACATATTAATATCGTTAAGCCAAATATGTAACACTTTTAATTTAGTCTGTGTTTAAATTTTAAACGGTACATTATTTATTTTATATTC
Organism: Acanthacorydalis orientalis; assembly: GCA_034766995.1. NCBI lineage: Eukaryota > Metazoa > Arthropoda > Insecta > Megaloptera > Corydalidae > Acanthacorydalis > Acanthacorydalis orientalis. The sequence continues at coordinate 28,921,468 of CM068321.1, read as the reverse complement.
GTTTCAACAGCAGTTAACGCACACAATGAATACATTTTCGATTGGTATTTTCGTACGTCTATATTAATTTTTTTCCGGTAGAAATTGTACGGCAATGAAAGTTCGTTCGAAGCCAAAGTTTAATTTTATCGAACGACGCGGCGTGCTTTACTGGAAAAGTTGTTTGAAAATTAATAATATAACATTTGTGATACAGTGTGGAATTTAATTATTACTTATATTTGAATGTATATAATGGTCGTACGTTTTCGTATGAGAAAGTTGGAGATATAAAAATTACAATTTTCAAATTGTGTTTAATAAAAAGAACCGCAAAATGAAAATGTTAGGATTTTTTCCCGTAATCGATGGACTGTTCTTCCTTGTTATATAAAATCGTTTGTGCCTGTACAATTAAAATATTTCGCAAATATTTTATATTAAAGCGGAACATGCACGTTTATCAACAATCTGTAAAGTAGTGAGGATGGAGCAAAGTTTTCAAAAATGGATTCTTCTCTCATCCCACAAATAACAAAAAAAAAATCCGATCGAAAATGTTCAATAATCGATTAACGATATTTTTTGATTGATAAATATGTATTTATCGATCTAAACCTCAAAGTGTTAAGATAATGAAACTGTTTTGTTCCTTCGCCTTAAAAACTAAAACATTTCTTTTATCAGAAATGTTCAATACATGATTATTGATCGTTATATATATATATATATATATATATATATATATATATATATATATATATATATATATATATATATATATTTACTACTGAGACGTAAATCAAAAGAAATATGAGGTGGTAAAATCCTATGAATTTTTTAAAACATCAATCGTCGTTCCATCAGTCAACTTCCCAGTTTCATTCCTTATCTACTTATATGTATTTATTGGAATTCATATATTACATAGCATAAAATCGAAATGTGGTAGAATTTCCATCTAGAACACGCCGAATTTATTTATTTTATACATTCGGACGTATACTTTTCTGAATCGATTTATTTGATATAAACTTTAAAAAAAGTATCAAATTAAAACCGATAGCCGTGTCCTTACAAACGCTTCCTGATAACTTTCAATCGGAACAGATAAAAGCGATTGTTCAACATTTGATTTACTCATCTGTTATCGAACAGTTTCAAAAAAGCACATTTCTTCTTTTTTTCGGTTCACCGAACACGAACAGAATCACATGTTCCTGCAAAACTACATCGGTAACGTGCATTTAGTTTGATCTCGTGCGATTTGTTCGCCGAGACTCAAACGTTAATCCATTTTGATTGCAATCGAAACTCTCGACGTTGTAGACACAATCTAATTCGCTTTTTCCGTACATATAAATGTAAACACTTTAATCCAAAGTCTTATAAGTCTTTGTTTGTGTCAATGTGTAAATGTACAACAATGAATTATGTCTCGGTTATAAAAAAATGTACACGTTTCTCTTGTACACCGAAATCTATTACTTTCAGTATATAAAAAGCGTACATAAACACCAATAACTGAAATAGGATTTTTTGAATGTACACAGCAACATTTTATCTCATTCAATAGAATTGGAAAATATATGTTTGTTATAAAACATATACTTTTTTAAAAAAAAGATTATTTATTTATATATAATAACAATTTTAGAATATAGATGTACAAACTTAAGAATAAATGGATTATTCACATTAAAAAAATAATTCTTAGATGATAAAAAATCAGAATTGATTAAAAATGTCATAAATCATTTTTTACTCACCCTACGAACCGAAATACATTTTTCTGACTAAATTTTTTAATAATTAATTATTGAAACATTTTGATGGGGAGATCATCATTCTAAAAACATTAAGATGCAAAAAAAGTCTGCGAAAAAACTACACCACAAAAATATTCTCTGCATGAAGATAATTGGATTGGTATCAAAATACACATAAGCAACAAATAAAAATGTTTAATATTAGTTTATTGAATATTTTTGATTACAAACAAGTTTTTGTGGTCTGAGTGGCGAGGTTTATGTCAGGGTGAGGACGAACTCTTCAGTCTATTTTTAAAGACTTGTCAAATAGAGAAACGGTTTAATTATGTGTAAAAGCAATTCAGTTCGAGTACCTTTACCCAAGATAACCATTAATCAACCAACTTTTTAAATTTCGAATTTAATTTTCAACAGATGCTCATTCCTTCCTAAACAAAAAGTCAATCTTTGGTTGAATTCTACAAATGCTATGATACCTCACAAATCATTCAATCTACAAGTTGCACGTTTCCTTTTCTCTAATTGTTTTCTAATATTCTGATAAAATACTGAATTGATTTGAATAATAATAATTTCTAAATTTCTCAGTTCAACTTAAAAAACATGTTTTCAATTGTTAATAGATTTTTTGCAAGAAAAATAAGCCAATACATTCGTTTAAATTAGCAGATATTAATAGGGCACATTTTAAAATTCTCTAAAGAAAAACTCATTACTTTTTAACTGGTAAACCACACTTTAATTTATCTATATTTGTTGAATTTCTGTGTAGAAAAAATCATTTCTTGTAGATTTATTTAATTGTAAAATTCCTCACTAATATATATATATATATATATATATATATATATATATATATATATACATACACACACAAGAGTATAATGAGGTTCTGTAAATAATTGCTTTTTTTCCCTTTTCGTGCGGAATATATCTTGCAACTATTTCGAAATTGGTTTTAAACCAAAAGCTAAGTACGGGGGTAAAGAAAAACTTGTAGCATGAATCCCTGATGACGTCAAGCCAATGTCCCCATGTGTTTTGCACGAGGCATCCACCGCAACGCGAATGCCGTAATGGTTTTTTGCAAACGCAGAGAAAAGGATATCACACTCTAGAGACAGTGAACACGAGGCCATAGAAAGTTGATGCTGGTGGCTCAACAGGAGATGCACTGTTCGATAGAGTAAACGAAAATGCACTTTGGAATATAGTGGTTTTTTTTTTTAATATTCGTTGATTGAATGGATTACTTTCGTGCTATATGCATGTTTGTTTAAAATGTGTATCGTATAAAATGGAATAAGATGTTGCTTGTATAAATACAAATATTGATTCTCATAACGTATAGGATTTGTACGTTTTATAAAATGAATCTTATATATTACTAGCGAGCTACGCGTTTGCTGCTTTTGTTCACCAGCCTTCGAGGGGATTCGATCCCCGCTCACCCCCCTAACAAATTACAGAAATTAACAAATTATACACACAAATAATCCGTGTAAAATTTTTATTAGAAAAAATTCTAAAAATATTAGGTTGATAGAAAAATAATTTCGGTTTATGACTTACAAATTCATATAGATTTTTTAATTTAAGTGATCTAGAACTGTTGGATGACTAACTCTCTGTTGTGCAAGCTATCGAATTGTTGTAAGTGATTCTGATTCAACCAACGTCTTCAGTTGGTCGTTATGAACTGAAGAACGTCCGCTATCTTCATCTTCAAGGCTCTCGTCTCTAGCACGAGAACCAGGATTGTCAGGATTTTTAATCTGATTTTTACTTGTAATTTTCTGATTATTTTGACTCGATGGGTTAAAACCCTAACTACTAGTGTTTTGTCTGCAGATCATATTTGAAACATCACATTTTATATCTTGTGCTATTAGTCTTCTTCTTTTCAAATCTGATTTGGAACCACCATTGCATCGTATATTTCTTAATAGTACCCACACCAAAAGCATCGTTTAGTTTACGACCAGTTTCTGCTGCTTTACCATCCGTTTAGAAATCATACGAAAATTTACTCTTACTTGCTTGTTTTCTGTCATTAATTCAATAACCCAATTTAAAGCAAAATCAATAATAAAACCAAAGTTGATTTTATCAAAATACAAACCGAAAAATGCAATTTAAAATGATATTAGCACGAACACGATGAAATGGAAAAAATAAGGTTAGAATTCAGAAAGTAAGGTTAGAATTCAGAAAATAAAAACCGCAATTATTCTCCTACCAACCTAATACAATGTTAAAACGTGTAACAATTTTTTACTCTAGAGCTTCAGTAGATGCAATATTCCGAATAAATTTCTCATTAGTTTTACACTAAAATCCCATACTATTTTCTTTGTGCAGCGTGAAACAAAACACTGATCATGTGACTGATATCAACCAATCAGAGAATGAATAAAACGTATGCATAGAGATTGGGCCATTTTTTAATTATAGAGGGATAAAAAAATATAATTTGTATTTAACTATGTACTGGTATTTTCAATTTGGAATAATGCAAGTTTTTAACAGATATATAAATAGTGTGAAAATATTTTGAAACTATTCCAAACGATTAATAAATTTAATAAGCGATTACTGAAATACTTTATTAAATATTGTTTAATTTGACTTATTCTAAACAATTACACTTACTCAAATTTGTGAATTAATTAAGTACTAACTTTGGATATCCTGACATAAATTTTAATGACGTCGATTTTATATTCATTAAACAGTATATTTATCGATTCAGTTCAATTCTATTATTGTTTTTATCACCAAATATAAAGTTAACGGTACAAAACCTATTTATTATCCAGATAATAAAATAGTTTGAACAAGTTAGAATGTTAATATTTTTACTATAAACTTTTTAATTATATAACCGAGTGTTATAGCATCGAATAAAAGTCGTTTTCCTTGTAAATAAAATGAAATTTTATTGTATTACATGTATATCTGAATCGGATATTAGAACAATTCAATTAACTGCCGATCCGTAATGATTAAACAGATATAAAAGACATATTAAAATTTAATTGAATAGAATAACAAGAAGGGCAGACGATAAGAGGCAACACAATTTTCCTTAAATAAGTGTTTGTCGAAACAAGCGTCGCTAAATTGGATATCAGATCGCACGGAATTCGATCACGTTAAGTTATAAATAGCGAACTGATCCTCGACGGATTATCTGTCAATGGCCTACGTGTTCAGCTCTCACGACGTTAAAAATGTGTTTCGTTATATAATTGAAATAACAAATGGAACACGAAACAGATGTTGAGAATAAATGAAACACTTTGATACATCGACAACTGAATGATGACCACTGACGCCGATGTGCACGCGTACAAGT
>CM068321.1:28898859-28911359 GCA_034766995.1 Acanthacorydalis orientalis | reverse complement strand
ATATATATATATATATATATATATATATAAGAAAATCGTTATACGGTTATTACCAACACAGCGAAAACAACGCACATGATAAAGAAGTGCAAATAACTGAAATTGATAAAAACAAAATCGTATTGATCAGTCGAACTGCTTTTCTTTTCATTTGTACAACTATGTAACAAAGAAAACTCCCGAGACTATTTTTCCATCTGTGTATTTGTCGGTTAAGCGTGCACATTTGTCCGTACTGCAGGGGTGTACGATTGTGTGTATGTGTTTACGAGTTTTTTTTTCCGTTCGTTGCGTCTTTTCTTGATCTTCGTATAGCTTGTTAGCACCGGACAGGTCAATTTCTGCAGATTACGAGCTATTGTACTCTATATTGTGACCTTTCTGGAATTAAATTTATTTGTCCCACCAGATTTGGTCATTTAATTCGGCTCTATTGAATCTTCGTTCCGTACAATGTACACAAGCGGATACATTATTAATTTTTTGTTTGTTCGGTCAGTATGAGTTGACTACTTCATGAAAATGATCTCGTGGTACACAGACCAGTAAAGATTTATTCGGTCTCGCCGAGAATACAGACTAGGCCGATTTAAATAAAATATACAATCGTAAGGTTGTTCAGTCGGTTTTTAACAATGCTGTATCAATTTTTTTAGTGTTATATTTGTCATGCAAATCTATAAATCAATAATACAGTAAGAAATCAATATATTTACTTGTATTAATTTTATTATATTGTGAGTTTATCAATAAGTAAAGAAAATATGTGAAAATCAGATATTCCGAGCTTACGTTTTGATATATCAATAAAATATTAAAACAATCAATTATTGAGCATTTTTATAAAGAAAATTTATGTTTAGCGGGGCTGTAATTCAATTTGTCAGAAAATATTTAAATTTCAAAAATATTTTTTATAAAAAAATGGACTAAATTTTCAATTTTAACTTTTATTATAAAAATTATCAAACAACATTATCCTCATATTAAATTACATATATTTTTTTCGTTATTGATTGATAATATAAATATAAATACAAGTATTAAAGAAAATAATATTGTAATAAAAAATATTTCTGATTTTAATAAAATATTAATAGATTGTGTCTATACAGTGAATATATAGACTTATAATGTTAGATTTTCATATGTTGATTCTTGTCTCTGATTGGTTGTCACATGTACCCAGAACAACTCTGTCACTGAAATCAACATGGCGAACAAGTCATAAGGAGAGACATGTACTCGATACTTTAATAACATGTCTTGTTCGACATTGAAAGTTTACTGAGATATTCAAGTCTGTGTACGATTATTTAAACTATTTAATGTTTTTGTAAATGTTAAAACGTGCTATTTATAATCATTTATATACAACTACTTATAAATGAAGAATTGATTGATAAACGTTCGATAAATTTGACTTGACACAAAATACATTGACATTTTTGTATACCTATGGATTTCATATTTGAAATCCATTACAAATTAAATTATACAGTGTTCATTCTACACATCTGTACAACATTTGAAATTCTGCATGCATACAACGAGACACAGAGACAAGAATTAAACAAATATAGAACTACACAAGTACGTAAAATCAAATATTTATAAAATTATGGTATAGGCTAGATACGAAAATCATAGAGTATATACGAATGCCCTTATTGATTTTATTTTAGAATGGTTATTTTTAGTCACATTTCATTAAGATTTTCGTTGTAAAAAATCTATATACCGTTCAATATTTTTAATAATGAATATGAAATTAAATAATATATATTGAATATTAATAAATATGAATTAAACTTCAATAAGAAGATCATTTGTTGGAATGTTTTTATTAAGTAAAATTTGAACTTATCCTTTTCTAATCATTTGTCAAATAGTAGTATAGGTTTTATCTGAAATTTATTAAATAATATGATTACAAGCATATCAGTGCTTTTTGGTTTATTTTAGTAATTTAATAAAAATATGAAAACATTAAAACGTTCTAAGTTAACCACATTATCACAATCAGGCATTCTGGATGAAGCATACAAATGTTTTATAGAAAAAAGATCGACTGGAAAGACAATATTAGGATCCGTTTTCTGTATAAAATCCCTATTGTTTAATCAAAAAAAATTAACGAGCGTTAGTGATTTTCAGAAATAATTTCTTTTTCAATCCACAGACTACAAAACTTTATTCTAATCAAAAATGTTCAATAAATTCATATTGGTCATTGCTTATGTCCATTTTGATCTGCCATCTTCAAAACGCTAAGAGACAGATCTTCTTGCACCTTGACGCTCTCATTTTTTATGGTTTGTGGGCTGAAAAAGAATTCATTTGTGAATGTTAATTTAATCACAGTATCAGAACTGTATTGCGAAGCACTGGTGATCTTCAAGTCAATTATGGATGGTTACAGAATATAACGATTGTGATTTAATTTTAGAAATTAATACGATGTAGGAGAATTTTAAAAAATGTCTACTATCACAGAAAATTCAGATTTATTTGAACTTTCTAAGAATTTATGCTCATAGTCAAACACTTTTCAAACGAACTGTTTTAAAAATGTAACTTTATAATTATATTTATTCATTTTTGACATCTAATCCGTTTTGACACTTCTTTAATGGTTATTACTCATTGCCTATCATGATATATCGTAATATTCAATTATGTATAATTAATCAGTAATCTCTTTAATGAAAATGATTTTTTTAATTCAATTATTCAAACCATAGTTATCATAAACTACTGCGAATAATTGTTATACTATTGTATTCCAGAAATATTAATAAATGTATATATATATATATATATATATGTCAAGAAAAAATATACTAATATAAAACTATTTTTATTCGATTAATAGATTAATTAAAATCATAAGACAAAAAATCTTAGATTTTTTTCATATTTAATACCCTCTACGTAAATAAAAAAAACATTTATATTATTAAAGTTTATTTTTATTTTCAGGTAAAATTCAACGTTAAACATGGCAGAGAGAAAAAGAACAATTTACATGAACGTCACTAGCAGATCTTGTAAGTAGATCTTATGATGATATTGAACTTTTTTTATTTAACACTGTCGTCCTTTAATATGTAAAATTTTCATAATGCACACACACATAATACATACATACATACATACATACACACCATCAATACGCGCAAAAATTTCAACAGCACTGCAAGAATTGGAGCGTGAGATTGAAATCACTTGCGGTGCGCTGTCTTGCGTTTTTATTCCAGAGATTTATATAAGAGATGCGTTCTAAGACGATAAACGTTTATTTGTATTCTTTAATATTTATATTTAATTTATTGTAAAGGTACTCGTTTTGTTTTGTAATAGTAGGTTTGACACTATTTTGTAATATAGCTAATTGATATATTTTTTTATTCTGTAAAATTCTTTTTTCAAGTATATTTTCTGTCAATTTTTCGTAATTTGCGTATCATAATTAACTGAAAATTTCATTTTAATGATCTATAATCAATGTCATCATCTTCAATGAACCATCTTGAATCCATAAATCAGATAACAATAATCTTGGATGTATCTTTCTTTTGTTTAGAAGAGATATGTCCCTGTAGCTTCATCCAGTTTTATAAATTTCTTTAATTAGTATATACACAATAATTGGATTTTTTTAAAAGTATTATCAGTTGATTTTCTATTTCACTTTATACTAATGTTTCTAAATGTATTATATTGATACACATGGCCATTTTCTTCAGCTATAACTCTTCGTGGTGCAAAAACTGACCTTAAAATGTTAAGATACAAGATTTGAGTTCATAGAACATATTTTCAGTTTCTTGGCCCGAATATTGAGGATTTCTGGTAATGTTTTATTATTTATTTATCGTACATTTCTTAAAAAAAACCCGCCATTATTGAATATAATCTGTTTTATAGACATTAATTAAATCCGATTAAGGAAAACGGTTTTGTAATAGTAGTTAATTTTTTTTAGACAAATATAAAGTTCATGCTATTAATATTGAAAACATATAAACACTACTTTTGCTTTTCCTGTAAAATACTTTTGTAATTTGATATTTTTTATGATATGATAATATAACTTTTATAACATAGTAATCTTGTAAACAACTTGATGGATTTAACGTGCACTAAGATTTTTTTAATCAATTTATAGGGAACAGTACAGCTCTCGTTGAAACACACTTTTCTGTACAGATTAAATTGCTGGCATGCATTACTTGTATGATTAAACATCCTCTTTCAAATAAACTGAAAATAATATTCTATAACTTCAAAAATAATAAATGAAAAGATTATAAAAAGAATTATTCAGTCATTTTTTATTTAAAAAATAAAAATAAATAATACAACAATAAAATATAAAACATAATGTTAATAAACATAGTATATTTACGGAACTAAATCATATATGTATATATATATATATATATATATATATATATATATATATATATATATATGTATATGTAAATTAATATATACACTTAACTCTTCATCACTAATATAATCTTTATTATTGCTTATAAAAAAACAGTTCTTTCAATACTACACAGAAATAGTGTAATTATACAAATATTATTCTTTTCTTAAAAACACACATTGGTTCATCCTTGAATTATTACCTTAAATATTACTGTATGTATGCTATAAAATATTTACAAAATAATTTTTAAATGTTGCATAAAAACATACATTATTTAGAAAGTATTGTTTTTGTCATTTTTCTTTCGTCGCGTATTCTGTATCAAATGATTTTGTTGTTCTGTAATACTTAGAAAATAATTTAAGGATAAAAATATCATTGAACAGGGCACGCATGGTATAGGTTTTTACAAAAGCACAACTATTCATTCCGTGAAAAACGTTTTAAATAATTATCGAAGGAAGTACATAGGTTAAAAGCACTTTAAAGATATTTTCAGCATGCCCACACATCCATCTGGATAATTTGACACTTGTAAATGCTTGTTTACTGTCATACTTTAAATGTCAACACCAATCATTTCTGTCGTACGCGTTATTTTATTTTCTAGTCCGTCAATTTTACATGAATGATTTTTTTAATCTCCATTTTTTCATATCTTCATAATTAAATAATTTCAGGTGAACAAACATAATAACATATAGTTTGATATCTGTTTAATAATTTTTATTTAAAATATTATTTAATGTTTATTTTTCGAATTCTTAACAAATATATTCCTTCCTATTTGTAGTAAAAAATTGTAATGTTCACATATTTCAAGTCCACCGTAGTCTAGTTAAACACATTGATTACTATTAATACATGAGTCAAACAAAAAGTCGTGTACTTAATTGATTTTATGCAAATCAAATTGAATTGTAAACTCCGTAAGATCTTTTACATTATCCTGTATAAATAATAATGATACATCTAAAGATACACGTATCTAGATTAATTCAATACCCGCACTGAATGCAAGTGTTTGGAGTTCATTTTTATAAAATAACATGTTATGACTTTATTATTATCTACCTCTGTAAAGCATGCTATGTGTAATAACGTATTTAATTTTACTTTATAGCACTTAAAATATCTTTAGAGTAAAACAAATTACTAACGAAAGTAGATTTTTACAATGTTGTAAAGGACAGGAACTAAAAATAGATTTCTCGCAGGATTCATAAATCGCAGGTAGAAAGATGTAGATTTTGTCAAGAGATCTCCGTGAACGAGTATATGTGTGTAAGATCACGTAAAATTACTAGAAAAATTACTTCAGTTTTATCCTGTTTAAAATAATAAAGGCATAAATCTATCCCTAATTGAAAATCTTTCAGCATTTTATTATTCCTTTTCAAGTCTCAACTACTATTTTACTTGAATTAGATAAAATTTTCAGCTGTTTGGTTATATTGCTCTATCATATTTTTCAACCCATTCCTAATAATGTAAGATTACCAATTACCTTTAATTGCACACCTTGTAAAATACTTCATGTTTTTTGGTAACTGAAATATAGAATATGTACCAGTAAGTTCTTTACCTTTTTAAAACAGTCCATGTTTTTAGAAGTCATGTTCCGCGTATATCTCTGTATATATAATAGATGAAAAATAGATATATAATAGTATATATAATAGATGGTATTTTAAAAGTTCAAATGATAAAAGAATATAATATTTTACATAAATTTCACCGTGAATAATTGGAATGTTATTAAAATTTTCATTCAATAATCAAATTTCTTACAATGTTAATTCTCATTAATTATATTGAAACTTGTGAAACAATTAAAAATTATATCTCGAAATTTAATATTACACATTTGACACCATGCGTTAAATTGAAAAGTCACAAAGATATTTTCATAAAATTGATAGAATATGCCATGGACTCTTTTCGGTGCACATACAGGTTTGTTTATCAAGGATACATTTACCGATTTCATTAAACATAAATCATTTGTTTACTCATTACTTCCCAGAATGCATAAAGTACTTATATTTACAGCATCTCAGTTTGTTATATTATCAACTCACTAATTTATTCCCAGATTTACAAATCGATATTAATACTTAGTCAGTGTGTACATACATAAATGTAAGGAAATCTTATTAATTTTTAACAAGTCATTGACACCACATCCCCGCTGTTATTTATGTTCAAAGGTAAATATGTCGATATTATTGAATTTATTCCAGATATTATCCCCTTCTATGCTTCACAAACAACATATAATCTCTTTTATTAATTAACGAACGTTTCTGGAAGTATTTTGAATTACTAATATTGACTTTCATCGTTAAAAATTCAAATTTTAAATTATCCGTGCTTGTAATATAAATACGTATCATCTCATAAGAAGATTCTAATTATATATTTACATCGGACATTTTTACAAAGCACTCGACTCAAAATATTAATCTGGACTCATTAACTTGTATATGATATTATTCTAACCGTTGATATTGATATTTATATATATATATATATATATATATATATATATATATATATATATATTTAGAGGGAAAATCGGAGCAATAATGTCTGTAAACTCTAATGAGTATTCTCTGTTTAATCGATTATCAACAAACCGTTAATTAATTATAATACATTAGAGAGAGCCATTATTGTTGTTCTATACATTCGACAAACTTAACAACTAATTAATTTTTTTGTGCACATTCACGCATTTAAATATATAGTCCTTAAATTTTGCACCGATAAGATATGTTTTTTTTGCTTCTCTGCTGCTTTAAACATGAATTGGTCTAACTGGTAATCATGCAGGAATCAGTAACTTTTTTCTTTTTTTATTGCTTTTATTTGTATGACATAGGATTATTTGGAACATCTTTATATGTTTGATGCCATCACAGTAAGTACACACATAATCGTTTTTATTTAATCACAATACTTTATCTTTTTCTATATTTCAACATGCTCTCTCTTGCTCTCTCTTAACCTTCATGAACATACTTCAATTTGCTGCTACATTTCTTTTATCGACTATTTGATCATTATTGTCAGTAATGGTATATTTTAGAAAACAGATTTTATTTTTCAATTTACTGTGTTTATTTCGACATAAAAAAATATTTTAATATTTCAGATATTTTTTATAACTGCAATATATTTATGAAGTGTAATCAAAACTGACTGGAAGTGATTTTAAAGTAAAGAACGCAATTTTTATATTTTTTCCCAGTAATCAAATATAACGTTGGAGATATATTAATAGTTCATTAGCTTGGAAATGGTTTCATAGATGATTAAAAGGTTAAGTACGTTTGTATGTCATTTAGTTTAAGTAGAGGCATGTATTTTCATTTTTGTTAAATAGTAGAGATAGTATTTAATTTTTATATAGGAAACGTTTTCACAAAAAAAAACAAATAGGTAATATTAAACAAACATTTTCTTCTTTAAATACGATCAGTTTGTATATCAGTGTAATCTGTGTTTTCGATAAATTAAACAAATAACAACAGACATTTAATGATCAGTTAACGAACAACAAAATAATATCAAGTGATATTTACGATAGAGTCGACATTAAAACTTATTCTAGTAATATTCATCGATAAACTCAAACACCCCAATTACACTATACAGTCACCCCATCAATAACCGATTGTTCGACAGCTATTCGAATGAATTGTTTACGGTCCGCGTGTAAAACAGTTATCTATTGTTAAAATCAGATAACATACAATACAGCAGATCTGAATTGACTCTATGATATTTGGTTAACAATCCAGTAAGTAATTATTATTTTTCTGGCCGAATAAATATTATTTCAGATTGAATTCGACATATGCCTAAACAGCGCGTGATTATACATTTCAATATTTAATTAAAATCATATCCAAAAAGGTATGCATATACATTTTTCGAATTCCAAAGAAGTTAAACAAAAATCTACGAAGCCGAATGTACCATATTTACAGTAGGCTATATACACCATTTAAAATGGTTAAGAGACATTTGATATTTAAAAAATCGTCATGTAACATCAGTTTCTATCTACACCTATATTTTATATATATATTATATATATATATATATATATATATATATATATACATATAGGAATATACAGACATATTCAAAATATGTTACACTAAAAATATTTAAATTTATTTTATTCATGAGTAGGGTAAATTTAAAATGTGGTATGCATCCGTAACCCGCAAATCTCTTGCTACTCTTAGATCCCAATATAATTTTCTGATTTTCCTTTCGAAGGATTGTAAATCTAATAAAATGTGTAATTGGATTGTAAAGTTTGGAAAATTTGCGGGTTACGGATGCATACCACATTTTAAATTTACCCTACTCATGAGTAAAATACATATTTCCATATAATCAATATATTTTGTAGTACAAACATATTTTGAATATGTCTGTATATTCCTATAGGTGTAGATAGAAACTGATGTATACATGACGATTATATATAATATATATATAAATATATATATATATATATATATATATATATATATATCCTACTATAAATATGGTACATTCGGCTTCGTAGATTTTTGTTTAACTTCTTTGGAATTCGAAAAATGTATATGCATACCTTTTTGGATATGATTTTAATTAAATATTGAAATGTATAATCACGCGCTGTTTAGGCATATGTCGAATTCAATCTGAAATAATATTTATTCGGCCAGAAAAATAATAATTACTTACTGGATTGTTAACCAAATATCATAGAGTCAATTCAGATCTGCTGTATTGTATGTTATCTGATTTTAACAATAGATAACTGTTTTACACGCGGACCGTAAACAATTCATTCGAATAGCTGTCGAACAATCGGTTATTGATGGGGTGACTGTATAGTGTAATTGGGGTGTTTGAGTTTATCGATGAATATTACTAGAATAAGTTTTAATGTCGACTCTATCGTAAATATCACTTGATATTATTTTGTTGTTCGTTAACTGATCAATTAAATGTCTGTTGTTATTTGTTTAATTTATCGAAAACACAGATTACACTGATATACAAACTGATCGTATTTAAAGAACAAAATGTTTGTTTAATATTACCTATTTGTTTTTTTTTTGTGAAAACGTTTCCTATATAAAAATTAAATACTATCTCTACTATTTAACAAAAATGAAAATACATGCCTCTACTTAAACTAAATGACATACAAACGTACTTAACCTTTTAATCATCTATGAAACCATTTCCAAGCTAATGAACTATTACTATATCTCCAACGTTATATTTGATTACTGGGAAAAAATATAAAAATTGCGTTCTTTACTTTAAAATCACTTCCAGTCAGTTTTGATTACACTTCATAAATATATTGCAGTTATAAAAAATATCTGAAATATTAAAATATTTTTTTATGTCGAAATAAACACAGTAAATTGAAAAATAAAATCTGTTTTCTAAAATGTAACATTACTGACAATAATGATCAAATAGTCGATAAAAGAAATGTAGCAGCAAATTGAAGTATGTTCATGAAGGTTAAGAGAGAGCATGTTGAAATATAGAAAAAGATAAAGTATTGTGATTAAATAAAAACGATTATGTGTGTACTTACTGTGATGGCATCAAACATATAAAGATGTTCCAAATAATCCTATATCATACAAATAAAAGCAATAAAAAAAGAAAAAAGTTACTGATTCCTGCATGATTACCAGTTAGACCAATTCATGTTTAAAGCAGCAGAGAAGCAAAAAAAAACATATCTTATCGGTGCAAAATCTAAGGACTATATATTTAAATGCGTGAATGTGCACAAAAAAATTAATTAGTTGTTAAATTTGTCGAATGTATAGAACAACAATAATGGCTCTCTCTAATGTATTATAATTAATTAACGGTTTGTTGATAATCGATTAAACAGAGAATACTCATTAGAGTTTACAGACATTATTGCTCCGATTTTCCCTCTAAATATATATATATATATATATATATATATATATATATATATATATATATATATATATATATCAATATCAACGGTTAGAATAATATCATATACAAGTTAATGAGTCCAGATTAATATTTTGAGTCGAGTGCTTTGTAAAAATGTCCGATGTAAATATATAATTAGAATCTTCTTATGAGATGATACGTATTTATATTACAAGCACGGATAATTTAAAATTTGAATTTTTAACGATGAAAGTCAATATTAGTAATTCAAAATACTTCCAGAAACGTTCGTTAATTAATGAAAGAGATTATGTGTTGTTTGTGAAGCATAGAAGGGGATAATATCTGGAATAAATTCAATAATATCGACATATTTACCTTTGAACATAAATAATAGCGGAGATGTGGTGTCAATGACTTGTTAAAAATTAGTAAGTCTTCCTTACATTTATGTATGTACACACTGACTAAGTATTAATATCGATTTCTAAAACTGGGAATAAATTAGTGCGTTGATAATATAACAAACTGAGATGCTGTAAATATAAGTACTTTATGCATTCTGGGAAGTAATGAGTAAACAAATCATTTATGTTTAATGAAATCGGTAAATGTATCCTTGATAAACAAACCTGTATGTGCACCGAAAAGAGTCCATGGCGTATTCTATCAATTTTATGAAAATATCTTTGTGACTTTTCAATTTAACGCACGTGTCAAATGTGTAATATTAAATTTCGAGATATAATTTTTAATTGTTTCACAAGTTTCAATATAATTAATGAGAATTAACATTGTAAGAAATTTGATTATTGAATGAAAATTTTAATAACATTCCAATTATTCACGGTGAAATTTATGTAAAATATTATATTCTTTTATCATTTGAACTTTTAAAATACCATCTATTATATATACTATTATATATCTATTTTTCATCTATTATATATACAGAGATATACGCGGAACATGACTTCTAAAAACATGGACTGTTTTAAAAAGGTAAAGAACTTACTGGTTCGTATTCTATATTTCAGTTACTAAAAAACATGAAGTATTTTACAAGGTGTGCAATTAAAGGTAATTGGTAATCTTACATTATTAGGAATGGGTTGAAAAATATGATAGAGCAATATAACCAAACAGCTGAAAATTTTATCTAATTCAAGTAAAATAGTAGTTGAGACTTGAAAAGGAATAATAAAATGCTGAAAGATTTTCAATTAGGGATAGATTTATGCCTTTATTATTTTAAACAGGATAAAACTGAAGTAATTTTTCTAGTAATTTTACGTGATCTTACACACATATACTCGTTCACGGAGATCTCTTGACAAAATCTACATCTTTCTACCTGTGATTTATGAATCCTGCGAGAAATCTATTTTTAGTTCCTGTCCATTATAACATTGTAAAAATCTACTTTCGTTAGTAATTTGTTTTACTCTAAAGATATTTTAAGTGCTATAAAATAAAATTAAATACGTTATTACACATAGCATGCTTTACAGAGGTAGATAATAATAAAGTCATAACATGTTATTTTATAAAAATGAATTCCAAACACTTGCATTCAGTGCCGGTATTGAATTAATCTAGATACGTGTATCTTTAGATGTATCATTGTTATTTATATAGGTTAATGTAAAAGATCTTACGGAGTTTACAATTCAATTTGATTTGCATAAAATTAATTAAGTGCACGACTTTATTTTTGACTTATGTATTAATAGTAATCAACGTGTTTAACTAGACTATGGTGGACTTGAAATATGTAAACATTACAATTTTTTACTACAAATAGGAAGGAATATATTTGTTAAGAATTCGAAAAATAAACATTAAATAATATTTTAAATAAAAATTATTAAACAGATATCAAACTATATATTATTATGTTTGTCACCTGAAATTATTTAATTATGAAGATATGAAAAAATAGACATTAAAAAAAATCATTCATGTAAAATTGACGGACTAGAAAATAAAATAACGCGTACGACAGAAATGATTGGTGTTGACATTTAAAGTATGACAGTAAACAAGCATTTACAAGTGTCAAATTATCCAGATGGATGTGTGGGCATGCTGA
>CM068321.1:28873859-28893859 GCA_034766995.1 Acanthacorydalis orientalis | reverse complement strand
ACATCTCTAAAAGTACATAAGAAGAATCTTAGTCAATTTTCGTCATGCCATTGATGTTTGTTGAAAGAAGGGAACATATTCCTACGCCTCGTGCATACTTCATCGGTTATTCGTTGTTTATTTGCAACGTGAAAAGATTACACACGTTGCTACTTTTTTATTGGAATATGGTATATGGAAGACGAATATCATTATATTTGATAATATTATATTTTATTCGACGGAGGGGACATGTCTGCGTACATGTAAATAAATCGAAATAATTAGGTTTCAGATATGGTTCACTTCTTAGTAATTTGAAACATGTCGATATTATCGATTTGGATTAATATATTTTTTAAAATAACTATATTCAAAGATCATAATAATACAAAAAATATTGTCTAGAAAATTTCTGAATTTGTAAATTTCTATTTTACAATTTTTATCATTTTATTATCACTTACTACAAATAATCCCAATACTGATGACTGCATTTTAAAACATCAAGATTTTATTTAGTAAAAATATTAGAAATTTCGTTGTGACTATCATAGTTGTTTAAATAATTTTTTTATCTTTATGATTATTTCCTGGTCAAAAAATGTTCAATAATTAATTAATTGAAAAAGTTTAATTCTTGTATGCACATTTCGATATCGATTTTATCATTTCAGAGCAATAATGTACCAAAAAAATCTATGTAAGATACAGAAAATTATTTATTAAACTTTTTCCTAGCCATTGAAATGAAGTTAATAGAAGAAATGAAGTCAATATTTATTTAGATGTCAGATGTAGGTATTCAGGGCGTAAAAATACCAGGAACTGCCGATACTGAAAAGCCGTTATTGTATTGAAAATAAGATCAGATCGTCAAATAATCAAACTAACCTAAAAAAATATATATTAAAGTATAGAAAATTGAGAATTTTCTATATCTCTGTATAGTAAAACAGAAATTCTTTCAAACTATGAGCACAGGTTATTCCCAACTTTATAATTATAATAAAAAAGTGACTATTCATACGAAGATATGTTCTGAAAAGAAATTTACATGTGAAAATAATCTAAATTATATATAAAAATTATCTAAGATATCAATTCTCATATGATCATTAGAAAAATATTTTTCATGACTTTTTTACATCATTGCATATTTTTTATGGTGCATGTAGCTGTTTTTGAATCTATATTGGCTTAAAAACATTCAAGTCATTACATAAAATCTGTGTTTGAGCTCTGAAAATAATTGCATGAGTCAATCATAATGAACCAAGAATAATTAATACAAATTTTGATAAGAAAAATGTACGTTGTTTAAGAAATGCTTTATTTATGGAAATAGAAATAGAGATAAAATATTTCTCTGAGAATATCCATAATTACAATATGAATATTATTTTAAATATTGAAAAAATCGTTCAATCGTATATTTATATACAAAAATATATCTTAAAGAATTTCATAGAGCGTCTATTTTCTTTGTGTCAGTCTGCTACAGAAAAGAATAATCTAATTCGTTTTTTTCCTCGACAATTCGTCGACATGACTATGAGAATTTTCAATACTTGTGATTTTAAATATGTAATCAAGTTTTCAACAACGTAAAATATTTATCTCACGTCTACTCTATTAAGTATTTAAGGAATCAATTATTTAAATATGTTTCTGTTTCTTAAAAGGCATCTATACATATATATATATATATATATATATATATATATATATATACATATATACATATAAGTTGCTTTCATCGATTCGATTTAATATGCCAGTCCTTGATGATTCAATTTTAAAATTCTCACCACATCTTTTGTTCTTTTATGAGTCGCGTTCGAGATTGGTTTAAGGTACCATGAACCAACATTGTTGTTTGCGTTCGAAACGTACCCACATTTGAACGACAGTGTTTTCTTAGTAAACAAGCAAAGACTCTACCCGATGCATGAATTGCAAATTAAACGCTAGACAGTATTCAGTGCTTACATTACAACGACGTCTGTTTGTCGATGCAATTTGATTTTTGATAGTACAACAATACTGATTCAGATACTGTGGAATATTATCAAGATTCGAACAGTGGTTATAATTGAATCATTTTAACAAAACGAATAAATATTTGTTAAGTCTGGAATATTGTTCGAACCGTGATTCCGCCGATCAATCTCAATTAAGAGACGAATAGAAGTTTTTTTCAGTGACTGAGAGTGATCAGTTCTATACGAAGACTGTTATCTATGCTATTTTCTCATTCAATTGAGAAACAATTTATCAATTCATATCAGATTGTTCTATATTTTTGTGTATTACCGACAAACATTCAATATAACGAAGCAATAATTTCATATCATTCCCAAAAATTAATATTTACAATAATTTATAATTTATTCAAATCTATATTCCCACATATATGTCTTAATTTAAACTGGAATATCTTGGCATATTTATATAACATAAACTGACTTTAGTTAATATTTATTTTATATTTGAATAAACTTATTTTTGAACAAGCTGGAGAATATGCTGTAGAATATAAATCAAATTAAAACTCTTCAATTTTTACTGTTTTTTTAAAATAATTAGAAAATAAATACAATCAGTTTCGAAATCTTACTATTAATTCTCATAAATTTATTTCACTGAAACACAATGTTAAACAGATACTCAAAATTAAGCTTTTAGAAAGATTTCGTTAAGATTCCTAAGACGTGGCCCAATTTGTGATCAAAGAAATGATTTTTCCACATGGGAAATGAACCGTACCATTCCTACTTTAAAATTGAATTAATGTTTAATAAAAATAAGGTCGGAATATTAGAACACGTGCCTTATTCTATAAGTTTGACAATATGAAACCTTTTTTATGTGTGAAAATTAAAATTCGTTAAAAGAAAATTGATCTAAAAATATCAACAACTCGATTATAATAACGAAACTTCTAGAAAACCGAAATATTTACATTCAATTTATAAAAAAAAATTCCATTCGTGCTACGGTTAAAAAACATATCTCAGCTGTAATGTACTTTTACAAAAGTTGGACAAAACAAAACCACACAGACTGGTGAGTTATTATTATCATGTAGACGACTACTGCGAGCATCAATTGAGAATTGGCACAATGCTTGTCTACCAGAACAATACCAAGGATGGTAACAATAATTACGTTTGTACATTTACCTCGTCCTACATTTGTAATAGAATTTTTTCACATTGAATACGTGTGGAATTTGTTTGGATTTGTTTTTCATTTAAAAGTATGCGTTGTGTTGATCCGTAAGATATTTTTTATTAAGTGATTCAACAAGTAAACTTTTCAGAACAAATTAGTACAAATAGATTGTCCCAACTTGCAAATTTAACCGATTTGTAAACTAAATAAATTACGCATATATATATATATATATATATATATATATACATATTTATGTATGTAGAAAACTATGATCAAAACTAATAAACAATTCTGTGTACTCTGCCAATCGAATATCTAATTTAAAAACACCGTACGCATGAGAATCAAACTCGACCTTGTAACTACTAATTTACAGAAATGATGTTTTGTACGATGGAATAGTGCAGCCGTACTAATTAACAAAAGCAAACAGTGCTAGTAGTTTAATTATTTACATAGCCCATTACGTTAGTTTGATGTCTTGCAGTTGGGATAAGGTCGGTGTTGTGGTTTACCTAAACAGATGCGAAACTGTCAGGTCACAAAGTAAACTTGAATATGTTGACGTTATGTTTATACAATTATTGATTATTTTGATTTGTAAATAAACGACGTTTAGCGTTAAATTAATTGGAACGTCTCTCAGCGATGACAATGTCATACGGCAATAATATATTGTATGATTGCATTTCGATTGCCAGTGAATGAAACAACTATTAGTTTAAATACGAAGTTGGGTTAATTAGTTTGTTGGATCGATAACCAGTTTATATTGTAATGAGGTCAATTTTCGAATGAATTATTTTGAAATGCACTTTTTTATTAGGTGTAAAAATTAATTCGGTGCCATTTTTTATAGAAAATGAATGTTTTACGGAAAAATTTAATACATTTCAATGTATTAATATATCAACAGTTATAATCTCAAAATATCCTCCGTTAGTTTGTATAAATTTGCTCCATCTGTCGAGTAACTGACGAATCTCTTTCTGAAAAAAAAGATGGCGGCTTTAAATCGATGAATCCGTAATGCATTTTTTGATCTCTACCGTTATTTCAACATTTTTACATGTTTTGTATGTCACACCTTCCCCCAAACCTGAATAAATGATTCACATGGCTTCGGCAGCATTTTTTTAAAACTGAAATGCGAAAAGTATGCAATGCTTAAAATACTGTTTTTCGAACGCCATCGTATTCATTACAGTTTTGTGAAGTAATTCCAACTACTTAGCTATAAGGATATGTAGTGTTTTTAAGTGTTACAATCGGCACTTCAAAGTTTTTAAACAACGAGAAAATATTTTAATTTAAAACAGAGCTATCCCCTAAGAGCTAATCCCTTCGGTTAAGGTATAGAAAATTGGATTCCATCGCCATCGAAATGCGTATAAGTAATAATCAAAAATGATCACTAATCAATTATTGAACATTTTTAATTAGAAATTTTATTTTTTCCGGGTTGACAGGACGAGTGCGAAATTCATTTGTGAAAGTGAATTAACCAGTACTACAACTATATTTTGATACCATTTTAGAATATTTATTTCTGTCAGGATGATGTACTTGATATTAAAGAATTTACAGAGAAAAAAGAGAACAATATTAAATGAGTATTTAGATTACATAAAATCCGTTATATGTGAAATAATTTTCCACATTTTGAAACAAATTTTTCTTACAATATGCACTTTTTTCATTTTTAGCTAGTATTTATAATATTTATAAATTTTTGCAGAAAATCTTTTCAAATCGTTAACAAATTTCATAATTTATAATTCTATTTTTTTTTCTACTACTATTTGTATTTTTTTTATAAATATTGTCTTATAATAAAGCTTGTCTGGAAAGAGAAGCTTGATTTGTAAAAAATGGAAAAAGATATTTTTAATTGTATGGCACTACAAATTTCAATAAAATTTATTTTGTCCAAGGCTGTAATTCTTCAACAATAAATTCACCGAGATAATTTCAATACAAAGGTATTTATAAAAATATTGAAATTATTAAGACAAATTTTAAAAAGACCAGATATAAAATTAAAATTTATGCAAATTAATTTAATTTCAGACAATATTTGCGGAAAATTAACTTGAATTTCGTCTCTACGTCTGAACAAAATTGTTTATGTAGACATAAAATGAAATAAATAAAATCCTAAACAATGCAGCGGTTCTGCCTACATAAAATATTAAGAAATAAACGAAAATTACGCAGTAAGAATCACTTGACATTATTAATTGAAATAACATGAATTTCGGAGATGATCGTGTCCTTATTCATAATGAGAATTCGACGAACTGGAAACTATATCCACTGTTTAAGAATGTAAAAATAAATTCTGTAATTGTCTGAAATTATATCAAGTTAATAAAAACGTTCGACGTCTGTTCATTTCAAGATTAAAGACTTTTCCTAAAATACATTACATATATATATATATATATATATATATATATATATATAAATTAAACTGTTCTAAAAATCCATCAAGCTTTAAGATGAATCCTGAATAGATTCCAAGAAAATTCGATAGAATTTTCAAACAAGAGTTGCTGAGAATAATTTAATAACACGTTTGATTTTTAATTTAAATTATGTGTCTGATTGTACGATTTTTTGCCTTAAATTCTAAAATTTGAAAAAAGAATTATCTTTTTGAATACTGAAATATATAATATAACCTCAAAATAAAAATCATTAACATTTACACATTTTAATTATACCGCCACATACATGGGTATTATAATATCTGATAAAAAATGAAATTACAAGAAAAATTTTTATAAAAAAAGCTTTACATTGGGCAGGTTATTTTTATTTAGATTATACAGTGCTATTAAGGATGATTAAGAGAATAATTCTCTTAATTTGAATTTTGTATTAAATCAAAAATGTATGCGAAAGAGCAAAGAACGTCTGAAATTTGATCTATCTGGATAAATTTTTTTCTTGCTTCATAACACAAAAAAAGTTGGAATCAAAAATGTTCATTGATTGATTAATGATCATTTTTGACTGCTGTTAATGTGAAATTAAATGCCAATGCAATAATTTTCGGTGTTAAGTTACCGAAAAATAAAATCTATCTGTATTTTTTCATTCCTATTAGGTGTTCATTTTTAATATAAAATTCTATATTAGGAAAAATACTTTTTTGGTTAAAATGTTTCTAGTATTTTTTATCTATCAGATGAACTTTATTAAATATTTCACAAACTTACAAGCAATCAAATACGTAATAAAATCAGTTAAAAGGGTACCAAAAAATTACTCACCGGAACACCACCCACGCCTATCACGTAAAGTAACTGTGTCATAAAAAGTGCTGCTAATAGATTCATGAGCGTCGTTCCTGACAGGCTTCGTAGGTCCGAGAATAAGCTGAAATTGAAAAAAAGACTATATTAGTTATTAACAAATACAAATTTATTTAATAGTTTGGCAAGAAATCAATCATCTATTTCGTTTATTCGTCGGCTTGAATTTGATTAATGTTTATGTCGTTCGTTTAAAATTTTAAATGATCAATTTTTATAAATAATAATTTATTTTATATTCAGAATTGATGAAATAAGTTACACAGGGAAGAAAGGCGACATGTCGAATAGTTTTCCATAATGGAACTGATATCTTTTTAGTATTATTTTTTATATCATACTGTTTGGCGAGACGCATTTTTCCACCCACTACTCTATTGTTTCACACCACGTGCGGTAGCATGAAAAATTTATATTCCTTCTGAAGATTTGAATATTCCCGCTGGACACTGTTGTGTTATATAAAATTCAAGATAGCCCGAAGCAGACTGCTTTTATTTTTTATGCTCGTCGTAAAAAAATAACGCTTTGTTGAGTTTCGATAGTCTCTCAACACTATCTTTTTATTTTTTTACAAACAATCCGGGATAGTGATATTTCAAAAAAGTTTTTTGATAAATTGAAACAATTTGGAAGGGAAGAAAAGACGTATTTAAAAGTTGAGAAGTTAATCATTTTTTATTATGAGAAAGATATTATTTAATAACTATTACTTTCAAAAAGTTCAACACTTTCAAACTGAATACTGAAAAGAAATAACTATCACATAGGAACAATTGACTATGAGGTTATAAATATTTCATCTTTGTCAATAATTAAGGCGATTCAAACTTTGTCATATAATATATCACATTAATGTCACAATCTAAATACTTGCTTACCTATCCTTATGACAAATAAACCAAGGATGTTTCCATTATAACATTATCTCCAAAACTAATAATGATGCTATCTATTTTATACAAACAAACTTTTGCATATATAAGATATATATTATATATATATATATATATTGTTAAAAGAAATAAAATGTCATTTTATGTATAATATGATATTTCATTTATTATAAATAAAAAAAAAACGAAATATTTTTAAATACTTCGAATAAAATATTTATAACTCTAAACTAAAATAAAGCTACAGTTTTATGTATATATAGGAAGTATTCACGACGTTGATTTATAAGCGCATATAATATACAATTTTGTACCTTTAACGCATCTTAGTACAGCAGGAGTGTCTCGTTTTATATTTCGATTGTTGTCTAATTGGTTGCCACATGTAGACAGAATTTTATTCAGCTGAGCATCAATGATATTATGTTAGTTTTTATATTATATAAAGTTGATGTCGATTGCTATGAACTTCAAATATTTTTTTTATCAAAAGATTAGTGTCCGTTCTTTTGATATCTAGAAGTTCGTCAATCTCATCTATAAAGAATGATACTTATTAACATGACTTTGTAACATTTACAATAGTATTAAATATTTCAAATAATTATATATTGCAATGACAATAATTCTTACCAAAATTTTCTTAATATTCAATTAACAAACAAACAAAAAAAGTATTAAAGTATTTGACATACAATTCTTTCTGTTTTGTTTTTCGCCATGTTGATTTTTGTCACACGGAAGTTTGCTGCGTATACGCGACAACCAATCAGAGAAAAGTATAGAAATATGAAACTTATTGATTATAAAATGTATTTATCAAACTTATGAACACCTCTGTGATGTTTTTAGTTAATTTATTATTAGTTTATATACTTTTTATAATTTTATTAATGTGTTACACAATTTTATTATTGTATCCTTCATATGTTATCAAATATGAAATATAAGTAAGAAAATTTATTGAGCACTGTAGAAATATTTTCAAGATATGTCTTTTAAGAGTAAATAAAAAATTTATATAAATTGTTTCAGCAGAATGAAATAATTTTTCATTGCATTAATTCAATAGAGTCATCGATTCAAATACATGTAAAGACATCAATCATTAGAAAACAAAAATAATTTACAATGAAATAATTAAAATTAAAATTTATTTTATAGAAAAGGTAGATTTTAATAGTATATGTGTATATATATATATATATATATATATATATATATATATATATAAATCAGTTTTATATTGTCAATTCCGTTATGCATGTACAATGTACATAAAGAGATAATAATGAACACAGAATAAGTTCATTCGGTCGTATAAAATGATTAAAAAATGTATGTTTATGGTGGAATATCATCATGTTACTGACACGTTGAAAATTTAAATGGAAAATTAGTAGGTTATTGAACACGTTGTGATAACAAAATTACATTTTCAAAACTGTCCGATATTGTTATTCGTAAAGCATACAGTGTATAAATGGACCGGTGTCGATGAACATGATCGTGACATAGAACACCAATAGAGGAAAAACTTGAAGGGAACGAATAAATATATATATATAATGAAAATAAAGTACACAATATGAAAACACAAATAGGTATCATTGGTAATCATATCACGAATGTATTTCCTTGTTTATCTCCTTACATTGATTGTCGATTATGCAGACAGACATATTCACAATTAGAACACGAGAGAAGACTATGCACATATAAATAATTATTAAGTGTATTTCGTTGCAAAGTCGACAATCGTGTTCAATAATTTATTCATTTGAATGATCTCCAGAGACTGTGTAATTGTGAATTTATGAGTTTGTTTAGTTTTCGAGATACGTAATCTGCTCTCTGTTTTATTGTTCTGCGTGCGTACAAAAAAAAACACTACTAAAAATAGACGTGGATAGATCGGTTTATGTACAACTTTACGCAAACAAAAACATGTTTACGAATGACATTTTATTTTTAATATACGTCCAGTCCTTTATTTGGTATTCGTAGTATACATTTTATATACTTTTCGATTAAAAAAGAACGACAAAAATTGTGCACTGTTTAAGTTTATCAAAAAAAAAAATACTTGATTAGATCATAACATTTCTATAAAATGTATGAATAAGTTCTAGAGAACGTTAAATCAGGAAAATGTAGTTCTTATAACTATATTTTATTACAATGTTTCTGTTATAAAATTTTCCCCAAAACTAATAATGATCCTATCTATTTTATATAAAGACAAACTGTCTGTGAATTTATTTGTCAAAATGAATTAAGAAAGTGCCAGAAACTACACTGTGACTAAATAAATCAAAAAAAAAACATCACAGACTTTTTATCAATATTTTCTCAGATTCATTCAGTTTTAAAAGAGAGACAAGTATAATTCTAGACATTTATCGTCGTATTAAAACTAATAAAAAAATATGAGAGTTCACAAAACTTTTGAATTCGTGTCACAGATAAAGTGTTTATCGTGACTCGTCTGCCGTTCATATTTCACATGTTAAATCGCACAATGTCAACCGGTGCAAATATTCAAATCTACTTCGTGCGAATGTGCTTTGTGCAGTCACACGTGCCCCTAAATTCATATCATTATATCAGCGAAAAAGAAATTGCACGTCACCAATGATGTCTTATGATCGTTTACAGACGAGAAGCGCAAAAGTTTCTGAATATAAAGAACGACGAGTGAACAGCATACAAATATTTGCGTGCTGTGTGTGTGTATGTACGTGTGAATATTCAGTATGTGCTCCACAGCGAAATGGGATTTTCATTTGACAATTTTACAGTGTAATATGAAGTTATTAATCATCCGAGTCGATCTGTCTTATAAAAAGATGGAGAATTCTTGAGACTCTTAGTATATTTTTTTGTACAAAAGGAAAAAAGTATTATTTTTCTCATTTAATACCTACAATGCATGCAAATTATATTACTGTCAATTAGATCTGTCCATAAAACCAATTTATTGCGCACATTTCTTCAAAAGTAAAAGATGTGTGCTTTTTTCTTTTTTTTTTTTAATATCACATCTAATAATATTCGTTTGAAACATACAAATGGTATTCAAACCTTTTTTTTAGAAAAGTGTTTCTATAACTGAATTATGATATTTAAGATGACTATGTTTTCAATTCGCAATATATTTAATTAGTTAAAACCAGTTTTAAAAAGCTTAATGCTGACCAAACAAATATTTATTGATAATAATAAAAATAGCATTTATTTATGCATACATTTTATTTCTAATTTAATTACATATGACCAATCTAATTTATATATATATATATATATATATATATATATATATATATATGATTTAAATAGTGTTTAATTTTTTAAATGGTTTAATTAAAATAAGTAGCCTTATTTACTTTCAAATTTATTCATTATTGCGGAGCTGGTGTAGTTGTAGTAGAAGTAGAAGTGGTAGTACTTGGAGTAGTTGTCGATGTAGTTGATTGAATAGTCGAAGCAGTTGAGGGAGTAGTTGAGGGATCAGTGGAAGGAACAGTTGTGGTAGTAGGTCTATGATGATGGTGAGGAGGGTAACGTGGTGGGCGGTTCGGTCTTCCAAACCAATCGAGTGGATTTAATGGATTAAATGGTGGTGTGTAGAAGTTATCTGTATATCGTGGATCATATTCTGGTATTGGAGGAGGAGGTTGATTGTCATTTGGTGCTGATGTCGGTTGAGATCCAAAACCGATATGTTTATTGAAACCCAATGATATTCCTGTACCGAGATCGAGAGGTACGGTTTGGCATACCTGAAAAATTTTATTTCAAGAACGAACTCTTAATTAGATTCACGTTAAAGTAGACAGGCCCAGAAATATAACTAGTTATTTTTGAATAGACTTTACAAATTTCAAAGATATTTTGACATTCATATAATGGTAATTTCAAAAGATCGTGCAAAGCTCTTAAACGAAGACTTTTGTATAAAATTCTTGTCAAATGTCGAATGGAAATAACAAATTTTTTTTTAAAAAAAAAATAAAATAATGCATAAAACTCCTTGCGACAAACAAACAAATTAAGTAATGTTATCATAACTAAAAGCATATATATATATATATATATATATATATATATATTATTGAATCCTAGATTTGTTTAAAAATTATAAATAATAGGTGGATCAACTTTAAACCTCATAAGTATGTATAAAAACCAACATAAATTTATAAAGTAACCTCTAGTATTTATAAAATAGATATTTTATATCAGTTAAATTAATTTTTATAAATATTTTTTCAAAAAAATATAAAAACAGCATACATTTTTTGGAAAACATTTTGCAAAATAAGCACAGTATAAAATTAATTCAGAAATAATAAATAAAGTCAAAAAAGTAATCATACTGATTTCAAAAAGTGTCAATCTGTTAATTGTTAAAAATGATGAATTATACACATCTTTTGGTATATTTTCAAAAAGATTCTTTCAACAATTCTGAAAATACAGGACGTTCCCAAACTCTGGTGTATTTTTTGAAACAGTCGTATTTTAATATTATAATTGTAAGTCAATAGAAGTATTAAAATATCAATTTGGTTTCCAGAGTTTCAACAAGAAGATGTGTTAATTATTTGACTACAATCATATATATATATCAACAAATACAAAATTTCAAGATTAAAAATACTCATACCTCGATATAACAGACAGCAAAAGCTGCTACAACGAAAAAAGTCTTCAAACCCATTGTAAGAACAATATTCACAAGTTATTCGAATCACAAACATTCCTTCGAAGATGACTACTTTTATACTATTTTTTTATGTACACTTGAATGTGTTCACAATTGATACATGCTCTTTATGTCAACAAGAAATATAAATATTCAATAGAGAACTGTCACAGATCGTAATAAAATATAACAAATAGCTGTATTTATATTATTATGTTAATATGTTATATTATTTTTATTGTACGAGCGAATATATTTGTAAAAAATAATATATTGTCGGCAGAAAAATAACATAGATATGTTTATATTAGAAACTGATAAAACGTGCACGCATGAAACGTGAAAATTTAAAAAATATATACAATGTAGGTAAACTAAGAAAAGATTAATCAGTCATAATATGTTTTTTTTTGCATTGTGTTTCAATTTATTAGTATAGATGTTCAATTACTAACTTTATATTTCACTTATCTCATCTTCAGGTAGATCAAACCTTTTAGCTTAAAACAATTTAATACTAAGTTGCAATGAAACTCAAGTGGATAGTAAGTAATTACTTTTGGAAAAAGTTCAACAGTTAAAATCGAAGATAATATCTGAATCAAATCTAATGGAAGAAATGTCGAGTAGCATAATAGAAAATGTTATAAAAGTATCTAGAATTTATTAGTGTAGTAAAAAAGAACTTTTTATCGATCATAACACTCAAAATTTAAACTGAAATAATTATTAAAATTATAATTGCATATTTGTTTTATCTGTGATTTCGGTGATACGCTATCTTGGTAATTTCATCTTTTTTATCTAAAATTTACATGAATATATCACAAATGCTGAAACTAGTATGTAAAATAGAAACCAACACAAGCTAAAAGAATGAAGACCACCAGAGAAACAAATTTATTATTCTTTAGAATTTCCAGAAATAGATTCTAAATGTATAAGTAAAATAAATAGGATAATAAATTTCTAAACATTATACTATATATATATATATATATATATATATATATATATATATATATATATATATAAACAAGTAATACGTATCATAAAATACAACGATACTCAAATGACCGAAGGATCAACCGAACAAAACTTTTATAATTTTCCAATCTTGTAAAAAGTGTACGTGGACTGAAATCGGATAAAAATTCAATGACTACATATTGTGAACAGATTTCAATCAAACTTTCATGTAAATTGTATTTAAGTTGAAAAGAGGGACGAGTTCTTTACAAAAAAATCTCATAAATGAGATGAAAAACGAAACGAATTTAATTACTGAACTTCAAAAGAATACGAAAATATCATATCTATCTGAAATGTAGTTGTATAAAAATCAATTAATCAAAATATGTTTCGATTTTTATTATTGCTGAATCAATTTCGATCGAGTTATTATTATGATTTTTTATTATAAACTTTTATTTAGTTTTTTGTGTAATTGAAAATGTTTCATATATACTAATGTGTTATGAAAAAATATGAAATTGTTTATTTAATTCGACAATAATTCTATACAATTAATTTATAAGAAAATCTTATGTACTTTTAAAAAGATAATTTTTAATTAAGGAATTGTTTTATATATTCATCATAGATTTAATTAAAAATAGTAGAATATTTATAAAAAAAATCTTGAATATTAGTAAATATAACTCAGTGAAAGGGATTAATGCAGTAAAATTCATCGACTTAACACTTTTGTGTAATATATGGCGTTCTTTTTTCAAAAATTAATTTATATTATTATTTATGCATTTTTTAATTTCTAATTAATAAATAACCTAATATATATATATATATATATATATATATAATTTGTATTTTAATATTTGTATTGTTATCTATTTAAAATCTATAATTTGTATCAAATAATTAGTTTTGCAAGATTAGTTAATTTAATATTATTTTTAATAGAAGATGTTGGGAAGAATATTCCTAAATATTTTCGCTAAATCAAAAAATGGCTCCACTAAAAAAATTTAACTGATTTTTATCACTAAGTGTTTAAGAAAAATATAAAATAACTTATTACAATCGTTCAAACAGTATTAATGACTCATTTATTAGAATCTAAAAATCTGTGTGTTTCAACTGAAATAGTTCTAAAATATTCTGATTATGCATAGTCTAACATGGAAGACTTTTAAACAGATCGATTTTCTCGATAAAAATAATATAAATATTTAAACATTTTCAAGAACAAAAACATAATTGAAAAATCTTCAGTATTGAACCTTCCACTGAAGCTTGAAATGAGTTGCAGTCTTGTATATAATAACTTATTTCCGCAATGTAAAAAGATTGCACAATAGAAGTGATGAGCCATTATTTAAAAAAAGATTTGATCCAAATCGTATTTTCTTAGATGAAAATTTTATAAAAATGTATGGTTTCTATTCATATAAGTTGTAATTTTTTTTAGTTTTCATGACATATGTCTTAAACAAACACACATGTAGTATAAAAGTATATTGATATTCAATTGTACAAGTGTTGCTGAATAAATATCAACATTTTATTTATCGACATTTACTAAAGACTGTTTGAGAAATGATTAGTTTCTATGATTATTAATTCTTTAGGGTGAAACAACGAATTTGTTTTTAAGTGGCATCACTTTATAACACCAATGTTTTAAAAATTAACTTACACTCATGATGGAATTTAAAATACTATTACATTATATTTCATAAAAATATTTTAATGAAAAAAATAAAATTATTACTGTATTGTATTTTATATATATATATATATATATATATATATATATATATATATATACATACATATATATATATATATAGAGAGAGAGAGAGAGAGAGAAAGATAAAAGGAATGATCATAAAATTAAAGTCAAATAATATGTTTTTAGTGTGTGTGTGATTTTACAAGCCTATAAAAAATAAAATTCTTTTGATGTGACAAATAAACCTCGACGATATTTCATACAATTACATTTCTAAAATTCAGATTCAAGACGAGAAGACTATCATTCATATATGAAAAAAAATATATTATTCTGTGTGCTATAGTAAAAAGTCCATTTCTCTACATTGTCACATTGTCATAAATATAGAACACACTCTAAATAATGTACATAGGACGCTCGGCGTAAGAAAAAAAAATCAAAATTACACACATTGCACACATAAAAATGGCTTGCGGGGTGTTTCTTGATCATTGTGAATGTGCGCCGGGTGGGCGGTTTTAAGTGACTCGGGATGAAACGAAAGGCGACGAGTGCCGAAGGTTCAAGTCAAAATGAGCTGAAAATTATACCGAGATAACATGAAAATACACTCGAGGTTTGTTTGCTTTAAAAACTTTATCCTATCCATTCGTGTCTGCAATGATGGCAGCTCTCACTTCCTCCAAGCACGTGCTCTCATAAATGATTCACGTCGGTAGGTTTTTGACTTCTGACTCACGGTTCGCGATATATAGTTAGGAGAGAAGTTTTCTTTTCGGTGCCGTTCTCATAACGATAGTTTACTCAAATAAAACGTATAAATCATAATCACACTTGCTTCTCAACCGTCGACGCCGTAATTGATGGTACAGTTCTTTTATTCAGCTCGCTTCTTCGTATAAAATTCTAATTCCCTACTATCTCACATCTGAATCGACGTTCATGATCTCGCACAACCAAATAAAAAAAATATATCCATTTAAGTACTTTTCTCTTCACAACCCTGATAGTGTAATGTGTGAAAATATTCTTTTTAAAAAGATATTCTACAGTTGAACACTGTTCAAAGTTTATGTCAACGCTTTTAACCGTTCAGTCGATATGGTAATTAAGTTGGAATTGTTTCAAACTGTTGAAATAAATTATAAGTTTGAAAACAAGCTAAGAAAGATTACAAAGAAATTAAATCGACATGGGTATCTTGTAAACTAAACTTTTATCTAACTTTAAAGGTTATTAATTTACAAATTTTATTTTCTGTTGTATTCTTTTTATATAATAAAAGAAAAAAAACGACTCGCATAATCTTTAAAAAGTTATTACTTGAAATAGTTTTAATAAATAAAAAAATCAGTATTTTTGTATAACCTGCTATATAGACATGATTCATCGATGGTATCTCTACAAGATCAATCAGTTTAATAAACAAAATCTTGAATAAAAAGAATTGATTATTATCTATACTGGGGTGTACGTTTGTATAAAATATAATTTATAAAAAAGTCTTCGTTACGACATCCACTGATTAATGTTCATTTTTTTTAGTATCGTTCGTCTATTTCAAGTTTACTTTATATTACAAAAAATATAGAGTGCAAATTCTATCGACATTGAGTAATAAATGATGTTCCATAATAGAAAATCCGTAATTTTAATTGAAATCAATTCTCAATAAATAGATTTTTTTCTCATCGAGAACTTAATTAAAATGTGGTGTTGGAATAGTGCAATGGTTGTTGAATATATTAATTAAAACTAGTGATGGCGGATGAAATAGAATTGAATTAAATATTTAATTAATCCTCTTCAGATATCTGATTGAATTAATTTACAGTTTTTTATATATTTAATCATATATTTACTATACTAAACTCGTGTTTTTAATTTTTTCTTGTTCAGTAAATATTTGAATGATGTTTCTCAAATGTTTGTTTTTTATATATAAATTTATTAATCGAATCTAAATGAGAATATTTACAAATTTCTAATAAAATATTAGGTTGGGACGTAAGTAATAGATTTTTTTTAGATTAAATTATGATTTGAAAGTGTATTCTTAATTATTGCTCAAATATATTTGACCCTTGTGCACGAATCATGAGTATGACTCGTGAACTGCAAAAAACGCTATCAGTCAATCAAAAATAAGACTACAATCTTGAACAATCTTTTTATTACTGTATTGTATTTCTATGTATATATATATATAGAGAGAGAGAGAGAGAGAGAGAGAGAGAGTTGACCATATAAACCTTAAATATCTTTCTGATAATTTTTTATTATTTTTGTTGCTATTTCCAGAATTTTCTTAATTTTAACTGATTTTTTATGTGAAAAATAGTATTGAAAAAGATCAAACAATTTTTTAACTATTTTTATTCACTAAAATCCTTACAATTTTGTTGCAGAATGTTATTAAATAAATACAACACTGTCCTATCCAAAGACATGCGGGTCCTACGATGAAAGAATACTTTGGAAATAAAATGAAGTTTATTTTGTTGCAAAAAATTGTATAGTTCCTTTCAATTTAAATAGCCATTTTTTATGCGTTATTTTTTTAAAAAAAATATAAGCACAAGGGATTAATACAGTTTCATTTCAGCACTAAAAGATTTCTATAAAATTAAAATAGAAATTATACATTGAATTATTTTTTTAAATAACTACGGTTGTTTAAAATTTCCTGTCGAAAATGATACTTGACTTCAGGTCCTAATCGATAATTTAATCGGTGTATCTCAACAAATGATGTAAATTTTCTTCGAATAAATTCAATTTGAATTTCAATCCGATCTCTTAACACAATAACGATTAACAGCAATTAAATAAATTCAGAACTTAGTTAATAATCGTATCCTTTATTGATGAATGTTCTAAACATGAACGAAAATATAAATAAATGAATTGCATTCGAGATTAATTGAGAATGATCAAAAGGAATAAACGTATTCAGAACGACGTACATTTAATCCAACAACAACGTAACCGTGCGTTTCCTTTTGATTGCCGTTCTAACGTTTTATTTTTCTTTCCTGGCTTCGCGTACGTGCATGCGGTTTTATTCACTTTTATATAATAACAATAATGGATTATAACCGCACGTCTGTGAAAATTTCATTTTGCGGAAACATATGAAAACAGTAATTCGAGAGCTGCTGTGCGTGGAACACTTTAAACATCGAAATGCGTGTTGATTTATTCATAAGACCGAATCGACTGAACTCTAGTACGACACACGTACGTACAACGGAACCGTCACCTGACAAAGCCCTCACAGTGTACGCCGACTTGACAACAAAGTGCGAGAGGTTCCTAAATAATCGTGTACGAAACGGATTACAACCGTTGCTAAACAGAGTTGGAGTACGTGCGCACGGGTGACGAGAGCGGCAGATACAAAACCGAACTGAACTTGAAGTATTAAGCGGATTCTGAAGAACATGTGCGCGCCGCGAAAACAAGAATTTATTATGTAACACGGTCAAGGAGATTAGAGTAGACGCATTTCGAAAAACGCGCAGAACAAAATTCATTCCTGTTTAATTAGGTTCACGCTTCAATTGTACCATCTATATATATTTAATGGTGTGCGCGTTTTTATAAAAGAAGCGCTAAAATGATGAATAAAAGCGAGATGATTTTTTTTATTTCGTTCTGAAATAATATATAAACTTTGAAAGTAACTCGCTACATCATTGAGGAGAAATTACACTTTGAATTTGCAGATTTTGTATACAAAAAAAAATTATATTAGTGAATGTACTAGCTTGGTAGGAAAATAATTGCGGTTTTTGTATTCTGAATTCTATCATTCTATCATACTGATTATAAGTTCTTTACTTCATATGCAAAATTAAAAATCTGAATTTATATATTCAAGCCAAGATAAACAATTTGGTACCTTTTTAATTGTTATGAACAGTAAATAAAATAAAAATGAAATAAGAGCACGAAAACGTTGATTTTCTTTTTTTTATATGCTCTGAAAATGATAATATCGCCGTAGAAAGATACAAAAGCCTCTCAAAATAAACAGTAAGCAATTATTAAATATTTTGATAAGAATTGTTTCATGGCGAGCACGAAATGATTAATATTTAAAAATAAATTTATCCCTAATGCAAAAAGTTTAATTAAACAAACATTAACGAAGTTAAAGTCTGTAGGAATAAATTCTAACACCCTGAAAAATATTAGACTGGTAGGAAAATAATTACGGTTTTTTTCTGAATTCTAATCTTCATTTTTTCAATGAAAGTGTTATTTCATCGCATTCATGTTAAAAACACAATATATATTGGTCAAACAGTTGGTATAACCCCACAAAACAGTAGTAAACACGATGACGTCCGGAAAGCAACATATTAGGCATTGCATACTTTTACAGTCGAAAGAAGTGCTGTCGAAGCCACGGAAATGATTTATTCAGCTTTGAGGAAGGTGTTATGATGCATAAAACATGCAAAAGATGTTAGAACAGTGGGAGAGATCCAAAAATTTAACGACCTTACCTATAAGTTTTGACAAATATTCTTACTTTAGAATGAATGTCTAAATATCAATACATTGTGTTAAATTTTCAAAAATTAATTGTCACTCACTTCTAAACTATCACATAAAAATTTTCTGATCAAACATGTCATGTATATAATCGATGTACACTTATTAAAATCTTTGTACTGTTCGATAGAAAACAAACATCTATATTCGTTGCTTATACAATTTAAATAAACAAAATGTAACTCTATCCTCTCATCGAAATTTAAATCTTCTACAAATATAAATATTTTTAAACAGCAAATATCCTTTTTTTATTTTATTTTCAACAATGTGTTCATAGAAAGAGAATAACGCAGCTTTTTCTTCTTATATGACGAACAGATTTCACATTTTATTTTTATACAACTCACTACTTTTTTTATTCACATGTTTGGGTTGCAATTTTTTTTTTTGAAATACAATTTTTGTTACAAAGAAAGTAACGTAGGAGTTAATTTTATTTCCATAAAATCCTCTTTTCTGATTGTTTACTTTCTATTTTGTATAAACTGAACTGTAAACAGGAGATATTTCTTAAATGTATTCTATCTTTGAAATAAAAGAATAAATTTATTCATATATTATATATATATATATATATATATATATATATATATATATATATATGCGTGTGATATGGGTTTATTTCATCCACAAACTCCCTCGTGACGTTGTCT
>CM068321.1:28718859-28871359 GCA_034766995.1 Acanthacorydalis orientalis | reverse complement strand
ATACCTTGTGAATATAGACATATTATTCAAATTAACGTAGAGGTACGTGTTTGTTTTGACAGTTATTTATATATATATATATATATATATATATATATATACAGAGAGAGAAACTAATTTTAATCTAAATATACTTGATTTTAACATATTCGGTTAGTAGAAAAAAAGTTGTGATTTATGACCTTCAGATTCATATATATTTTTCTCTTTTTTGATTTTCTTAGCTGTTTTAAGTGGTTCAGAACTGTTGGATGACAAACGTCTAACTTTTGTGCAAGCTCTCGAATTGTTGTGCTTAGTTCTGATTCAACTAACACCTTACGAGCAGTTTCTATCGGTTTACAACCCGTTTTGAGCTCATACAGAAAAATGCTCTTATTTGCTTCTTTTCATCTTTAATTCAATAGCCCCATTTAATGCAAAATTAATAATAAAACCAAAGTCGATGTTACTAAAACACAGACCGAAAAATGCATTTTAAAATGAAATTACACTAAACATGACAAAATGACACTTTCATTGAAAAGAATGAAGGTTGGGATTCAGTGAACAAAAACCGCAATTATTTTCCTACCAATCTAATATTTATTTGATACGTAAATTTTAACTGATACATCATTCAACTCAGGACTAGTATTTTTCAATTATTAAAAATAGATATATAAGGTATTATAAATCGAAAATGTTTTATGTAATAGAAATTTAACATAGATTAAAAGAAAACACAGACAGTGTAATTGAATCTAAGTACACATTTCAATGTATAATCTCAAGTTCTATTACGAACCGCTGATTAAATGTTAAAGCAGAGGCCAGTAATGTCTGAAAGTAAGATCTCGCATCGAATTATCACTTGCAAAAGGCCTTTGGTAAAATTAGTAATGGCTGTTTGAAGTTGAATATTGAGAATTCCGTTTGTTGACAGAGAACAAGAGCAGAGATGGAACTGAGTTTTGTTTGTCATTAACAATTCATTCACAGTGTCTGGTTTACCGTGCACCGCATCAGACATAAATTATCTACTGAAAAGCTAACAGAACACCTCACGTTGATTATTTAGACGAGGTATACTTTTACTTAATCGTTATGTATATTAGTGAAAACAGAAACGTGTGGATTTATATAATTCTGTTGACACTTTTATGTCATTATAAATTTATAACAGACATATACAGATGCCTCAGAAAAATGTATGTATGTTTTAGTGGTTGATAAATAATTCATTATTTCCAAGAAAGTGATATTTTTATTATATAAAGTTGTTCTTTGTTTAAATGATAAAAAAGGTTTCGAATTATTTTATAAACATTGAAATTGATAAATGATCTTTGTGATTTCATTATGGTGATTTCAGTATGGTGCCATTATGATTTACTCATAAAAATAATTTCCTAGATTATTCATATTTATTATATTATTTTTGACCTAAAATGTCTTAAACATAAGTAAAATTACTTAAAATACAAACCTAGACTATAAATGGTTAGATTAGGTTTAGAAGAGCAATCAATAAAAATTAAAGCCTCTTTGTTCACTTATAAAAACCAAATTTTATGTCTTAATTTTTGTATTTTATATTTTTTCATTTCTATATACTTGAAATAATTAAACTGTAAAAATATCAATCTAAAAAAAATATAACATATTTAAAATAGATCTATTAAAGATGAAAAATAATAAAATATATTGGAAATATATGGAAGACAAACATTAGATAATTCCAACTGAAAGATTTTTGAAAAAGTCTGTACCAATCAGTGAATTAAATCGGTAAGAATATGATTCTGTATAGTATTCTAGGAAATAATTAATATAAACGATAAGAAAAAATTAAATTACATTTTTGGATAATTACACGTCTGATGACAAAACCGTATCATTTTCATAAATATGAATCAAAAACATTGCAGTAGCGAATTTTAAACAACAGGAATCTAATTACCGAAATTTTCAATTAATTACCAAAATAACGGTACACTAATTAACAATAATAATAGCTTGAGGATGGGATCAAATAAAAAAGTGTCATTGTGTAGATAACGTTTAGTCTTATAATTACAAGCTAATGTACAACAGTAAATACATACTCAAATGTGTGGGTGTTTCATATACATGTATATATATATATATATGTAATACTAATGTATAAAATATAGGTCGACTCCAATTATGTAAACACTTCAGTGACAAAATTGAATTGGTTCACCGGTACGCTAATCAAAATTCATAGCTGCATTTTCCTTGATCTTTATCTGCACAATTTGTTTCCTCTCAAAAAAGACTCTTTTTACTTTGTATCAGCACGAGATTTTGATCGAAGAGACATTAAATTTTCATATCAGAACGACATTAGCAAAATCCGCACGCAGATTATTTTTTTCCTGCCCAAATAAGATAATGTCCTACTGAAATGAACGAACGTGTACACTGTATGTAAATATTAGGACGCTAATTTAATTTGCATAATTGATTATACATTATAGTATAAAATCGAACTAGTGACACACTGTATAAAATTAATATTTGATTTTAATCGACAGTGTTTAGTATCATCAAACTGTAATGATTTGTATAACAAGGAAATTAATCTGCGATCAGGATTATTTATCTAATAAATTCGAATTTCGACCTTCAAGTTTAGTTTGGTTTAAATTAACTTTTTTTTGTAAAGTTATAATTCGTTTAACGATTATAAATATTAATTTAAAAAAAAATAGTTATTTAGTATGTATTTTAATTAATGTTTTTTCTTTTATTTGGAATGTTTGTGAATGACCAAGAGAAATATTGAAAACAGTTACCTTATAATTAATAAAAATAGAGAATTTAGGAAATGGAAGATAAAAGTCTACCTAAATTATTAAAGAATAAATTGTATATATAAATAAAACGTTAGAAAGAATAATAAAAATAGTAAATGATGAGAAGGATTAGTAAAGAATGAGAAAATGTAGAAAAAAATATATGAAAACGTGTTCATGACATTTCATATAAAAACGGAACACATTTATAAAATAGATGCAAAGAAAAGGAAGAAGAGTCTTAGCTATAGGTTAAGGAAATTGTCAAATAATTAATGACGAAGAAAGAAATCATATCTAAAAAAATCTTCAAAAGGTCATTCTTCTAAAATACAATTTCTGAGAGTATATTTTTTTCAATAAATAAGTATTGAATTCAGATCATCTGATGTTTCTGGTCATGTTTGATCTAGTTAAGTCTAATAAAACAGATCAAATCAAACAGGAGATAAGAGTTATTACCATTAAAATGTTTTCTAGAGACTAACTGAACTATAAAACGAGTCATTATTTTTTTTTAAAGCAAACATATATATTTTTTTAAAATCCTTTTAGAAATGAAAACACTTTAAATGTTTAAAAGTCAATTGTCAATAACTTCTTAATTGAATTTACATTTACATTTATAAAATATGGATAAATCAATTAAAAATAAAGATAAATCAAGAACTTTTAAACCGAATATTTAAAACGATTATTGACTTACATATATATATATATATATATATATATATATATATATATATATATATAAATTTATATATATATA
The DNA here is from genome assembly GCA_034766995.1 of Acanthacorydalis orientalis. Lineage (NCBI taxonomy): Eukaryota > Metazoa > Arthropoda > Insecta > Megaloptera > Corydalidae > Acanthacorydalis > Acanthacorydalis orientalis. Next base: position 28,867,789 of record CM068321.1, on the reverse strand, counting down.
TATATATATATGTATGTATGTAAATACTGGATATAGAACGTTATATTAAGCTTAAGAAGCTTAACTAAACATCAAATTAAATACAGTAAAATCCTCGAAAAGCTCCTTTTTACGATGATATTTCAAGTGGTCTGCGAACGTTATTTTTAACGCACAGACAGAATTCTTTATTAACAAAAAATAAGAATTCCAAAAACATATATATATATATATTATATATATACATATATATATATATATATATATATATATATATATTATATATATATATATATATATATATATATATATATATATATTTTATATATATATATACATATATATATATATATATATATATATATATATATATTATATATATATATATATATATATATATATATATACATTAGGTTGATAGAAAAATAATTGCGGTTTATGACTTTCAAATTCATATACATTTTCCTCTTTTGATTTTCCTAGCTGTTTTAAGTGGTCTAAAATTATTGGATGACTAACGTCTAACTTTGTGAAAGCTCTCGAATTGTGCGTGGTTCTGATTTAACTGACGCTTTCAACGCCTGAACTGAAGAAGGACGCCCACGAACTTTTTCATTATCAAGGCTCTTGTTCTTAACACGAAATTTTTAGAACCTCCATTGCACCATACGTACATTAACAGTACCCACATTAAAGCATCGTTTAGTTTACAAGCAGTTTCTGCTTCTTAATCACCCGTTTTGAACGCATGCAAACAAATGCTGTTATTTGCTTCTTTTCCATCTTTAATTCAATAGTTCAATTTGAAGCGAATATAATAATAAAATCAAAGTTGATGTCATCAAAATACAAACCGAAAAATGCACTTTAAAATGATATTAACTGAATACAATTAAATGACACTTCTATTGAAAAAATTAAAGTTAGAATTCAGAATACAAAAACAATAATTATTTTCCTATCAACCAAATATATATATATATATATATATATATATATATATATATGACGCCGATTGCAAACTGATTACATTCTTTATTAATTTTGTAGATTCTTGTGTTCTTATTCAATACAATTCGGAAGTTTTAAGATATTTATAAACAGAGTTCGTTTTATAATTCGGTTGTGGTTCGAGTTTTAGATGTGTTAATAACTTAAAAATTTATTTAATATATATATATATATATATATATTGAAGTTTAATTAATAAAAAAGAAAAAAAAATTTTTAATTAAGAAATAGATTTTGAAAGATTTACTAATTTTTTGGTGTAAAGATGAATCGATTTCAATATAGTTTAGTATTTAAACTGTAATATTTGTTTTTAGATAACACAATTTTACTCAACAGAAAAGAAATCGTTTTAAAAAATCTGCTTAAATATGATGGATAAATCGAATAGAATGGGTAGGAGATATAAATATACCAGTCGTATAACACAAAACATGTAGTCAAAAGAAACTAACACATTCTGAAATGTTATTTATTCACGAAGGAGATTTTGAAATTTAAACCTCTACACGTTAATTTATTTCTTGATGGAACTGATTCATGAAAACAAACCGAAAATATCCAATGTAAATAATTAATAGTCGCACGTTAATCATATCTATTATATCGGAATAATTAATTGTAGTACTGTACATTACATCCTTTTTGTTTGTACGAGATATTAGTAAAAATCTGTATCCATTCACACGGTTCGAAAAAATACAAAACAGCGTACAAATAAAAGCAAACCTAATATCCAAGAGCAATATTTCCATCAAAGTTTGTCGACGTTATGCAAACTCGCGCGCGGTTAAATATAATCTGTGCTATTCATGTAACGTACTATGCATACAGTACTCTGTATTTGTTTCATTCAACACAGATGAATAATTGTAGGCGTTGAACAGGGACTGGTGTTTCGAAACTTCACGAAGTTGAGAATTTTCCATGTCTGTATATATATCTCGAGATGAGTTCGCGTGGAGAGAAAACGGCAGTTACCTACAGGCACTTCTGTAAGCGCGACGATGCTCCGTTTCTGCAGCGCCTGTTGTGTACCGCAACTGTCAAGGAGTTGTCTCGTGTAATGAATCATCTTTACAAGAACGACGTGCCGGATTCTCGACAGATCGTGGACGAATCGTTTATACACATTATTTTATATACTGTTCGGTGTTACATACGTCTTGATTTATAATTATGTGTACGAATACCGGCGAGCAGTTTTATTGAAAGTTAAATTCAAATCATTTAATGTAAAAATGTTATATACGCCTGTTTTATTTATTTCGACGTTTTTCATTTTTTAAAAAACCTGTGCTATAATAAATATCCCTCTATACAACACATGTACATTTTAGTTCAAGAATGAGTAGTCAATTGAAAAAAAAACAGTTATTGTAGTCTATTTTATGACTTTCATATTCAAAAATTACAAAACGTAATATACATAACCTTAACTCATTCAGTTATAAAACTATACACATTATTTTATTTAAAAATATACAATAACTTTTATAACAATAACTGACTGAACTAGAACAAATATTATACTGGTTAAAAGTTCTTCTTCATACGCAAAATTAAAAATCTGAAGTTATATTTTCAAGGAAAGATAAATAATTTGGTACCTTTTTAATTGTTATGAATGATAAATAAAATAAAAATGAAATAAAAGCACGGAAACAATGATTTTATTTTTTTTATATGCTCTAAAAATGATATTGCCGTAGAAAGATACAAAAACAACTCAAAATAAACAGTAAGCAATTGTTAAATATTTTGATAAGATTTTTTTTATGGCGAGCACGAAATGATTAATATTTAAAAATAAATTTATCCCTAATGCAAAAAATTTAATTAAACAAACATTAATAAAGTTAAAGTCTGTAGGAATAAATTCTAACACCCCGAAAAATATTAGACTGGTAGAAAAATAATTACGGGTTTTTTTCTGAATTTTAATCTTCATTTTTTCAATGAAAGTGATATTTCATCGCATTCATGGTAATATTATTTTAAAGTTCATTTTTCAGTACGTATTTGGTAACATTGTCTTTGGTTTTATTATTAATTTTGCTTCAAATTAAGCTATTAAACTAAAGATGGAAAAGAAGCAAATAAGAGAAAATTATGTCACTGAATACAAACTGTTAAAAATTGTGTTTATAAGTTTCATTCTTATTTATTATTGAAAATTATTGTCAATCTCTCTCTCTCTCTATATATATATATATATATATATATATACATGATAGTTAAATTTCAATTAAAAATATATAAGAATAAATTAGAGAAAATTTTATAAGTACAGATTTGTTATTCAAATTGATATTAATATTTGAAAATATGAAAATATATTTCAAATATTATTCAAATAATTGATGTAATATACAAAAATATATTTAGTCACAAAATCTCAACGTTTTAATAGAAAAAAAATACTTTTCAAATAAAGAACTTACGAAATTCTCATTTAATGTCAGTTAGTTATCATCTTTACTGTTCTCAACGATTCCAGAATCCTCCTATCGAATTCATTACAAACAGCAATCTCTTTCAATCCCAATCAGAATTACATTGTAATTGTAATGCATAGCGTTTCAATCTTGTTGATTTACGATTTATCCGTGAGACGAATCGACTGCACGATTTGAAATTGCGGTCGTCTCTTATATATTGACCGGAGAATCCGCTGTATATGTATTTTTTTTTACGGACGTGATACGGAACATTTTTCAAACCCGAACCGTTTTATAAATGTCACTCAAAAGAAAAAAATCCCGTAATCTAAACTGTTGTCGTTCCATCACCGTGTCCAAAATAAAATGCACATTAAACAATGTCATGGGTTCGGCGCGTGGTAATGGTAGATATACACATCATCATCACACAAACATGTCACTATTGAATATGGCCGACGTACTGCGGAAAATATCTTTTATTTTCGAACTATTCTTTGAGGTACCGAAACGCTTATAGAGATTATATATATATATACACACACAACAATCTGTTTACGGACTTTACATACATTTTGAATACAGTAATTTGTACAACTATGTAAACAAACATAATTGAATAAATTTACTGAAATTTGTTGAGTTGATATTTATTTAATATACTGCTATTAATTTTCTAATTATTTAGAAATAGTAGATAAATATTTGAATAATTCTCTCTGCTTTATAAATTATAAATGTGGTTCATATAAAACATCAACAATCTTTTATCATACAGATACAAAGACAAGTATAAATTTTTATATACTATATTCCTTTTCCTAATTAGATTGAAAATTTATATTAAAATATTTTTTGAATATTAATATTCTTTTATAAGAAACAATGTTTTTTTGTTTTAAAAAAAAGACTGAGTGTAATCATGTTTTTAGTCAATAAGATAGATCAATTATTAACAGATAAAATAAACCTGATTCATTTTTCGAAACATGTAAGAGTACAGAAAACGTTTATAAACTAAGATCGTTTCTTAAGGTTTCGTGAACGCGAAACTTAAACAAGAGCTGTTCCAGACATTAATTTTCACGATGCAAATTTGCACTTTCTTGTCTAGTCTATAACTTCGTTTAGAAGCAATGAATCGTGTCATCTACAGAGATTAGAAATTTTCGGAATTCTCAAACATTCAATAATTATTCCATTTGAATTTATAACTAAAGTTATTTCACTTATACATACAAATATGTTTATGTGAAATTAATTTTGAAACAGATATTTTTCATAGAAGAAGATCTTAATACCTGAAAAGTTTATTTAAATACGAGATTTCATTAAATAAGTCACTATTGGCGTGTAATCAGTTTTTGTAGCCAGTTTTCGATTCAACTTTGACAGTTGATTTTTTTTTCTAATACTATTTAAAATTTTAACCGATTTGCTTCAATATTTTCTTAGGTCTTTTGTGTTTAGATCTATGAAAATATATACTATTATTTGATTGAAAAACATAAATATATCCTTATCTAAGACTTTTTTCAAACGTATATTTAATGAAATAAAAATAAAAGTCTCTAAAGATCTACTTCAAGATAACGCATGTACTGAAAATGATAGTAAACAGCCAAATATTTCACAACAACCACAAAAAATTCAATGATGACGCCATCATCTGTAGAATATAAGGTAGAGAAAAATTTAATACTTTTTTTCTACAATACTGCTATGAGGATTTATTATGAATCTTTATTGAAATATATGTTAGCAAAATCAAAAATGTATTTGTGAAAGTGAATTTAGTTACAGCAAAGATCTATTAGGCTGGTAGAAAAATAATTGCGTTTTTTCTGAATTATAACCTTCAATTTTTTTCAATGAAAGTGTCATTTCATCTTGTTCATGTTAATATCATTTTAATGTACATTTTTCGGTCTGTATTTTGGTAACATCGACTTTGGTTTTACTATTAGTTTTCCTTCAAATTGGGCAATTGAATTAAAGATTAAAAGAAGCAAATAAAAGCAATTTATTGTACGAGTCCAAAATATATGTTAAAGCAGCAAAAACTGCCAGTAAACTAAACGATGCTTTTGGTGTGGGTACTGTTAAGGAATGTATGGTGCAATGGTGGTTCTAAGAATTTTATGCTGGGGACGACAGTCTTGAAGATGAAGAAGGTTTCGGGCATCCTTCTACTGTTCGCAACGACCAACTGAAGGCGTTATTTGAATCAAAACCAAGCGCAACAATTCGAAAGCTGACGCAAAAGTTAGGCGTTAGTCATCAAACAGTTCTTGATCACTTAAAACAGCTAGGAAAATCGAAAAACAGGAAAATTTATATAAATTTGAAGGTCATAAGCCACAATTATTTTTCTACCAACCTAACATATTCTTACGAAAAATATCTCTTCAAAAATCTGATAATTATGGAATCTTCAACAAAATGGGCATAAGTAAAAATCAAGAATAATCAATTATCCAATATTTTTGACTAGAACTTTTTCTAGTTTGTGAAGAAATGAAACATTGTCTCTGAAATTAAATTTCGCCTTAGTATCAAAATATATATTTTGATATATTTGAAATTCTGTGTTTTATTTTTACCCATCAATACTCTAATTAAATATACCTTATAATTAAAAACCAAATTTCGTACCTCATACCAATTTTGAACGAACAATTACAAAAATTAATTATTATTTATTAACACTCATGTTTATTTATCTTGATTAATACAAAACATACGATAATTAATTTCAATTTTGTTAAATCCACCTAACCTGAATTCCAATGATCCCAATAAATTTAAAATCTTTTCAATGTACTTATAAATAATAACCATTAGCGTTACAAACATATACGTATTCATTACACAAAATTTAAACTGTACATTTGAATGCAAAACATATATTTCAATTTGAATGTTTACAGTTTTCCTTTATATTACTAATTTGTATTCAGTTTCTTGACATGTTTCCTACATAATAGTTTCGGGATGCCGCCGTATTGAAATACTAACAATCTAATTTATTCGTATTCCTAGAATTATGTATTCACTTTGTCTCCACGCACATATAATATGATATTCATTTGTATAAAAAGGTTTTACTAGAAAGGTATTCATGCGTTTTAAATTTGTTACGGTAAATGTAATGGAGATCTCGTATCTGCATAGTTAATTTAAATCACAATGTGTGTATACATGTATTTTACAAATATTGGCACATATTAAAAAGACACCTAGATAGTTTAGATCTAATACAGTATAATAAACATATTATCGATTTGATAATAGAAAGGAAATACTTAACAGTTCAGAAATTATTTAAGAGAAAGTAAAGGATTTATTTTATAAATAAAATAATTTCTGGTTTATGAAATATAAAATATCTTCAAAATGTGTCGATTATTTGAAAAAATATATTATAATTTGTTAAATCTGACAAAGACTTAATCATTTGATATATTGAAAAAAAAATAAAATCTAAATACAATGTGCTTATAAACAATAAAGAAAATAAAAAATAAAAATGTTATTTCAAAGAAAAATAAATGATATAATCGGAAAATGTGTAATCTCCGTCCCTTTGATTAAAAGAGAATTAAATCAAATTTTAAAAATGAGAATTCTAGAATCGTCAAACTTTAAAGGGCCGCTGAGCCCATCCTGTGCATAATATGACCGAACTAACTATATCACACGATTTCGACTTACACGTTTTGATATTATTGAAAAAAAATTCGCACATTTCCGGAAAAAAAATACAACCTCGGCCCTTGTGTTTTTGTTGAAAAATTTCTGATAATTCTCTATCGATATTTCCAACGTTATCGAAATTTATCGATATGTACTCTAACGTTCAAGTTTATATTTCAATGTCTCCGAAACTATCAGCTGTTTTCTTTTAATATGATCATTCGTTCGGAATGAACAGTGTTTTACTCATTTAATTGTATGACGCATTTTCAGATTTTAATGTAGACCGAAGGAACGAATGTTCGGTTTTCGCGGATATTATCTAGTCTCTGGCTCATTTATTCTGTGACAGCTGAAATAAATGACTTCACAAACTAATTGTGCATAGATTTTAGGAACGGAGTAAGATATCCATTGACTAGATTTATTTTCTACACCATTAAATTAACTATTCTAAATTATATGAATAATTAATAAAATTCGCAAGACAACGTTACATTATATTTCCTTCTCTGACAGTTCAACCACATTGAACTAATTTTCAGATAATATATATATATATATATATATATATATATATTTGTTATTAATGAAACGTATACATGATTACACAGAAATTGATACATTTTCAAATATTTTCATAATAAAATTATTTGAATTCCACATTTATAAGTTAAATTATTAAGAAAAATAATTTCATATGAATTTAGTTCAAAAAATGTTAAAACTATTAATAACTATTAAAAGAAATATACATATTTAATCCGATTTCTAAAAAATAAGTATAGATAGATTTATAATTCATTTATTATAAACGACTTTAGGATTTTTTTAATATAAATAAATAAAAAAAAAGTGTAAAACTTGTTCGAGATAAATTTATAATACTGTTTGTAGCTATTTTCCAGTTAGAGTGAAATAACTTTTGTATATTTATTTACTTCTAAATTATTTATATTAAAAATCAGGTGGTATATTTTTTTTAATTCAATATATGAAGTAAATCTTTTTTAAAACTTACGTGAAGCTGTCATTTTTATAAGTATGAGACTTTTTCTTACCTGTAATAAAAAAATGAAAATTATTAGAAATGTATTTTGATTTTCTGGAAAGTGGTAAGAATTTCAAAAAATAATAAAAAATTAATAAATTATTTACTGCGAGGAAGAAAAGAGTGTGAGTTCTTTATCTGATTGGAAAACTCTTCTGAGAATTCTGTTTTACTTGCTTAATAAATTATATTAGTAGATTTCTCGGTGATAAAAAAAATGTTTCAATGTAAAAAAATACCTAAGATTTTGCCTACTTCTTTGATGAATTAACAAAAATTATAATGTATTATTGTAAAGTTCAGGAAATAGTAATAAGATTATAAATTATTATCTAGTCTATATAGACGAATAAATTTTTCACTTACAAAACATAAAAAAATAGTTCTGACCAAAAATGTTCAATAATTGATCATTGATCAATTTTGATTATTGTTTAAATCGATTTTGATAAATATTCTATCATTTTCAGAGCAGTAAGATATAGAAATAGCATCCTACAATATTTTACTGTACATTAACGCTCTGAAAATGATGAAATTGCCATTGAAATCGATCAATAAGCATTTATTGAACATTTTTAAACAGAGTTCTTTGTTGTTTGTAAAGTTAATGACAAGTATCGCTGTATAAACTGTAAGACATTTTCATGAAAAATGGTTTACTATTTAATGAAAACAGTAATCCACAAGTCCACTAATATTTGAGGTCGTAACCCTCAATATCCAAAAATTTGCAACTCGAAACAGAAAAGTACTCCGGTCGTAGAAATGCAAGATAAACATCGATTTTGAATTGCTTTTTTTTTAAAAAAAAATCATATTTGTCAATGGAATTTAATTACAATTTTTTTAAGTGTTTGTGTGCTTTAATATTTTCGATTTCAACTTTGAATACTATATTCTTAACAGTGTAATTTTAAATAATGTATTCTATATGCATTCTTCTAAGCCCTTATATGATTTTTACTTAATTTTGATATATTACATTATTTTAATTTACAATTTTTTTATTATATGATTTCAGTTTTCTATATTTTTCAATTTAATTTTTTTGCTGCTTTTAAAAAATGTGCACCTTTCTTTCAAATATGTCTAATCAATGAATTAAATTAGAATTAGTTAATATAACTTTTGAGTCTAAGTTTAAAGTTTTGTTTACTTGTATATGTATTATATATATATATATATATATATATATATATATATATATATATATATATAGATAGATAGATAGATAGATAGATTCATCATTGTTTAAACTCAAAATTTGTTTATTGTTTATACGTCAAACTCGACGTATTTAAAGAGTTTTCATCAATGAAATGAGAGGCGCCTTAAACAATTTCACTGCCATTTTAAATAATAGCTCGACTAACTATTCCACTTATTAAATATCGACGTTGATCGTTCAGTGTGAGGAGGTGACTACGAGTAGCTAATATCTCGAACGTAATGAGGTACCATTAACTCAGGGCAGTTCGCTTCACGACAGAGCTTTATTCATCTCAACTCAGAACTGTTCAATTTTAAAGTACATGGCCTCTCGTTCCGATGAGAAATTTATATAATCTAGACGTAATGTGTATCTCTATCATATCAGATATATCGAAATGTCGAATGATTTTTTTTTATAAATCTAAAATTTATAACGAATATTCATTTATTCCTTATAGAAAATATTATTTGGATACTACGAAACAATTAATAGTTTATTAATAAAATCAAATCGTTCGAAATATGGTCGATTATCATTTTTTTCGTTTACTGATCTTTGTTTAAGACTTTTAGTTAGTTAATTAATGTTAGAATGGTTGAAAAATAATTCCGGTTTATGATCTTTCAATTCATATACATTTTTTTTAAATTTAAGTGGTCCTGAAGTGTTGGATAACTAACACCTATATAGAATAATAGTTTATATTAGTATATTAGAGATAACAGAAAATAAGATTATCCAAACTGTTGATTAAAATCAGAATACATTTTTAGTCTACATTTTTATTCATTGAATACACACCATCTTGTCTTTTTGTTTAGACAAAAAATTGTAATTTTCTTCCTAAATTCATAAATAAAGTATGTTAAAATTTTTATCAAAGAGTGAATATTTACAATAATTTTCAATAATGAATAACATAAACATATTATTTCTTAAGTTATGAAGAATTTTCTTTATTAAAAAAGATCTGTTGTCAATCTCTTTTTTTTTCATTGTGTTTATATATATATATATATATATATATACATAATAAGGACAAATCAACAGATTGAATAAGAGTATTTATAAATATTTATATACATGAGTCTGTACAATGTAACTCAATTATACAACAAATGATATATTCAAATCCCAGAATCGATGCGTAAAATATTCCGCATTGATACAATTACCATATTTTTCAAAAGACTGAATCAGTGCAAAATACTCGGAATTGTGTGTATGTGTACGTTTTTTTTTTATTATTTGAATGAGTGAAGAAAATACAACACTGCGAAAAAAATTGAATTGTTTGCTTCATTATGTACGCTTATGTATAAACAGTGTTACACGGAAATAATACGAATTACATTTTTATTTCTATGAAAATTACACAGTACATTTTTTTGCAAGTTATAACATTTTTATTATGTCGTAAACGTATTTATCTACAACATATGTAGTACCTAGTGTATATATATATATATATATACATACTAGGTAGTGAACTAAATTAAAAACACAGGTAGTAATACTTTTTAATGCAACAATGTTACTCTAAATTCTAAATTACGAATTCAAATTGTACGTTTGGGTGTATGAGCTATAAATTCTTATTATTTTAACAAGCTTGTTCCCTTGGATTCTAATTATATTGTCGCGATATTGTTGCAAAGGTACTGTAATAAGTTAATTGAACAAAAAGAGAAAATGTGCGAGGGAAAAAACAATTTAAATTTACTTCTCGTTCTCGTATAAAAAATGTAATTTTATATGTAAGTACGGTTCATTTTATTTATACATTGAAATAACGAAAAATTAAAGTTAATTTTATTTCAATTATTCGGTAGTTTATTAAAGTAGTATATGTCATGTAACAATTAAATAATGATTGTACAATGGAATTAATTTTTTGATTCTAAACAGGACTTTTTTTATAAAGAACGAAGTGGAAAATTATTATTGAAAATCCAGTTATATTTTAAAATTAAATGTAAATTATATTTTCTTTTTAAAAAATAAAAATTTATTTTACTAGTAAAAGATAAAGATTCCTTAAGGTCTTTCTAATATTATGAGCAATCGATATATCCCCAAGCAACTTACTGAATATAAACAAATAGGAAGAAGAAGAATCGAATATTTGAAGAAAGCAGGTTTAGAAAATAATAGACAATATAAGATAGCAAAAAAAACGATTACAGTTTAATGTTGAAGATAATAATGATATTTGTTTTACTGAACATTCTTTCAACTATTGATAAATAATTTTATAAATAAATCATGAAAGGAATGTTTTGTATTGCAATTTTATATAGTTTGTTACAATTTCTGAAACTGTACGAAAAATAGCTGAAATGAATTACTAATAGATTTAAATATTTCCAGAATGTACATGATTAATTACTTGTTTGAAAAAAAAAACTTTTATTTATTCAGGAATTATGATTTTATTTAAGATTTTTGAATTTCAATATTTATTATATTATTTTCAAGAAAATTATATTAAAATCGATAATAAATCTAACTCTTTATGTAGAAGTTAGGGTTTAAGTAAAGTTTAATATAAAACATAAACTACCTCTTATCAAAATGGAATAAAAAAAATATCTGTAACTTTACCCGGTACCCCATCGATGAAACAATACATTGAATAATAGATTGTATGTAATAAAAACATCCAATGTAATTTACGTTCTAAACGTTAGTCGCGAACGATCTTAGTTCATATGAAAGACCATAAAGGGAACAATGGGGGATAATACTTGGGGCTATATAGGTATCGTTCTTTGTTATACACTCGCATGTTGAAATTAGTAGTGATTACATTTACAATACGGATGCAATAGATGTTCGAGTAAAATAATGGATTCCTTTGTTTGCACTTTCTGATTATAGTAAACCTTAAATGAATTTGGCTTTAAATAGTCAAAAAGAGATTCGATATGCAGGTCGGTTCTTTGACATAGAACGTACTTCATTTACAATTAAATCAAGAACAGTCGTTCTTACTTTTACTTTATATTCTGTTCTCTCTTTCTCTCTCTCTCTCTCTCTCTATATATATATATATATATATATATATATATATATATATATATATATACACACACACACACACACACACACACACACACACATATATATATATATATATATGTATTTATATATATATATATATATATATAAAATTTGATTATTCTTATAAACATAAAATACTACAAAAAATGTTCAAGTCAATGAGTGTCTAGTTTTATTTAAAAATGATCATTTTAAAATTTTGTTTGTTTGAAAAAAATAATAGTAAAAAGTATCACTTTCAGTTTTCACTGTAATAATACTATTATTATTGTTTTTTTTTTCAAAAAAAAAAAGAATTTATTATAGTGATTAACGTATTGAAAATGTAAAATATGCAAAGAGAAGATTTGCTTGCTGAAGCGTGTGTCAAGTAAATCCTTTTCATCAACATCATTTGTGGTCATGTCTTCTCTCCGTTCGTCTACGTCAATAAGATTATCATTGCTTAAAAGTTTTCTACAAGAGTTTAATAACTTTTTCACATTAACACTTTTTCTGACGAATATTTTCTATCGAGATTGTTTTTAATCGTTTCTCTTGTTTGTTTATCCAGAAAAAAATTATTATTTAAAGCATTCTTAAAAGTATATAAAATTATATTGTTATATTTTTAATAATTATTCAATAACATTTTACTGGATATAAAAAGTGTTAATTGAATAAATTTTACATTCCAAAAACCGGTTCCAAATTATTTTGTAGAAATAAATTATGAACAGACCTGCATAGGACACCAAATCTCATAACAGTGGTTCTAAAAAGGAACGAACACTATTTTATTTCTGGTACCTCTCTTTAATCTATTCTTGAAGAGTTTTGCAGAAAAACGGAAATGGATTAAACATGCAACAATACAATTTATTCCAAACACGAGATGATAGATTGAACATTCACACATCATTTTTTATATTTTTCTAATTTCATTTTAAATGATTCAAAGTGTGTTTTTATTCAAAGTGTGTATAATTTTTTGGGTCACCCCTGTATTATTAATTTATAATTCCAGAATTTGTAATCAACGAACGGTAAGATTAATTTTTATTATTAAATGTTTAAAACACTGATTGAAATAAATTTTGATTCTTGTCAATATTAAAACTTAGATAAAAAAATATTAATACGTTTTTTTATCAGTTAAATTATATTCAATAATTTAATTTATTTTCCGGTCGTTAATTGATTTGAGATTTATTAATTTAGATCAATTATTTTACTATAATAAGTTATGAATATCAATTAATTTTGTTTTACATACAAATCAGTTTCATAGATCTTTTTTTCCAATTAAATTTAAAAATAAATTTAATGGATTAATAAAACACGAAATATTGAACCAATTACAATATTTCAATAATTTATTTTATTAGTTATTCAAATAGAATTGTATCTAAATTTTATTTTTAGTTTTAATGACTGAAATAAAATATTTGTTTTAAATAAAAATCTCTTGATAATACAATTCCAGTACTGCGGCCGAATTCGTTTTTATAAATAAATTATTTTGTCAACCCACAAGCCACAATCAAAAATGTTTAATAAATAATTAATGATCATCCTCAAAATGATAAGTTTTTGAAAATATTTATCAATCTGTAGTCAATAATTATTTATTTGATATTTCTGCGGATAGAATTTTTTTTTGGTTTGAGAGAGGTGAGAAAATAATTTATTTGTAAAAGTAAAAAAGCTCTTATTTTCACTTTGACAGTATTCTCTCGAATGAATGACATAAATAACGAATGATATATACTTTAAAATAGTTAATGTACAGAAAGATCGATAAAAAATGTGTAATTTATCATATTTAAAGTGACTACTTTCGGTTTTCATCCAGTACGATTTTCAATTAAAAAAAGATGATTTTATATAAGTACGTCACTTATAAAAATCATTAAAGGCCATACACTTGACCGCGAATAAAATCATAATAAATAACAGACACAGAGTGGCTATAAATCTTTCTCGATTTCATGCGAACAACAACGATTTCATACATTTACAATTTATAATCTAAAAATGACATGAAGTGTGCACGGAATAATCGTAAATTCACTAATCTAAAGTTTATAACATGATTGCGGCTGACAGATCTGTTCTGGAAACACTTGAAGTGTTTCGAAATCAGTTATAATGTTGAAAACATAGATCAATAAATTCACACACAGATCAAATAAGTTTCTTAATACGAACGTCGTGCTACAATAGATAGTAGTGAGAGTTTTTCTTTACGATTATAGTCGATGGTTTTCAAGTAAACAATTGGCGTTTATGCCCGTATTGAATTGTGAGGGGTGTGCAGACGTGTAATTGGACTACGTGAGGTACGTACTTGGAATATATGCAATAATGAAACTATTACTATCGGTAGTTTGGATTTATATGTCTGTAGTCTTGAAAATTGTATACGACTAACTGTCCGAGGACAATAAGAGTAAATTTGTATTTAATAACATTTTTTTTAGGTGAAAATAATGCAGACATATTACAGAATAATCAATAGTTCATTATCATGCAACAAGAGGGTCGTTTGATATGTTTGGTGAATTTCTATTAAATGGGACCAGCATTCATTTAGTAATGTTACGACTATCAAGTGTCACTTTTCAAACTAGTGTAGGCGAAATTTCAGCCAGAAGCGACGCGTTGTTCACGCTCTACAGATGTTTGAACCGAGCATTGTACCAGTTGTCGCAAAAATGGAAATACGAGCAGGCCATTCTGCGTTGATTCGTCACCGTGGATAAAACGTGAATCTCCCACTACACATCTGAATCGAAGTAGCAGTCAAACCAGTGGACAATGACTGGTTAAAGTGCGCCGAAGAAGGCGAATACCGTTTTGTTGACTAGGAGGGTGATGGCCAATGTTTTTTTGGAATTCTTAAGGAATCATCCTGATCGACTACTTAACTAAGGGGCAAACAGTAACAGATGCCTATTATGTAACATTATTGGATCGTTTGAAAGAAGAGCCGAATCAAAAATGATTAAGATTGGCACATAAAAAAAGTACTCTTTCACCAGGACAACGCGCCTTCCCACAAATCGACTGTCGCGATGACAAAATTACACGAATAAGGCTTCGAACTGATTCCTCATTCACCCTATTCTTCGGACATGGCCTCGTGCGACTTCTCCCTCTTCCCAAACTTCAAAATTTGGCTCGGTAGGAAGAAATTCTTGTCGAATGAGGATATCATTCCGTCGTCAATGCATATTTTTCAGATTCACTGGACCAAGTGTATAACCCTCAATGGAGACTATGTTGAGATATAATTTTTTCCAAAAAACAGTATATAACTTGCTTCTTCACCATACTCATCAAAAGACCCTCGTTACAGTTATATCACTAACTAAATTCACTTTCACAAATGAATTCATTTTTCTCTCCATAAACCTCATTTCTTCAGATCAAAAATATTCATTAAACCATTATTGATCGTTGCTTAAACTGATTTCGGTGTCAATTCCATCATTTTCACAAGCCCAAGATAGAGAATTTATTTTTTTAAATCTAAATTACTAATATTTCTCTTAAAATTTCATAAATAAAAATATTTGATTTGTTGAATATTTTCGTCCTATTTACCTTTTTTATTAATATTTAATTTTTTATTATTTACATAATTATAACAGTAATGAACATAATAACTCACTGTTATTAATTTATGGTGTATATATTTATAAACGAAGGTATAATATTTTATAGTTTACTGCTTTCCATTTTAAAATAGAATTTTTAAACAAATTTATATACTTCATACTTATATATTTTATATGTTGATTTAAAAAATATCTCGACTGGAAAATATCCCAAAAGGACAAAAAAATCTTTAATTTCATTTTAACATGTTCTTTCGTTTGAAAAAAGACTTTAGTTTACAATTGAATCAAATTAATTCAAGTATTCTAGTCATTCTGCGTCAAATACGTATAAATAACTTCACAAATATATATATATATATATATATATATATATATATATATTGTGTCTAAAATATTTCACCTTACATTCCGTGACGAGAATAGTTTAGCTTTTAAGCCGTAATGTTTTGATGTTTGTTCAGTACTTCCAAACACAATACATTTTTTATCGCGGAGAAGGTATTGTACTTGGCACTACCAACCACCCCTCATACATTGAAAACTTATAGTAGATCCATCTATGTCGCTCTCATTGCAGTCTAATGTGTTGAAATAGTTCTTGTGTAAATGTTGTTGATGTGTTTGTTCTTTCCGTATAACTTGAACATTTTGTTTTAGTCTTCCCTGCTGTATTGTTTTTGTTCCCAACACAATTGAATTTATATAAAGTGTATCATACTTAAATCGAAAAAAAAACAGTTTCTGTTTAGAATATTAGAATAACTTAATCAATCTCTAGATGTGTTTTAGTAATCAAACTTTTTAGTTCTTGTATTATCGAAACAATTATAAATTCACCATCATTATTAATTACATACAGTATTTTATTTTTTTTTTCAATTTTAAGACATCTTCAGTTTCTTTCAATATTTTTCTGTATTTTCCGTTTATTCTAATCTCTACCTCTACTTAATTTTTCGATACTGAACGATACATAGATATATTTTTTATTATTTTACTTTTCATACTTAAAAATGAAATCAAATAAGCTAAACATATTATATTTAAATACAAATCAAAATTATAACACAAATTTAAAATGTATTTTTTTTAATTTTGTCCACACAATGAATCTGATAATAAATAATTGATTCAGAAAATCAATTATTATTATTAACATATTTTTATTTCATCTACTCATTAACCGATTTATGATTTTATTTAATTTATTAGTCCTACGTTTATATATATATATATATATATATATATATATATATATATATATATATATATATATTGTTACTGTTTTTGTATCCATATTTTATTATTTAAAATCACTATGACTGTAAAAATATGATACAAAGCATAAACAAAATACAATAAACTTGTTTATGTAAAAAAAGGAATGTACAGAAATCTATAAACAAATATTGGACAAATGTGTGTTATTTCAGTAATTAATTATCAAAAAATATAATAATACAAAAATATGAATTTGGAGATCAAACAATAATAAATGATTGTTATCTAGTCAATTTACATACAAATAATAGTGTAATGACATACACTTGCGGCTAATTGAAAACTGGAAACACCTGAGAGAGTTCAGTTACCATTTTACATGCGACTAACGGCAGCAGTGGAAATACATTCTGCACGATAACGTTCACATACTGAATAATATTTCCATTGATGTATACATATTCAAAACGGACTATTTTCCAAGTAGTGAAATTAACCAGATAATTAAATTTGGAACGAACGTTATCCATATCTGTTTTACTAGAACTTTATATGGATGTGTTTTACAGTCTAGTTATTGAAATAAAAGGTCAGCAAAAACGTTTTATGGCACGTTTGTGTCTTTGAATACACATTTACATAACGTTTGATTGTAATACATCTTTAATTAAACATTTAGTTCATCATTCAGTTCGATTATCAATGTTTCTGCTATAAAATTGCAACTGATGTGGGTTCTCGATACACGTTTTTATTTATGAGTAAACAGCTATGGGGCTTTAAATAAAATAATATTTCTGAAAATGATTATAAAGATTTTGAAACATGCATTCAATTTCAATGCAACAATAAATAGAAAAACAATAAAGAATTATTGATTGGAAATAAATATAAAAAATCTTTCTATTATAATTTATTTTACAGATATAAGAATTTCAAAAAATAATCTATCAATGTTCTGGTTAATCGTTGATAATATATATATATATATATATATATATAGAGAGAGAGAGAGAAATTTGTATAGAAATTTGAATACATGCATACTTTCTATACAAACCCGTATAACAAGCAAACATCCATAAATCTAAAAGCACAACAATTTAAAACTTAACAATGAAATCAAGCGACGCGAGCGACTGAAACACCGGACATGGTTGTATTATCAATACGTACGTACTTTTCATATAATATATAACAAATAGCCGCAATAAAATTGTCCGCCGAATGTATCCATCCGACGTGAACATTCTCGAAAACACGACACCGTTCATTTTATCGTCGATTTCGAGCCCGTGCCTCGCGCACCACCGCATATATGTAAAAATGTGGATTTATTGACGGAGAGGCGAGGTTTATGATGATTGAAAACCCGTGAGACTTGCAATGTATATGTCACCTACGTACAACGTGAGCAAGCCAATTTATGCTTCGGATCTTTTTCCGAATATATTTATGGTTCATAAAACTGAATTAAATCCACTACGAAGCTAAGTTAGTGATCTGTGCACTGGATTATTAATATGAAGTTTGAGGATTATATCATATGTGATACAGATAAAAAAGACAAGAACGACTTCGGTATCTTTTTCAACAAATAAACAACCCTATGACAAATTTAACAAAATTGAACTTTTTTCCAAAAATAATAGTAAAGTGAATGGTTTCATATCACAGTTTATATCACATAATAAGCAAGAAATCAATAGAAGATTAATTTAATGAAATAAAGTTCATCATTTATTAATTATGGATACTGATAATCTGATATGACCTTATATTACAGGCAAACACCGGAAACCCGTAATCAAAAGTCCTGTCAAAGCTAATTCTAACAGGTTGCTTGTTGTGGCTTTGTGTGTAATTACCAAACAACCAATATAATCCGAGAAACGTCTCCAATAAAACGTTTATTGATCAGAACATAAAATAAATTAAGAAATTTGTTTCTTCTATTTTTTTTTTACCAAACTAATAGAAAAAGTACCGTTTTCTTAAAAAAGACGGTAGGTCCATATATAGGCTTATTTGTCACAAAATGTCTAAACTATAAAGAAAAAATTCATACGATTTTTAAAAAAGTGTATATTGAAATACGGTTCAGTAAATTAACATAAAATGTTTAAATTCTGTTGAAAAATTTTTTTATATCATTACAAACAACTGTGGGTCATAATATTGGTATGTAGTGTTTCAGTGTCTGAACTTTTTTTTAAAAAGAACGTATAATTTTCCAGTATCACTGTTTTAATATTTTAATAGAAATACATAATTTTACCTTTTAAAAAATATTTTAATATATATATATATATATATATATATATAATGAGTGTGTGTGCGAGCGAAATATGAATAAAACGCAATAAAAGTCATAAAACAGTAAAGAAATGTACATAACTTTTAACCGTGCGAAGCATTACAAATCTCGAAATCCCGTCGTACACAACAAGAAAACAAACGACGAAAATATTCTAATTCATTCTCTTCTTTAAAAACAAGCAAATTATTTCTTTTTATGTACATACACTTTTGTCGTGGACTTTTTCTTCATGAAATTAAATTTTATTGCCCGCCGCGACTAGTTGCTCCGTTCTTTTCGACAGCTTAATCTCCAAACGATATTTATATTTCAGTGCACATTCTTATCTTGTACACTTTTTCATGCATATTTTTATTCTTCGAAATATTTATGGCGTACAGTTTCGTATAAAATGAATTATACGTTGTTATTAAGAGGAGAAATATTCTTTTAGTACATGTAATATTGTACGTATACAGTTTAAAGGTCGTTTTTTTTTATAAATTTATATACATAAATGCACATAAAATATTCGGGTATGAAAACAGGTTGATAGATTTGTATAAGAGATATTTTAATCATTGAATATGAATGGATACCGAAACCATATTCAGAAGTCTTATCAGTACTCTGCCACATATTCGTCGGGAAGTGAATATGTAGATTTAAGTTGAATGTAGTGTGTTCAATATATTGAGAGAATTTTATAATACATTTTTATTTGAAAAGATTGATTACGGTCTTTATAAAATATAAACAATTGAAATAAGATCTAAGAACTAATTTTAAATATCTTGGAGAGTGAGATTAATTGGCCAGCTTCGTTGAAAAATTTAAATTATTTAATTCAAGATAAATATAAAGTTAAAAAGCTGCTTTATTGTAGCATACAAAGCAGCACTACACAACACTGTTACTGCTTTTAGTCCTGCTATTGCCCTCTGCTTTGATTCTATCATGGCTTTTACTCGTTATTAAACATTTAACCCTACGAATTTATATAGTCACTAAACCTGAATTTGTCAACAACAATTAAATTTTACAAAAATCATTTCATCTATATCTTTAAAAAAATTAATAAACATTAATATTATTTTTTTAAATAATAACTACACAATTCATACTAAACGTTAAAGTTAAATTTTAAGACCAAATTCATCAAAAATCTGTCCACAAATCAAAGAAATATAAAATTTTGTATCTTCAGGTATAGATAAGAGAAACAATTTAAAGGATCAGTTTTAAATAAAACTTTGATATATATATATATATATATATATATATATATATATATCAAATTACACAATAACAAGATTTCTGATAGAAATAAATTACTTAAAATAATGTCCCAATTCTATTTAAAAACCAAACATCAAGCCCAAACATTATACATTGGGTGAAATTGCGTTATTTTCAAGGCTTATAAGGGTTAATTAATGCTTCACAAACTATAATCCCTCGGCTTTATTATTAATTTTAATTTGGAAAATTAAACCGTTCAAGTAAATTTCTCATGAAAGGTATTAACAATACTAATTTACTATCATTTGATTAAGACCTAATTTTTTTTTATACCACGTTTTCTATTTTATCGAATGCACATTTTTATATTTTCTACTGCTGTAAAAGACCGTTTAAAATGGATATAAAATATTTTTTGCAATGTTATTAAACTAGAAAGGCATTGAAAATATTATACATTGGCTTTTATAGGTCTATCAAGTTTTATGTGAAAATATTAAGGTAACGATGCGAGTGTTCCGTACATTTTATAGTAATTTTTTCTGCATACAAAATGAATTAAAATATAGTTGAGAAATATCGTTTCATATGAAAAAGAAAACTTTGTAATATGTGACCATTCATTGTGGTTTGAATACTTGATCTCAAATACATTATCGCTTGAAGTTTTATTTTTAATTAAATATTTAAAATATTATACTGTATTATTACATAAGATATAAACAGTTAATTATTTGATATTTTTAGATTTGTCTGTCTGTTTAATCTTTTAGAAATATTAAAAAATAATAATAACTAAAATAGTTGAAAATACTTTTAAATGAATCGATAAGAACAGTGTATTTGTAGATTGTATTTATTAAAAAAAATTATATGCCATGTATATTATATATATATATATATAACTTCATAATTTTTCATTTCGGATAAAAAAAGAATGAAATAAACAAGAAAATATTTTATCAATATATCGACCTTTTCCTTCTAGAACATTTTTCTATCTCTCAGTACATTTTTGAACATTATTTTATAATATATAATTTTTTTAATTTATAAACTACTGATATCCTGTCTGTATTGAATTTGCAGAAAAATGTTTCAAATATAAACAGTAAACAAATAATCATCTGCAGTAATATTCGATGAGAACATAAAATAAGAAAAACATTTCTATTCGATACTGTTATTTTTTTTTATTTTTCAAGTTATTGACAAATATGATTGGCAAAAAAGAACTATATTACAAAAACTTAAATAAATATACCTTCCTTACAAGACATTTATTTGATTAAATCGAAATAAATAGAAACGATAAGATAATATAAGTAAGAAGAAAGTGGAATAATCTGATATATTGATAATTTTAATAAAATAATAAAAACTTACATATATTTCATCATATCTCATACGAACAAGAATTGTTCTTACCTGTAACAAAAAAAATAATTTAAGTTTCATTCAAAGAAATTTCTTCACGGAAAAAAAAAACAAAATGAATTACTTTTCTTCAAAAGATCGAAATACAGCACAATAGTACAACTTTTATATCTACTTATCGAGAAATATTATCAATTGATAATTTCCGTTGAAAAAGAATAAAATAATATTTTATGTAAAGAGAAATTGTAAGAAATATTTGAATAGGTAATGTAATACATGTAAGTAATTACATTATCTAAGAAAAAATACATGCCTGTAATATATAAATAATATTTCTTCGAGAGACTTCAATGCAAACTTCACAAAAGAAATATAATACATGAACAATATTATATTTCTCTTCTTCTCTACACGTTTTTGGTTTTATGTCTATATATATATATAGAAAAAAGTACTTTCTTGACATCAATACATTGATGACTGGTTTTATTATGCGTTATATTATTTCTAAGGTAATGTTTTTCGACATCATTTTCTGGGAAAAAACATTGTATCGTAAAAGATCTCTTAGATGTTTTCTGCATATATATATATATATATATATATATATATATATTTGTATGTATGTATGTATGTGCGTATATGTGAATGTTAATGTCTATGAAGGTGAAATATGAAACTAAACGTGCTATAAACGGACACCTGTTCAATATTAATAACTAGTCTGAGTGACAGTTAGTGTATTATTACATATGTAATAATTTTAATGAGACCTTCATTATAAAATTAGTGATGTATCAGGTACAATATGCTACATTTCAGAAAGGTAATATGTTATAGATACGAATTAATAATTTGGTCAAAGGTAATTGATATATAGGCTTTATACAAATTAATAAAACATTCTGTTGTGAGTAAATTGTGTGTAATATATTGGATTTATGTAATATATTGGAAATTATCAGGTATATATATATATATATATACACGCTAGTTTACTTTTTATTTGTATTGGAGGTAAATGATGACCTATTACAAAGGTGGTTGGTATTTCAAAACTTTACATTTTATTATTTTCTTTTTTTAATACTTACAGTTTTACAATTAAAATAGTAATACTGTTTAGTTAAATAATAAATTAATATAGTAATATATATTAGTATTAGGGAATAATATGAAGTATAATTTATTCATTTAGATAAAATGACTGAAGTTTCAATGGTGGAGTGTATATATATATATATATATATATATATACATATACTAGGGGACTTCATCCTCTGCTCGCTGCGCTCGCCCATTTCTCAATTATAAGCCTGTACATGCAACCGAATTAAATAATAAACATTTTTTTAAAACTTCCTATGTATATATAATTATTATTAAATAAATAGTAGCGTAATTTATATATATATATATATATATATATATATATATATATATATATATATATATATATATATATATATGTGTGTGTGTGTGTGTGTTATCATGTCTACATAAAAAATGATATTAAATTATTTTTTACAACCTTTTAGTTTTTTGTCGCTAAATACTTATATATATATATATATATATATATATATTAATATAATTAGTTTTATATATTTTTCTTCTACATGTGAAAACTTAATAATTTTTAAACATACAAGATCTATCATATAATTAAAAAGAGTGAATCAGGGAAAATTATATTTGAAATATTTTAAAGAAAAATTGTCATTTCTTTTTAAGCAGCTTCTAGTCATTTACATTTCAAAGATAATAAATAAATGTAATTTTGTAATAAATAAATGTTTTTAATAAACATAAAATTATGTTACTTTATTTTTAGTAGTTTCTGACTGGATTATTATTCAAAATTGTAAATATAATTTTTTTCGTGAATTAATACAAATATAAAGGAAAAAACAATAATAATTCTATGCAAAGGAAAAAAATGACAATCTTTAGAATAAAAAAAAACATGTATTAAATGATTCCCTTTTATTCTCAAGACCAGTATTGGTTTATGTTCATTGATATTTTTCAACATTATATAGTTTTTGTTCAGAATTCAGTATTCTTTGAGTTTTAGTAAATATTTTACTTTATCTCTCAACGAGTTAAAATTGGTTGTGACACCAAAAGAAGGAATGATTTATCACTGGAAAGAGAAATCTAGTGAAAAGATAAGACGAGTTTCAGGAATATTAACCGAAACTATGCTGTAAAGTAGTAAAAGTTTTATGATTTACCAACATACCATTTATAGACAACACCATTTTCGTTTACTCATTGAAACATATCTTGTTTAAAACATATTCCATATATTTATTTGATACAAAAATAATTAAGTGAGATATCAATGAATTATTATATATTTTTTTAAAAAAATATACAAGTTATAAATAAAACTATCTAATTATCTCATAAAAAAAACTTTGAAAAACGTTCAATACACATTTTCTCCAATCTAATAAATTAAGTCTAAATACGTGAACAATTTCTTATTATTATAAGAGTATATATCTTTATTATATTTATTATCTACCTTACAGAGCACGTATAATTTTGTTGTAATACGTTTTTCTAGATAATTACTTTGTTCGAAATAGAATTTCGATTTAATTAACTTTTATACTTTTTTGTTACATTTTTACTCGTCTTTTTTTTATAACTTCTCTAATATCTTTTTTAATTTTTATAACGTACAAAGGTTTAATAGAGCCAATATATTGAAAATAGTATGTATATATATATATATATGTATATATATATATATATATTGATTCATGAATAGTACGTATACGGTATAGCAGTAAGTTTTGTTTGTTGAGAAAAACTTTTCGAAACTTTGTTATTTTCTAACTTGAGCTCCAGTTCATGCACAAATACTCCTCGAAATCAAATTAAATATTTGAATAATAGGCCACGTACGAACTATACGTGAACTTTCGATATACTTTCAAAGTAAAATATTTGTTACGAGATCATATTTCTATACATAAATTTCAGGTTTTGACGTGTGAAATTATTCGACTGATTATTTGAATATATATGTTTTAATAATTTCTGGAAATATTTAAGATTTCATGTAATGTTTTTTGTATTTAGTTGAAAATTACACTTTAATGGTATTAACATAAATACGGTGAAATAATACTTAAAAAATTAACATTAGAATTCAGAAAACAAAAACCACAATTATTTTCTTAGCAACCTATTATAAAAATAAATGATAGAATTTGAAAAATGTCTAAAATTGAAATTGTTTATAAGAAGAAATGTTTTTAGAATAATCAAGAAAAAAATGAAAACATTGAAGAACAGATTTATTGGGAAATAATGAAATAAATATAAGATTCAATTTTAAAAATTAATTTTCGCTTTCCTGAAGATCATATATTTCTTTCCTAACCAAAAATCTTTGATAAATGATTACTGATTGAAAATCAGAAAAAACAGATTTTTCTATACTTTAGATGCAAAAATGAGTTTTTTTACTTTTCAACAAACCGTATAATTATTTTCTTAGATTTTTCTATTTCTTATCTCTTTAATTCTGATGTAAATGTCATCGAAATGTATATACTTTGATTATAATAATAGTTATTATAATAGTGATTATTTTGATTATAATAATAATCAAAATAATCAGAAAAATAATTTATGGTTTGTGGGAGAATTAAAATGAATTTGTGAGGATGAATTTAATATATGTTTAACGCATCTCTAATCAATTATAATTTATTGAACATTTTTGAAAGAAACATTTTTTTCAGTGATTTATTTTCATTTTAATGTAAGTATAAGAAACATATTAGCTTTCTAAATAAAAAATTATTTTTAAAAACCGATCTAAAACATACAATGATTCTTTATCGGGACCAAATGTATCAGTTTTTGTTTATATTATAGATAGAGCACAAGCGGCAGAGAACATAATTTACAGTTTCAACAGCACGACAAAGCACGGTGCTTATGGAAATGCATGCACAGAGATTACAGTTTCATGAATAATCCAGTGACAGGACTATGGCAAACGTGCCAGTTTAACACGTGTAATGGGACAAGACGGGAAATACGATAGGTTGTATTATATTAAATTTCGAATCATTGCGAGAGCAGTCGTCTGAAATAATATATTATAACGGAAACACTGACGAGCTATGACTGTTTGTCGATACGCAATTTATACAAGACACTGACGAAATGAACGCAGTCGGAACGACTATTAGCGATATTTTGATCAGAGATTCTATTATTGTTGTTTACTAGTTTTGTATCTTGTAATATAGAGGCATGTCTTTTTCAATATATGTATAGGATTGTGGGTTCGATCTCATATTAGAAACTATATAATAATTTATTACATAGTATGAAAAGTTTCACTCGATTTAATGGGCTGTAAAAATAATAAATGGCTGATTGCATTAAAAATTAATTTCGAATAATTATTCTTTTTAAATTTAATTGTATTAACAATTAATACAAACTTGAAAACTTTCCAGAAACGAACCAATAAATAAAATAAATGAAAAATCAGATAGTAAGTTTCTTTTGCCTTTTTTTAATTTTCAATATCATCAAGATAGGTTAATCACACATAAATTCAATATAGAAACATATTCAATCTATTTTTAACCATAGTCGCCGTACCTATTGAGGCATTTACCAGGGCGGTAAATCAAAGAGTCAAAGTTCTCTTGGTCTTTTATTTAATTCATGTAAATTTGTTGAGAATTAAAGAATATTTAATCTGTATGACAATTAAAACATTCTACCTTAACTTGATATGATTTTCAAAATATTAAAAGGTCTACAAAAGACAAATAGAAATCAAATGAAAACATCTAACACCCACACCCATATACATTATATATATATATATATATATATAAATTAATTCTTTCTTCATTCCATAAACTATAAAAAAATTTTTTGAAAAACACAAATGTTTAAAAATACTGATCATTTTTAATTGTTACTTATTCACATTTTGATATATATATATATATATATTTACATCGTAATTTAATGAAGGCCTCCACACGAAAGTGTTAAAAAAGAACTCAAAAATAAAAAAAATCTGATCCCCCATTGAGTATTTTAATTCAATTTTATTTTAGTATTAAATTGAACTAAAATACTAAATAAAAAATAACACGACTTTTCTTAACCCTTGCACCCTTTTTAATACTTCCATGTGGAAGCCTAAATTGAATCATACATATATATATATATATATATATATATATATATATATATATATATTGTATATATGTGTATGTGCACATAATTACAAACATTGTAAATATATTCTGCACTAGAATATACCAACGCTTAATTTGTAAACGCAGAACTGGCTGAAAACCAATTATTATAAAATGAGTAATTCATAATATGTTTTGATGTAAATCGGATTTTCACATAAAATGAACGTAATTTAGTTATTTTCAAACAAACATTAATGAAAATTATCATGTATGATTCAATAGAATATAATAAATGTTCATAATACACTCATAAATGTTAATTTCGTTATATATATATAACATACATAATGTAGATAGTTTATAATTTAGTTTTGTAAAACAAATACTTTATTAAAAAATAAAATCCCGAATATGAATTGAGAAATATTATTAATTTTGCAATTTTATTACGCAATTCATTTCCGATTTATTACGGAATTAAAATAAATATTTTAGTCAGATCGTATGTACTGGAATATATTTATATTCAACAGGTAACGACACATCCATAAATACAATCAGTTAATAATTTGTGAAAATCAGTACTCGAAATGAAGTCAGATAGAAATGAACATCGCACTTTATTTTCAGTTGACCTGAAAAATCATTCAACTTCTTTCAACTGGAATTAATGACAGCGTACTTGATTTTTCGCTGTATGTTCTAATTTTTTTACGTTCGTGATATTTTTTAAAGATTTTTTTACTTGAATGAACTTGTATACTTTAAATTTTAATTAAAATCGAATAAATTAATTACCGATTAAATTAACTTCATGCTTTCTATCTGTATTTTAAAAATATGAATTGTTCTATATAGATTAAAAATATGAATAAAAGTTAATAAAAGAATATTTCTGACACTGTGATTAAATTTAAATTAATTCTTTCTTCATTCTATAAACTATAAAACATTTTTTTCTAAAAGAGACAAATGTTTAAAAATACTGATCATTTTGCATTGTCACTTATGCGTATTTTGATAGTGATATCATCATCTCCCGAATGAGAAGAAACAGAAAAATATCTGAATTTTCAGATAGACATTGAAGTTAAGATCCAAAGAACATTCTCAATGATTAACATGTTTATGAAACATAATATTAAAGAACATAATAATTTATGAAAACATATATAAATTGTCAAATTTAATAATAATAGTAAATGCAAAATGAAAATGTAGAAGTTAACACTTTCTCTGATATCTTTTATATAAAATAATGTCTTTTAATAGCCTTTTAAATGTTTAACATAAGAAATGTTTATAAATAAATGATTTCATTATACACTTGTGTATATATATACACACACATATATGTACACACACACACATACATATATATATATATATATGGCTGAAATTCGTTCAATAAAATACAATATCCAATATATTTTCTATGTACACATATAAATTCACATAAACTACATTCTATTCTGCGAATCAATTGAACAGGATGTATGGATTTATAAATGATGACTGTATGAGTGAATATTGAATAAACATGAATATGAATTCTGGAACACAATAAGCACACAACGTTGACATTTCGGTCGATTTTATAACCGCTTGAGGCAATAGAGCCACGCTGATATCTAATAGTAATTTTCATAACTGTAAATTGAGTTCGTTATCTATATATGAGAATCAAGAATTATAGTACGAGGGGAATTTTGATAGACTCTCATTTTAAAATAGTTTCGTGTTCGGCTACATTCACGAAGAATTTATACTGAGATTGGTTTGAAATGAAAAGATTTGAATGCTTTTTGAGGTTGTGTATTGTAGGAAAATGTAAGATTTTAAATATATATTTTAAAGTATGTGAGAGTTGGTTAGGTTTTGAAAATAGGTTTTATGAACTTCAATAGAAATTTATAAAAAGTTTACCGATAATTATCAATTTCTTCTTAAGATTATGTAGCATTTACTACAATAAATTAAATTCTTTAGTATTATTTTTTAGTAATAGAGTTATTCCTATAGAACACACAAAAACTCATTTCCCTCAAGAACCAGGAATTTCCTGTTAAACGTTTACAACCTAAGTAAAAGCTTTCAAGTCAATCATTTCCTTAATAAAAGATGATAAATGTCAAAGGTTGAGTTCAGATTTGTAACACTAATCAGAAGCTTGTCATAATTTTCACTCGAATATTAATCCTTTTAATAAGACTACTAATATTATTCTGGTAAATATTTCATAATGTTTATTATTATAAACAGTTTGTTATTGTTTAGTATAATGTATAAATATTTAAGTATGGTTAATGTAGAGATAAATTAAAATGAAAAATATAAAAATAACAAATATTAATTCTGCCTCTGAGCTTAACACCAAATTTGTATATTTGTAAAAATAGCTGATAAGTGTATATCTATCGTATGTAAAAGTTATATATTTTTCAAACTTCATTTCCGTTACGACTGTTCGTACGGCACTCAAGATATTACAGGAACTATATAGTTTGAGATTTCAGCAACGTACTAAATGTTAATAGCTACCACTTTCAACACATGTTCTAAGCTGATAAGTACAATAACTTCTCGAAGCTACTTACAACTGAAATACGTGTAGAAGCGGAAATAACTTTCACATCAAATTTTAAACGGTACAGTTTAGGTCGAAATCGTAAAATAGAGCTTAAACCTCAATTGATGATTTTTTTCAGTTTTGCAATTCAACTTATTATTTAGTATTTTCTTTATGGCGAAAATATATACAAAAAATCGGGATTGTGTTTACATTTTTGTACACATATACGATAAAAAGATTATTAGAATTTTTTTCTGATTCTTTCAGAAAATATTTTGTATTTTATTAGACATGTTTCAATTTTCTATGCGATTTCAATAGAAATATTCTTTGATTTCCCAAGTTTCTCTATTCTTTTATGTCTGATCAATGCATTAGTGTAGACTATTCATTTTCTTATAAAGAACATATTTCAAATAAATGTATTTTCATTTCATGTTTTCGGAATATACAATATTTGTTGTGATTGAAAATATGAAAAGTATGTATATATCAAATTGTGTAAAAGTCTCATATTTAAATATCATACTATATATATATATATATATATATATATATATATATATATATATATATATATATATATATATTTGAAATTCATAGAGATAGAAATATATTTTAAATGTTTATTCATATTACTTAATTATAAATAAATTTAAATTATTTTAAGACAAAGTACTGAAAAATTACATTTTTATAATTTAACGCTCTGAAGATGATAGACAATTAAAAAATGTTCAGTAATAAATTATTGAATAGTTTTCATCAAAAAGAAAAGAATTTAAGGCTTGTGTAGGGAGTAAACAATTCATTTGTGAAAAGAATTAAGCTACAGTGCCAAAAACTCTATTGTAAATTCTTTGAATTATATTTATTTATTCTTCTAGAAGTATATTCTTTATAAAATATTTATATTATATGTTAGTAGACCACTGCATTATTTTTTGCCTTCTGTAACTAGTTTGGATGTTCCCTATTATTTTTAGCTGACTAACAATAAAAAAGTCTCTAGATTACCTGAAAATTATGGAAACAAGAGAACTAGTTATAACAAGCCAAAATAAATACAATATACAATCCATAAAAATTCAATTTGGAGAAAAAAATATTTAAATTACACAATTTTTCATTTAAAAAATTCTAAACTTAGTTTCCAAATTGGCTCAATTTTTTCAAATAACTCACAAAAAGATAAAAATATATTTGTTATTTTTGTCACCAATAAACCATATATCCAAATATAATTATTTACAATTAATATAATTTTATATAAAGGTGATTCAATTTAAAAGCTCTCACATGAAAGTATTAAAAAATCACAAAAATTAAAAATAAATCATGTTATTTTTTATTTTTGCGATTTTTTTTAACTTTCATGTGGAAGCTTAAATTGAATAACTTATATAATATTATTTACTAAATCAATACTATCTTTAATAACCATACATAAAAATAGAATAGAACTTTATATAAAATACTTTTTATTATATCTATCATTCTTTAATTCATTCCAGGCAACTTTATTTTACCTTTTCTACTTTTCATATTGATACAAACGTCTTGTCTTTGCATATTTGTTTTTTCAATACAAAGAAAATAATAGATCAGTATTCAAAGATAACAACAAAGAAAAAAACATTTGTTTTATATAAATTACGGTATACTATAAGAATAAATTTTAATTCTGTTATACAATTTATATATTTCTTATTCCGAAATGTTGTTTTAAAAAGGTACTCGGTTACTCATCCACAAATTATAAACATTCTTTTTGTACAATTGTTTAAATAAAAATAATCAAGTATAAATTTATTCAAATGTTAAAATAATACATCTGTGTTTTCATGACTGGTATTTAAAACAATAAAATATATTTATTTTAATAAAAATGTTTATATATATATATATATATATATATATATATATAACTGAAATATGAAGAATGATATAAAAAATTGTACCACAAGTAAATAAAAATGAATGTGATCTAAAAGCATGTACTCTATATATCTCTCTATATAATTCTAAGAACGAATGGCACCATTGGAATGACACTTTGGATGGACATTGTTAGATTAGGGGATGATAAATGAAGTAAAAAAAAAACGTAGAAATGTACTTCAAAAGAATAAAGTGCGGTAATACAGATGGTTGTATTATTATAGTTAATATGTCATGTGAAATAAAAGATGATAAATAACTAAATATATTGTTCCTTCCAGTAAATGTGCAAACTTATTTTTCATAACATTTAGAAAATATGTTTGAGTTTTAAAAGGGATTCTTTAATATTTTTTTTAATAAATTTGTTTTATTAAAAAGTAACTACTGTATTTAATATAAAATAATGATTTCAGGAAGTATTTATATAAATATATAATGATTAAATAAAAAAAATACCTATTCTCTTATTAATTAAAAATTAACAAAATGTATTATACAAATATATTGACAAAAATGATGATATGTTATGTAAAGTATTGTATTAAATAATCAATTAAATTTATTAT
The DNA here is from genome assembly GCA_034766995.1 of Acanthacorydalis orientalis. Classification (NCBI taxonomy): domain Eukaryota; kingdom Metazoa; phylum Arthropoda; class Insecta; order Megaloptera; family Corydalidae; genus Acanthacorydalis; species Acanthacorydalis orientalis. Next base: position 28,835,305 of record CM068321.1, on the reverse strand, counting down.
TGTAATACGCCATTATCGTACAAACAAATTGGCCCTTTGACCTAAAATATAATAAAATATATATTTTACTAAAAAAAAGCATCTTTATTTAGATGGTTCAGAAGTCAATAAGAGTAAGTCATTAAAATATTGCACAGAAATTTAAAATTTTAAATAAACATCATAAAAACAAATGTTATGTTTCATCTATGACAATTTTTTGATTGAATTTATGAGTGTGATGTTTTGATATTTGAGAAATTATTCATTATTCAAAAATGATATAGACAGAAGAGAATTTGACCGAAAACTGATTGATTCTTATTAGTTACTGAACTAAACGTTTAATAACAGAAAATCAAAATCAACATATAAACTTTCTTTGCAAACAGTCTGAAAAATATGTTACTAAATCGTGAAAATCTGAAACAAAGAGGAAATAATTACAAACTGTTACAAATTTCTAAAACAGCTATGACAAGGGATCAAAACTGAAAGCATGCCTGTCAAACAAGGATGAATGATATATATATATATATATATATATATATATGAAGTGTTTACTTTCTCCTTGTGTACATGATTACAAACTTGAACTGAAATTAACGACACAGTCGATAAAACTCATTAAATATGTCACAAAGGTGTAAGTAAGGGCGCAACGCTCTTGAACTCTGAGAACTATGTATCGATTTCTGTTATCGAAAACAAAATACTGGAGTTTTACAAACTTCTCTGTCGGAAGCAAACACAAAAAAATATACAAGCAGGGTATGAGTGGGTGTGTATATATAACTTTTAAACTAAAATGTCAAAACTTACATTATAAATTTTCATATGCCATGATAAACACGTTGAAAACATCTTTTAACATGAATGAACAATGAAACAAAAAAAAATTATGTATATGAGAAACTTATCTTGGAAAACACGACAAATACATACGCACACATAAATTGTACTTTATCAAATTGTTCGAGACAGAATAGAAGAATTTTATTTGTGAGTGAAAATATATCAAATTATAATTCGATATTAAGAAATGTTTATAATAGGATTATATACTTTTAAATGATGAAATACATATATATATATATATATATATATATATATATATATATATATATATATATATATAAAAACTATAAAAATGTTCAAACTATTACAAATATATAAAAAAACCCATTAGCTAAAATATCATTGGTGATTATCTATACGCCAAAGGGCCAATTTTTTTATGTATGTATGGGGAGCTACAATAACAAATTTAATTAATTAATTAATGTAAAATTTGTATGTAAACATAAATTGAATTTCTACAGCTTTGGTCGCCATATTTTTATATTTGAAATAATTTTAAACATAAAAATCTTGCATTTAATTCTAAAGTTATGAACGAAATGTGTATTTAATAGTAGGTCACTAAAATACTGTCAAGGTTAGCGGGCCACCAATTAAACAGAGTTGTACGGAAAAAATATATGAATTTTTTAAGAAAAAATAGACCAATTTTACTACTTAATTGATGGCGTGAATAGAAGTACGATTCATAAGTTTGTTGCTTGATCGATGGAACACATACTTCTCCTTTTATATAATATACCGTGATGTTTTATGAATTATAGGTTATGTAATATATTTAAACTATACAAATCACTAAATAGGAACAAGATAAATAAATTATATAAAATTGTACACAACATTATACATAAATGAACAAGAGATGAAATTTAAAAATTTAGAAAAATGTGTCCAATTTAGACAAATAATCAATTTTGATTTTTATTTCAACACATTTTACTTATGCTTCCATAAACGCTACACGACTGTTCACTTTTTATACTCGACTGTTCACTTTTCACTAATATATATAATAAAAATTCAAAATAAAGTCATAAAATTAAACATTTAGAAAACCTTGATTTACTTTTTACAATTATAAACCACTCCTTAAATCAAACTTAAATAAAACATAAACAGACTTGTAATTAAAATCAGTTAACTAAATTTTACTAAAAATGATCCTTGCTGAAACTAGGAATAAAATATAGAAAGAAACCCAAGGACCAAGACAATGTATATACTGCATCTATCTGACTTGTTTTTATATCGGGAGACTGGTTTCATGATTTACATTGTACGAAACTTGGATGCAGTACAGTTTGATAAATAAACGTATTTGAATTAGAACATTGTTTAAGACTCCCTGTAGTGCTTTTATACGTTATCGAGTAGCGAAACTTCAAGGTAATAAGAAAACAAAGATACTCTCTTGCTGGTTCATATCAAAATAAAAAAGGGTACTTTGTATGCATAAAAGTAGATCTATGAAGCACAAATTTATAACATATGTCCAACGAAAACAACTCCTCATAAAATGTATAGACTAAGTGTAAAGTAAAGAGGTAGTATATAGGAAAAATAGACCAATCTAATAACATGATATCTTAAATGGAATAAAAGCTATGGTAGTCACAATGCAGTTCTGACACTGTAGCTAAATGCACTTTCACCAAAAAAAATGAGTTTCCTGTACATAAACGCTTTGAAGGTGATAGAATCGCTATCTAAATGAGAATAATCAACAATCAAAATTGATTAATAATATTTTATTCCACGTTTTTGATTAGAAAACAAATTTTTGTGGTTTATAGGGTGGAAAAAAGAACTGACTTGTGATTAGTGATGATCACAGCATTCTGACACTCAAATCACAACATGAATGCGGTTGTATACTATGCTGTAATAAACTTAGTAAAAAATATCCTAAATATCGAGTATAACATGCACATCTATTAAAGAATAAACTAATTTAGAATGATTTAGTATAAAATAGCTACTTCTGTAGCACTTTTCTACTGAGTTTCAATATACAAAATCTCCTGTAATATTTTTAGATTATTATAAAATTTTACAGCCAAAGTATGAGTCAAAAGGAATTCCATTTTTTTTATTCTATTAAGTTAAACCCGATAAGATTAAATATTATTTTTAAATATGATCAAAAAAAATTTATAACACTAAAACAGATTATAATAACATTTAATACTCTTAAAAATTCAATAAAATTAATCTACATAAATAAAAAAAAAATATGATAAAAACTTTAAAAAGAAATAACATCTCTAATATATTAAAACTCGCGTATGGTAACTAAAAAAACTGAAACAAACCCGAAAGCAAGAGTTAAACAAACAGAAAAACTCAGCATCTATAGTAAAATGAACAGACTGGCAAAATAACGGCGTTCGGTAAATATATGAAAACCAAAATAAACAAACTGTGTGTGAAATACGTGTTTCTCAATGTTATGTACGAAACCTGACGAACAATCGAACCTTATACACAGTCCGAATTATTTTCGAAACGAACTGATGAAATAATATTCTCTCTATGTTTACTGTGTTCTCTCTTTTATATTGTCTTGTTATTATTAATGAAATATACTCTTATTCGAAACGTACAAGCTTTATGTACAATGTTTTATACGTTAAACAATTATTTATGTTCTATAAATCAATTTATATGTTTCTATTATTTTATCCAAATCATAAAATATATTTTATAAATTCATTAACAATCTTTTATATATATATATATATATATACGAGTATATATATGTACTGCCCAAAAAAAGTATAATTACAGTTAACTTTTTTGTAGTTGAAAGGATCTAATTAAAAAAATAAGAAACATTTGGGAACAAACTTATATATTTTATATTTATTTGTGTGTTATTTATTTAATAACATAAAAATATTAACATTTTTTATAAAAATTTCAGAAAAAACTCACTTTATCAAAATTAACCTTGCTTTTTGTCAAGTGTTGACACTGCCCTGTGTTTTAATTTACTAACTTCACTACAATGAATTCCTCAACCCTGTAATTATTTTTACAAGTAGGCAAATCACCAGCAAATCAGTATTTGTGCGACATTGAAGTTATGGTAAGGCATTTTTTTTTCAAATTGTATAGTACAGTGCCAATAAAATTAAACCATGAGTCGAAAAACTAAAGAAATTAAATTATTTGAACGAAAAATTATTTTGGATTTGCATGCAAAAACGAAATCATGCGGTTTTATTGGGAGAACAATAAATAAAAGTCGATTTAGAGTTCGAAATGCAATTAATCGATTGGAAAGCAAGGAAAATCTAGAAAACCAAACAAGAAGTGGACGTCCACGGAAACTTTCGAATAAAGAAGAACTGTTTGTTATAAAAAGAATTCAAAAAGATTCAAAAATCATTTCATCAGAAGTAGCAGCACAGTTAAAAATAGATTTTAATAAAACTGTAATCTCCAGAACTGTGAAAAATATATTCCACGCTGCTGGTTACAATACTAAAGTACCTAGGAAAAAAACTTTTATAAATAAAATCAATAAGGGTAAAAAAAGCAACTTTGCAAAAAACCACCAACACAAAAATATGGATTTTTGGAGAACAGTAATCTTTTCTGATGGAAGTAAATTTAATATTTTTTACTGCGATGGTCGAATATCTAGTTGACGAAAACCTAATACAGAATTGAATACAGAAAAATTGTTATCTATTGTGAAACATGGGGGCGACAGAGTAATATTGTGGGATTGTACGGCAGTATCTGGCGTGGGAGAGCTTACTTTCATCGAAGGGATAATGGATAAGATGATTTATATAAATATTTTGAAAAATAACCTAAAAATAGCGCTGAACATCTGTGTCTTGAAAGTGACTTCTACTTTCTATATGACAATAATTCGCAATCACACAGCCCACGTAGTCAAAGAACGGATTTTGTATAACACTCCCATACCCTTAACACACCTCCACAGTCTCCTGATTTAAATCCGATCGGTCATTTGTGGGATATACTGGATAGGAAGATCAGAAAACGTAATATAACTAATAAATCTCAATGAAAGGAAGTGATTGTACGCAAATGGAGATATATAAGGGTAGAAGTGATGTACAAATTAATTTCTTCGATTCCAAATGGATTAAAAAAGGTGATAAAGAGAGAAGGTTTACACTGACACTAATAATTCCAAGTTTTCTGAAAACACCTATTTTTGAAATTCAAATTACTACAAGGCATTTCAATACTCTTTTCGATAAAAAAAGAAACTATTTTAGTTAATGTCATTTTTTTTGCAATTCTAATGAATTTGTTATTATTTTTATATTATCAAATAAATAACACATTAATAAATATAAAAATATATATTTATTTGAAAATATTTTAATTTTTCGGGAAGTGTATATATATATATATATATATATATATATACATACACATATAATACAACAATTAATACAGAAAAAAAATTATAAAAGTTTTTAATTTTATAATTATTTAAAGTTATTAAATGGCACTTATATTTTCTATGACTAAGGTGGAGAAAAATAACTTTTTTAATTAAAAAAAAAAAAAAAAGAACTCTAAAAAAAGTAGTAAATACATTTGTATAAATTGTGAATGTTTTTAATAATATATATATATATATATTATTAAAATTTATGTTCGCAGATACAGAAAATTATAAAAGTCGAATCGTTTTTATCACGAAAATCTTTCATTATCTTTATAACACTTCAGAGAGATAAAATTTAATAAAAGTAGAAAAACAAATACGCAGGTACGAATGTACCTTTTTGTTGAACCGGCTACAGATATCTTCACTTAACAAATTAAACATTGATATAGTTAGAAGTTAATTAACAGAGATACGGAGCTAATGAGAAACATAAAATATAATGAACGTTCTTCTAATATATTACAGACAGATATTATTTCAATTGCAGCTTTTTTGATAACCTTCCTAGTTATTAAACGAGTTGAGTTGTTAGATTCAATTTCTTCAACTGAAACAATGAAAGATTCTGTACAATATTTTGAATGGAAAATAATTTTCATTGTGATTCTGTATTTATTTGTCGATGTATTTTGTTGAACATACTTTTATAATGTTTTCGGTCTGTTAACTTTTTATAATAGATAATTTATAAATAAAAATAGTCTATTATTTTTAAGCTTTTTAATTTCATACACATTTATTTCTTTGTAATAAAAAATAATTATTTTTAAGCAAGTATTTTTTTGTAAATAATTAAAAATTCAATTTTAAACTAGTTTATAAATTTATATGAATTAATTTCTATCTATATTACATACATTTCCTATTTATAACTAAAGTACTAGCAAGTATATTATTTATTTTAAATAAGTTGATTTTATTACTGTTCTCACTTCTCATTCGAGATGCTGATACATTAAAAAACTATTTTAAAAAAATAATAAAACTAGTACAATAATAAATATTTCGCTGCTACTTTTTCAACAAAACAAAGAAATCATATATTATACATACTCAGAATCATACATTATTCTCTACCAAACATGAAAAAATAGTATACCTCAGGTGTCACCGAACATATATATTTGCCATGATAGCTCGATGCACACAAAAAAACCTATTTAAAAATGTACTTCCACATCAAAAAGAAAACCGTATTAAGAAAATAATTTCAATTTAAAAATTCTTGTCAAGAGCTACATCACAGAGAGCTACACATAAGTCGACATCTTATGCATGTAATTTATTTCACAGCATTGCATTAGACTGCTCAAACACGATTCCGTATTTAATTTAAACGTTACCTCGAGGGAAAGTTGTCTCCTTGTCCACTCACTATTACATCCGACCACTAACGCAAGAAATATTATTCATCTCTCTGCTCTATATCTCTGATACATGATATTCTAAGGAAATGTGCCATGTTTGGTTCTCTAGCCCAGAGCTGTACACAGAGTGGATATGGCAGTTGTGTAACGGGAAAGACTTTTCACCGCTTTTTTAAGTACAAACACAGAAATGTATGTATATATATATATAAATATGTTTATATACATGTAAAAATGTTTATATATATATATATATATATATATATATATATATATATATATGTAAATGTATGACTGAAGGTGACATTTCTTTGATATCTATTGTGCAAGGAAATATATAACTGATTTTTTAAACATTTCTTTTGTATTGAAAGGTACTGTACTGTCATTTTTATTTTAAACTGAAATAATAATATTTTTTAACAAGAAGAAAAGTTCAATACAATTTATTTATAGAAATAATAATCATTTTCTATTTTTTCATCATGGCAAAAGAAGTATTTATTAAAATTAAATATTAATATGTACAAGAAATCTAGTTTTCTATATCAATTTATTATTTATCATAATTGTGGTGCTGCAAATCAGTAATTTTTACTTTTAGAAAAAAAGATAATTTTAAATCGTTTTTTTTAATGGAATTTTGACATTTATTGGATTTTTTTCCTAATAGAAGATAATTAAATAAGTTTCGAATTACTGATGAAATCTTTTGATTAATACTCGAACATAATATTTTTATTAATAAATTTTCTATGTTTAAACATAAAGATTTTGTTCAACAAGTAAATGATTTATTTTTTTCAAAATCTATTTTAAAAAACGATTCATTTCTCAACGATATTTTTTTACAATCCAGTTTTATTTTAAGTTCTATAAAAAAAAACATTAAATTTATATATAAAATCAAAAATTATGTCGGTAGGGAAATAATTGCGGTTTTTGTTATCAATTTTCAACTTAAAATATTTTCACTTCTCTAACCAGACGTAATTCTATGTAAACTCCTGCGGTTGTGTACATATACAACCCTCATTTTTTTAATTTCAGAAAAATTACGAGTTTTCCATATATATACATATATATATATATATATATATATATAAAGTATGTAAAATTAATTTCAGCAAATTAGAGAGTCAAAAGGGTACTCATCGCAATTAATCGACTCTCCTCCGAAAACACAATAAAAAAAATCCTTCTTACAAATAAATTCATTGGCGTCAACGGCCAATTACACATTTCAAAACGACCGACTGCTTTTCAACACACGCACCGTATAATAAAATATGCTAATTCGAATCAACTGGTCAACGTGTGTCAATTTACATTGTTACAAATGGAAATCTCCACGCTCATTTAACAAAGTAACAGAAAAAGCACGCCAGCCAGGGTGACCTCTATTAAGAATGGCACTTTGAAACGCGTCAAACATTACGTATTCTCTTTTCATCGGCACTGACTACTGATTGATGTGGCTTTACGGTATGCGGGACCAGTCGAACCCACACCATCACGCGTCAACCCATCCAATACCATCCTTTATTCACTGATATCTTCAGCTATTTTCGTTTGTGTGTGTGGATGTGTACGCAAACGTATGTATTGTGTATACGTGTGATCTATTCATGTGATTTTCTGACAACGATTTATACTTTAGACCTGTAAGCAAATGTGCTACAGGAAACGACGTCTGAAATACAGTTTAATAAATCGATAAAACATCTACATTCGGAAACTATATTATATGTATATACATATATATATATATATATATATATATATATATATATATTCGACCATTTGTATATAAATTATAGTGTGTATAGGAAATAAAGTTAATAAATTACATGTCTGAATTTGTGGCAATAAATTTCAGTTCTGATATCAAAGTGAATTTAGAGCTAAGGTTCTTTCATTGAGATTTATTTCATTTAAAAATAAAACTTTTATCCAAATATAAATATATTTTGAGCAAACTCTTGATGCTGAAAAATGGATTTGCAACGTATATGTTTATTAAGTTATTTATCAAACATGTGATTCTTTTAAAAACGAACCGAAGATACCGGTATGAAAGAAATGTAACTTGCTATAGACATATTTTAAAAGAAATAGCTTTTTTAGACACAGTTTCGCATCGCTTTATGAGAAATACCATTTTTTCACTATTAGAACAGTAAATATCTTTTGATTCGATAGTCGAATACTTAAATAATGCATTTCATGATTTTATATTTTTTAAAAAAATGATTTCTTTGCTTAAAAAATGTGAAAAAAGAAATCTTTCACTGAAATTCCCATTTAAATTATCAATTTGTCTCTGTTATAATTTTAAATATTTATCTTTCAACATAAATAAATTCTGATTAGTAATATATTTTTTCTAAAAATAAATTATAAATTAATACATTTTCTATCATTTTAAAACACACATCAATATTTCTAATATGAAATAATATATAATCATTTTAATCAGATAGACTAGTGATTTTATTTTTCCCAAATTAATATATTTCTCATTTTCTTACCACATTTTAAATAAACACACTATTTTCGTATTAGAGGTACAAATCTTCTCTCATTTATATATCACTAATATTTAAACATTACTATTAATTGTCTATTATGATAATTAGTCGCCCTAAACTGTACTTAAGTAGCAGTGCATTTGTAAATTTTGATAAACGTATAGAGAATATTGTCGCTGATATCGATTTGAGTAATATCAAACAAAGATGTTCTTTCATGTTATACAAATTACTAATAATAATCAGTATATATGTTATTGCATACTCGTGCCTGTTCATATGAACTGTTTGTATAGCAGTTAATTTTCATATATCATTGCATAGAGTTACACTGCAACTTGAACCAGTATTGACTTTTGCAAACCGCATGCTATGAACACATCTGCTTCATTACATACAAGCATATATATATATATATATATATATATATATATATATATATATATATATATATATATATATATATATATGCTACTGTGTAATGGATCAAATGTATTTACAGTATGTTAGAGGTAAACTATCATGAGTTAAAATTGATCAAAAATAAAATTGTATGTCTTGTATATCAAAATCTGGACATTATTGTTCTACAAATTACATACATTATTCTTCTATAAATTTTGTGTTTTTTTTTAGTCATTTTAGGCATATTTTAAATTCAATAGCTTAAAATCTACCTGTTGATGATCAAACCCAAAACAGGTTGTAGAAAAAACGAAGTCTTGAATTTAAACTTACCTAGATTAATAGATAAAAAGAACACAAGAGAATACAACAGAACAATTCAATGAAGATAGATAACGAATATTTTTATTGCAGTGAACTAACTTGGCCAATACTTCTCCGATTCTCAAGTGTTTGTTTGAAAAGTAAATATGTATTGTAAGACACCCAACTATCTTAAAAACAATATTTTATTGAAATTTAAAATAATAAATTCTCAATAGTTTTTTTTAAAAAAAATCTGTTATCTAAGCATAAACAGTAATATTATTTTATTACCTAAATAGAAATTATTAGTACTCATTTTCTTTCACAAATAAATTTTTCACTCGCCCTCAAAATACATTTTTTTCTAAAAAAAATATTTATTAATTGATTATTATTTTTTCTTAATTATTTTTATAGTTATTTTAATGGATAGATTCTTGAGGAATAGAGTGCTAAATTAAAAAAAAGATTTTTCTCTACCTTTACACTTTGAGTTGAGATGAAATGAGATTCTAGTTTGTGGAATAAGTGATAAGGTCATTTGTGGAATTGCATTTAGGTACAGTGCTTAAACTAAATTAACTCTTACTTTCTTTACTAGAAAATAAACAAAATGTGCTTTACGATAATACACATCTGAGGTAAAAATATATAGAAATAATAAATTTAACCGCTTGAGATCCAATTATTAAGACTGCTGGTTTAATAGTTAAATACATTCTAGTCTAGCACACTGACTACACTTCTTCGCCTATACTGTTACTTGTTTATTAAATAAATTATCAACACATCAACAAATTTATAATTAGAATTTATATATTGTGAAAAATCGACCTGCTAAAATCTAATGTAATTTTTTTTTTCTATTAAAAAACAAAGTAGCACATTTATATACAAAATGTTATCTCTGGTTATTTTTTACTATCAATTTCGTGGAAAATTCATTCGAGAATTTATGGATAAAGAACCTATCCGGAAAAAAAAAACAATTTTTCACCGGCTTTCGACGATTGTACGTTTGTTGAACCCGTTACCTCACACTTGTTCAATTTATTTAAATATCTGCATATAGGAAAGTTAGACGCATATCATCAATTATATTCGAATAAAAATCCATGCCCGGGACATATGAAATATTCAGATACGTTAACTTACCCGCTCATATTGATTTTCAATTTCTCTGTCGACCAAGAAATATTAGTATATCCAATAATAGATTGGAATTCGACACGAAATATAAACATTTTATTTGAAATATTGATATATAAATATTTTATTTTAATTATGACGCATAAGGACATTTATCAAAATACAAAAATAATTATTTAAATATATATATATATATATATATGTAAATATTATTTAATTAAAAATCCATAAATTAATTAGGATGCTTGGAATTTATAGAGAAATCAGAAATATTTTATACAGTGGTTTCTCACTATCTTCTTGTATCCTATACAATTAACTAATCAAATCATTCATGTACATTTCAAAACAATATTTCTCTCCAATGATAAGAAAACGTCTTTTTAGAAATCACCTTAACCGTTGAAAAGAGCATAAGATAAACGAGAAGAGACAATTATCTATTAAAATTACAGAAGATACCTCTTATACCACCTATCAGTCTACTTCCTTTTAGTTGTCTCTTATGAAACTTTGAAATATCATAGAAATATTTTAAACCTGTTTTACAAGGGGTAAATGTATATATATATATATATATATATATATATATATATATATATATATATATATAGAGAGAGAGAGAGAGAGAGAGAGAGAGAGAGATAGATATAATATAATTATAGTTTAATTCAAAAAATATTAAACGATATAATCCACTAAAAAAAATAGAAAAGACAGGTCTCTTCCAGACAGGTCTTTTGTCTCTTATATAAATTAAACAATGTTTAAAATGAAATTCAATAACTGTAAATAATTAATATCATGGATTAATAACTTCATAAACAGAATTATGATTACTTTTTAACAATGATTTTTTTAAATAATTAACGAAATAATCGTCTGAATTAAACATAAATTTTCCAAATGAATGAAATCTCGCTGAATAATTTCAACTCGACGATATAAACATTACAAATATTTCCAGCGTCACAACACTTTTTTGTTGAAAAAAGAATCTTACGAATATTTTACTGATGTGGTACGCTATGGTTATGAACTGTCAATCAAATAACAATTTACAGTTTACATTATTCAATGTCAATTTCAGTTTCACCTGTTATAGTCACATTACCTTTATAATCCTGAACAGAACTGTTTTTATTTATATTTTTTTTATAACAGTGCAATTAGTTTTCAAATTAATGTCTATGGAAAAATTTAGTTACAGATTTGATTTCATTCTATTGGAAAATCTATTCAGATAAATACCAATGGGAGCTAACTTTTGAAAATTATAAAATAATATTTAATTTTTTATTTTACCTACCAACAAGTGAATATAAAAATCTATAAATATAGAAGTAAAAGAAAAACTACACTCGAAACAGAAACAAATAGAAAATTATGCACAATGTTGTTCTGGCACTGTAGTTAAATTCAGTTTCGCAAATAATTTTTCACTCTCTCTAAAATCCACAAAGATTTTTTCTGATCGTTGTTCAGTAACTTTTATATACAATAACAATTGACTGATCATGTTTGATTGTACTTTATGAGCATTTCGATAAAAATGATATCATTCTCGGAGCTTTGAAGTATAAATAATTGAAATGTTAAAAAAAATATTGATTGTGGAATAAGTAAAAAAATTACTTACGAACTATAAATATTTTAATGTGGATTGTTCTAATAAACTATAAAAAAACAAAAAATATAGACCAAAAATATCGAATTAGTTTAAAAAAATAGAACGTCCAAACTGTTTGTGACTTATAGCCCGATACAATAGAAATTTTAATAAATATGAATATAAAAGGCAAAGTTATATCATCTATTTTTAATCCGTAAGTTTTGGGAACATACCTTTATATATGATGTACATAAAATTAATACACGAGTTGATCGTTAGATGAAATGAAATTTTAGCCTTTAGCTAGAAGCATTAATGCAATGACCTGATTTGACCTGAAGCAATCCTATTTGAATGTGAAACATACACTCGACTAATTATCTGGATTATACTTATCTTTAAGTGTGAGGCTTGGAAAGCGCATTCAGTTTTGCTAGTGGCAAACTATTATGGTTATGAATACAATATACTCTGATTAAAATAATTCAGCCTATTGTACAAACCAATCTGCATATATAAATTGAGTCAGATTTATAATAGTGCTAATTAAATCTAAATATGCTCTTTTGTTCTAAGTTAACTTTTTAATCATTTTGAAATATTCTCTCTCTCTCTCTCTCTCTCTCTCTCTATATATATATATATATATATATATATAATTTAATTGATAATTCATTTATTGAATAAATACAGATTTAATTTTATGAATTATGTCATTTCCGTCTAAAAAAATGTGCATAGTCCTTAATAAAAAAATTAATTACAATAAAATGTTTGCACTGTGTCTAAATTCACTTTCACAAATATTTTTCTCACTCACATCACAAACCATTAAACATTTATGATGAAAAAGATTCAATAATTGATTATAAATCATTTTTAATTTTTGTTTATGCACATTTCGACAACAATCCCTTCATCAAGCATGGAAAAATCTCATACTTTTCTATATCTAAACGATGTTTCTGTGCTATAATGATTTTTATATACTTTAGTATTCTGAAGTTTATTGCTATATTCTGAAATATAGAAAGTTTAATAATCAATTACTGAAAATTTTGCTAAAAATAAGTTGATATGTGAGGTAGGTAAAAAATTAATCTGTGAAAAAAATTCTATTTGAATTCTCTTTCTAACCAAATTAATTTCATAATACTTTTATTATATTCAAATATTTATGTGTATTATTGAAAAAAATGAATGTTTGACAGATTATATATCTTTAAACCACTTTAAGGCATACGAATATTTCTGTTTTTTGTAATTACCGATACGAATGTACTAATAAAAAAATTAATACATGCGCAAAACTAAATATTATAAAAAAATTGTCTGATTTTTATAGTGAAATAAATTTGAAATAATTTTTGAAGATATTAAATGAAAAAAGAGACTATACGAAATTTGTACTGAAATATCATAACTTGACTCAATATATTTTTAGTTTTACTCGTACATACTTATTATTTAAAATAATGATTACAATAATTTTTTAAACAATTATGTTCATACATAATTATAGATGAATGTTATGAACAGACAATTAAAGAAAGTACAATTAAAGAGAACAAACATATAAACTTAAAATATATATATATATATATATATATATATATATATATAATATGTGAACAAAAACGTTAATAGAACTATGATGATTGATTGATTGTTGTGAGTTTAAAAGCACGTCAAGTTCAGAAACGATTAGTGCTTTTAAAATTTTATCAAACGTTTATTACACTAAACGACAATACGATATAAATTACTGAACAAAAACTGAAAACTTCAAATTAGTTTATTAATAACTACATCGGAAAGCAATTAAACTAAAATGTTGTTACTAATCGAGTTGCGTAGTTTCTAAATAAATACGAATATATTGACATGCTGAGTGTATTATATATATATATATATATATATATATATATATATATATATATATATATATATGATGAATATATTAGTAATAATTTTAAATAAATTTTCTGTTATATTTATTTCAACTAATAATAATGGTCTCTTTCTAAAATTGTTGATCATTTTTTAATCCCGTTCAATAATTCTTATTATCAATTGTATGTCTTTTCTTCATGAAATATTTTTCTACCATTTTTAATTAAAACTGTAATCTTTCACAAATGAATTATTTTTTCATCCCACAAACCACAGTAATTAAATGTTCAATAAATAATTGTTGACTGTTGCTTATACGCATTTCAATAACGATTCCATCATCTTCAGAGCACCAAGGTACGCTCTTATTAAATTTAATATCAATCTTTGTATACCTTCTGTTCTTATTCGTTCTCTTTTTGGTACGTCTAACTTACAGTTTCTGTATAGTGTAAATCCGTTGAATTATTTCAGCAGTCGGAACCTGTATTTAACTTCCATATAATATATATATATATATATATATATATATATATAAATATATATATATATAAAGAGAGAGAGAGAGATATGAACATTTATAACTTTGTTTTGATGACAGAGCTTATGGTTTATATATTATAGCGTAATGCTAATAAAATTTTCGTGCAGAGAAAATAAAATCTAGCCGGAAGTAAAATCAACAGTGGTCCAAAATGTGAGTGAGTTTGTATAAAGTGTGAAGTGAACACAAGGTGTTCGTCTCGAGAGAGGTGGTCTACTCTAGTCATGACAGTAGATATAAATGCACTCCCAAAACACACGTAAGGTCAGCGTTACGATGAATGTATCTTGAAGCCTACATGAGCTTTCAATTTAGTTCACGGCACTCATTCTCCTAAAATGAGATTTCTACTGGTACTGACAGTGCTCTAGCGTTTAGAAATGAAAGTATGAAGGAGAGAAGTATTAAGAATTTGTAGCGTTGACAATATAAACAGAGAAGTGTATGATTGTACTTCGATAGAGATTTTCTGTTCATGTATATTATTTTTAAGTCTGTTTGGACGGAAACGTATATTCAAACATTATTTATGGATTTAAATTGAAGTCGTGACTTTTATTACTGACAACTTGTATTTTAATTATTTTATACTGATTTAATTCTTAATAATAGAATCTATTATAGGATTTTTTATACATAATAATTTGAAAATATATAAAGAATTAGAAAAATAAACCTATAATGAAAAAAATACATAGTTATGCACTTATAATTTAGTTAGAATATTACAAAACACTCATAGAAAGAAAGAAATATTTAACAGAAACTCTTCAGTCTAAGAAACAGTCAAAACAACAAGAAAAACAAACATTCGTCATAAAATAACGACTTTCTACAACGGAATCATTCGAAAATCAATTGAAGAAAATGATTAATTATTATTAGAAACAATATTCTACAAAAACCATTTAACTCAAAAAAAATAACATTTTTCACAAAGTGGCTACATTCATTTCCACAAATAATTTGTTTACTCTATCGGAAATCAACATTTTCTGATCAAAAATCTTTAATAACTGATTATCAATCTGTTAATTATTTTTTATCATGTTATCATTTAACCCTTTGCACTCACAAGACCAGCTGTACTGCCCAGATACTTTAAGAAGTTCTACACCTAAGTCCAGTGTCACTGGCAACATTTTATCATTTACAGATAAAAGCTTTGATGAGCGTTCGTTTATCAATCTAACAAATTGCCAAGATTTTTCCATAGTCATTGCATAACTCAGAAATCTGAAAAAAGCACCTTGGGGTTATTTACCAACGTATAGACTAATTGCTTAGAGGGAAAAAGATTAAAATGTTATCATATGTAGATAGTTTTAGAATTAAAAATTTAGAATTAAGTAAACTGAATTTCCAGTTACTGATTTGTATATATATATATATATATATATATATATATATATATATATATATATGTATATATTAGTACCAAACAGAATTTCGCTTGTATATAAATCGTGTTGTTATTTAAAACCAATTACATAAATCATATTAGTATTAATTGAATTCACACGCAAACAGAAAATCAATTCGCAGAACGTATCAAACGTATATCGGCTACATAATTTGTTGCTATTATATTTTATTATCTACAGTTAGAACGGAAGAGTGCACAGAAACAACGTCTCGCGTTAACGTAACTCAACTTATTTACCGATTAATCATACCAGTTGCGATTCTTAAACAGTATCGCATGTATTCGTTTATTTCATTTTCATTTTTGAACGCGTATCGGCGGGGGCGCGCTCGGATCGTCCGGCGGGTCGGGCTTATGGTAACCGATCGCACAGTATGATATAATGGTACGAATCCGCAACCGTGCCATTGTCAACAACGCTATAAATTCCGCCAATTTGATACGAATGTCCCCGAGCACTTTGGATAATTAATTTACGGGGATAATTGTGTTAGGAGGTCGTGGAAGCAGTGCTGCGGTTAACGCACTCGACATTCCACTGCGGCGGTACTCCAACTGTCCGATTCGACTCTAGTGTGCACTAGATTGAATTTGAACGCCAAGATAACTATCATATCACATCCGATCGATACGAACGCTGAGCTATTCATCTTTTGTATACGTAAACAAGTTGTGCGTAGGTTTATGTGTTGATTTGAGTGTTCGGAATGTCTGAAATTCCAGCTTAAATACTTCGCGAATGTATGGAGAATCTGGTGGATGGTGGAGACGAAAATAATCTCGACGGTACGTTTTCAACGAAAATGTAGAGTGGATGACACACAGTGTCTTGGGAAGAAACAGTGTTCCGGATCGAACGAGTCGTCGTGTTGTGTTTGTACATCATATTAAAAATAACAATGTATTCAAGATGATTGGAAAATCAAATTCGAGCATTTTTCAATTTTAAAGTATTGGAAAAGCTTTATATTTTTAAATAGATGTGTTTCGTCATTGGGAGAACGAAACGTATATTTATTTTAATATAGTTTCAAGTAGAAATAATTAAGCTTTTTCTTTGTATGCACAAAAAAAGAAAAAATCACAAACTAAACATCTCATGAATTTATTTTTAAGAATTTCCACGATATTTAAAAAAAATAAAATAAAACATATACATAGGTAATGCTTGTCGATATAGAATAAGAATATGTGATAAATCGTAATAGAGACAAATAACCTGATACTAATAAAATTCATTGCTTTTATTAAAAATAAAGCACGTTGAAAAACTGTTATAAACTAAAAGAATGAAACATCAAAGTCTGGAAATACTTCGCAGTGGAAATAGCTGAAGAAAGGAAAAAATTCCTAAACTTATTAACACGTTCGTTACCAGTAAAATCGACCACCACAGTCCAGATGTTTTATTGTTCTAATATGACATCAATCGTCATTAATTTTTGTAGGATGTATTTATAACATTCTTAATAAGTGAAATGAGCAATTTTACATATTGACACACATATGTGACGCTGAGCTATATATATTTTTTTTCTTTTGTAGCCCCACGCCAAATATATATGACACATTAAAAGAAATTAATTAGATTGGAAAGGAAAAACAAAATAAAAAAATTGTATTAATTTATTCTCATAATAAATTTTGAAACATTTGTCTATACATAGCCCAATGGATAGTTCTTTATTTATACACTGCATCTGATTCCTCACACCAAGAACATCCTACATCTATTTTATTGTTTTAAACTCAACCAATCTGTTTACGACACGATTTGGTGCAACCAGTTGTCATAAATTAAAAAAGAACACATAACACATATTTGTGACGACAGTTACAGGTAATAAAATCTGTTCGTCGCATATATGTGACACTGGTAACGAACATGTTAAGAGAGGCAAGAAATGAGAATAAAAAAGCCAAATTGAGTTTTAAAAAATTATATGCGAAGAAGAGAAGGTTCAGGTACGATTGGAGGAAAGGAAAAATAGTGGAAGAGGGGAAAGTAGACCAGGATAATGGGGTGGAGGAAGCATGTAGAACTGGAAGACAGTAAACCAACGAAATCGAAAACGAATCCAGATACAACTTAAGTTAATGCTTCTGTAAAAAAAAACTATAACACTTCTACAACTATAAACATTCCGAAACAAAATATATCAGTGTACAGTACATGCCATGATCCTAGATAATAAATTACTAGATGGACATATCCATGCCACCATTTCAAACACTTAATTGCTTGCATGCACATATTCATGACATAAAGTTCAGAATGTTGAAACTACTAGTTTAACACCGATTATAAAAGTTGAAGTTAAAATTTCGTTTTAAAAAATCCAATTCAAGTGGCGCTATAAACTTTTCAGTAGATAAGCTTTTACGATTATGTTTTTTTAACATAAAACTTTAAGTTTTACTATAAAATACAACTAGTATAATATATATATATATATATATATATATATATATATATATATATATATATATATATGATCTTCATCCTTTGATAATGCACTGTTGATAAAGGTTTCTCTTAATCCAGTTTGAACAATCCAATTCCATTCTTTCCCTCACATTTTGAATACATTTTCTGATATTCTTATAATAGTTATTCTTGGGTATCTTTTTGTAAATTTTGTATCTTTTGATTCTCAGTCAAAAATCTCTCCTATCAACCTATTATATTCGTGTCTTGAAATCTTATCTTGCCTCATTTATTTCACTCTTATTTCCGTTATTCTTCATATTATATAACTGCTGCTTTCCAGTAGAAAGAATTAGGATTCATTTCCTTTTTATAATATCCCAAACATTTGCTTTTGGATTAACGAAATCAATTTTTACAAATATATAATTCACTCTCCTGCACAAGATCATCATTTTTAAAGTACTAAAGTACAGAAAAATCTGATATTTTCAAAGACCTGAGAAATTTAAGATAGAAGAATCTATTATATTTAACACATCACAGATTATAAAGTAATCGCACCTTAATTTCTATCCACTTAATAATATCTCAACTACATTCAGAGTCAATTACTGTTGATATAATTTAAATTCTATACAGATAATCAAAGCTTGATCATATTCATGTTATCAATTAGTTAATTGCTATTAATATTTTCAACCAAAATCAATTCAATTAGTAATTTGTACTTAACAGTAATTAAATTTAAAATCGTTTTTTTTATCAAAATACAGCTCTGACACTGTGGCTAAATTCACTTTCACAAATGAATTCTGTTTTCTCCCAACAAACCACAAACATTTTCTGCTCAAATCATCAAATAATAATTTATTAAACCTTTTTGGTTAGAAAAAAAAACTGTAATTTGTGAAATAAAAAGAGAATTATTTGTCAAATAAAATCGGTTTTTCATACTGACAAGTGAAAAAATTCACTAATTATATTTTTAAATAAAACTAGATGAAATTTTCAAAAAGATTAATTTATATCAATTATAAAATATGCGTTAAGAAAATTAAAACTTTTTTCAAAAAAATCTAATAAAGACCCTCTACAGCTGTGAATTTTTTACTTGCTCGGCTTTTATGATTATGTTTTTTAACATAAAATTATAAAAAGCCTAATAAACATAAAAGTTTTTACAGCTCGTGCTATGTTTCGTATCGAACAGATATTTCAAAGCTGACAACTTTAGAGAAAAATATAAAAAACTCGAATAAGTTAGTTTATAAAAAAAATGTGTTGCTCTTATGTTATTCTATTCAAAGATTTCAAAGAAAATTTAGCATGAAATTGTATAATTTTAATAACAATGAATACCTTGCTGTATTTAAATCAAAAAGTGTATTAAAAAGATATCTTCATATTTATTTTTCTCATTATTTTTCCATTATAAAATACATAGACTATTGATTAATAGCAGAAATGTGAAAAATAAATAAAACAAGAATAGAATATGCATTGAAATGGCACCGAATTCATTTCAACAATCACAAAAAAAAAGGTATAAAAAGAATACTCGACGTTACACAATGGTGTGTTAATGGAAAACTGTCTTTTATTCGAACATACTGAAAATATATTTCCTGTATTAAACAGAAACTGTCAAATGAAGAGATGGCACGTAACTCGATTACGAATTAGTACATACATTTGCAGCTACACAGTTTACATACATTATAGTATAAAGTTTCCTGCTCTTCTTCTGAATTCCCAACGGACTAAGTAGCTGTAATTGTACGTAGTATATTTTGTTTTCGAGCTTCGGAACTACAACATTAATGCACGTCTCAATGTGTTTATGTACGTATGTACAAGTAAATACAAATGTTTATATAAATTTATATGTATACATATATGTATGAGTACATAAACTAATCAGTGGTAATAAATTACTGAACATCTCTCTTGATTTTATGTTATGTATTGTCTTAAACTTTAAATATATGCAGTACATTTAATGAGTTATATCTAGGTATCTATTACTAGCATAAAAAATGATGTACAATACAGTACAGTATAAAATATAGTGATCATCAAAATTTATCTTCTTGATGTTTCATTGTTTTCAAAGTCTTCCCAATCGTTTTTAAATTGAGAAATCCAACAAAAACATTTACATTATGTAAACATTCAATCCTGATTACATGGAGCATCGATTTTACAATATTGCATGCACGTTTAGATATTTTAAAAAATAATTAATTATTAATTCTTTACATCATTACGTTTTGAAGAAAACAGAATTGAAGAAACAAATATTTATAAGACAAAAAAAAATACCAGACATATTGCAACTAAACATTTTTTAAAACAAATTAATAGGTTTGGTTATAACTTTCAAAATAGCATCATTGATTCGCAAGTTTGGAAGTATTTTTTTATCTTACTGAAATAAGACTTCCTTAGAAACGTTAAGCTTCACAGAATAATATATATAAAAATATTTTCAAAAATATGCAAAACTGAACTATAAAAAATGAATTTGGTAATTTTTTGTATAAACTTTGTTTAATTATTCCTTCTACTTCAGTTTTTGTAGTAACTATTGAATTTAAAATCTTGCAATCAGTTCTAACTTATCGTTTCCAAGTACTTTTAAAATTCTTTTTGTATATAATAAGAATTGGAACTGGTCGTAGTAAAATATTAGACGGTAGGAAAATAATTACGATTTTTTATAGGAATTTAAAGGTCACGAACCGCAATTATTTATCTACCGACCTAATATTATGAATAAGTAGAAGAAAATAACATTTTTCTAAAAAATCAAAGTATGAAATACTATTTATTAATTTTTATTCTTTCCAATTTTTCATCATACTCGATTTTCTAAACGATTAGTATTAATTTATTATATTTTCATTCAACTTTGATCAGAAAAGAATAAAAATAACATACAGATAATCAGAGTCAAATCAAAATATTTATTCAAATCCATTCATTTTAATATTTGAATAATTATTCACTTAAAAATAAACTAATATAATAAATTACTAGAAAAAAATTCTTTTCTATCACGTGCTTTTATTTCGTCTTATAAAAATAGTGAGGAAATATATCACACATACAGTTTTTCCTAGCTCTACATTAAGGTTCATTTTTTATTTTTGAAAAAATCGGTCTCTATTGTGGATGTAATTCTTTATCTGTATATATATATATATATATATATATATATATATATAGGGGGAACAAAAGAAAGAAAGGAATTGAGTATACGTTGTCATGAAAAATACAAAAAAATTCTCACATGTACGTCCTATTCATCAATTAGCTCGATCATCAATCAGTACTAACATCTTTTGAATAGTAGAATCAATACGTTGATTTGTTACAGAAACATAAACTGTATCTCTTCCATACAAAGATATATATGATTAATATATCATAAATAACTGGAATCCGATAGAGATATTTATCGATATTCAGTATCAATTACCACTAACAGTACAGCAACGTTTGCATATATTTCATAAATGTGCGAGGAAAAAAATCGACACAGTAAATAAATTTCCATGACGCCTTATAAAAACTTTATTAGATTTTTCACGGTATATATCGCAATATACCAATAAACTTAAAGCGAAACTTTATTATTTATGGTCGTGTATAAAAGTTCACTCACTCGGTGGGTATAAATGATGGTTGATTTATTTACTTATTTACCACTTTTCCGACCGTTTCAATATTTGCACGTGCGGGGGGTGTATCTATTGGAATGCTCGGGTTTTTTTCACATTCATTGATGTAGATTCTTATTATATTTAGTGTGTGTGTGTCGAGTGTATACAGAATGACACTTTTTTAAAACGGAAATTGAGTAAAGGATGTCCCTTTGGAATTTATATATAAAGTGTTTGTTGACAATTTTAAAATCGAGTAAATATTGATATACAGTCATTACCATTTACTTAATAGACTGGTTGGTTCTTTTTTCCAGTTTAAATAAATTGTATTCACAAATTTCTGCAGATTTACTATCAACTTCTTTTAATAAGTCAAAAAATAAACGTTTTATAAAATTAAAAGAAAGTTAAATCATTTGAAAAAAGGGCATCGAATAAGAACAAGAATATACTTATTTTTTATTGTCAATTTAGTCTGTTAGTTATATTCCTTATTTATTTATTTTCTCTGTATAATTTGAATCTTTCAGTAATTTATTTTATTTCAAACACATTTTTTTAGATAAAAACTAGTCGTTTCTTCTAAAAATTATCTGAAAGAAACGTTAAAGAAGGAATTTAATATTTTAAGAATACTCTAATTATTAGTTTTAATTTTTGTTTTTAAAAAATTAACAAATGATTCATTCAGAGATTTCAAAACGTTTTAATTTTTTAATAAAAATTAATTTATATTATATTTAATATTATATATATATATATATATATATATATATATATATATATAATATAAAACTGATTTACTTATATGTTTTATAATCAGCATAGAATATATATATATATATATATATATATATATATATATATATATATATATGTAGGGAGAGTTATCTTTCAGATACGATGACAAAAAAATATATGAAAAACATAGAAATTATTACAAAAATTCATTATTCTAAATGACAAAATAAATATAAAATTTAACTGTCGATTACGAGCAAATAATAAATATTTTATAATTATTCAAGAAATTATTTTACATGCAACAGTATTCATTTTTTAATTTAATCTAATCTTTGTATTTATGTAATTTGTTGAAATATATTCTATTTTTTTTTTAAATGTTTACAGTTATCAGAAAATAAATATTTTTTACAATTCTAAATAAAAGAAATATGTTTTTCATGTCAGACATTTTACATGTTCTTATAGATATACCAATCGACTTTTAAAACCGTTTTTTCCATCAAAAACTACTACAAAACTTATACAAACTAAAACTCCATTTGAATTCGATTCATTCAATATTTAGAAACGAAATCTACAACACGTGTATGCAGTGAAATAACCAAATGTTACAACTTCACATAAAGTACATATACAATCGAGTAATTTTCATTTAAAATATTATTACGGCTCATAAATAATTTCCATCGAGTGAAATTTTACGCTAGCGGCATTTGAAGTTCATTGCTTTGTTTTAAATTGTTATCGTCATACTTTAAGTGAATATAAAAGTTATAGAACATTTTCAGTTCGATTAAACTTGAAAAGAACTTTGTTTTATACTTGTCTCATGGCTATAGCTCGTGTCTGAGAAATTATAACACGGTATGTTTCAATAATCTTTGTTTAAGTAACAAAACTATTTCATTAAAAGATTTATGTGACGGTCTCGTACGTTCGTTAAATATTTACAGGCACAAGAATTAATTCTTGTGACACAGGTGTAGGTATCTCTCTCTCTCTCTCTCTCTCTCTCTATATATATATATATATATATATATATATATATATATATATATATTCGTTTTCCGATTGAACTGCGTTTATTTTGTTATTTTAAACGATATTTCTGGAATTTTCTTTGAAACAATTTTGATAAGACAACAGATTAAACTGTAATGAAATACAGAAAAGTGAATTTCTTAGATCGTTTCATATTAATATGACATCAAAGGAAATTCCAAAACATCAATAATACATCAAAATATTGATCAATTGAAAAATAAATACCAGTTTATAAATGAGCATACATACTTTTTATTCATTCATGGACCAAAAATTTTACTTGAAAACTTTATTATTTCTGATTATATTTATTTATTTATTCTAAAAATAAAGTTGTTGATGTTTGGTATGAAATTTTCGAACGACGAACGTTTATTCTGTATGTAATAATTTTGAATCAGTCTTTTCAATTCTTTCTGAATGAACGATTGACTTTTTTATATTTTCATTCAAGTTATTTAACATTGTTGTAATGATTGAAACGTTTAAGCAGCTTTTATGAAAAAAGACAATTATTTTTTATAACTGAATGAAATTATATATAAAAACAAATTAGTTGTCCTTTTTTATCGGTTATCAATAAAATAATAAAAGGAAAAAGTTGTTTTTTATATACATATATATATATATATATGTGTGTGTGTGTATGTGTGTGTTTGTGTGAATGAACAGTGACGTGTTGAAGAAAAAAAAACATTTTTCCTAAAATCCTTTTTTCAAAACATACAAGACTTAACAGCGAAACAGAACTTCACTAATTGCTAAATTAATACAATTAAATGAAAAAGCTCGAGTAAATTGTATCAATCAATTTTAGTGAGTATAAGTGTGAACATCATTGGGAGACAAGTAATTAGAAGGAACACATCAATTATCACGTATCTCATAGCACATCCCTGGAGTACGTTTTGCCACAATGTTACATAGATGACAACCTCGTCAATCTATATAACTTTACTACTCGAACAATAACATACATATATATATATATATATATATATATATATATATATATATATATATAAACAAAGGTTTCATATACTCATGTAACATTCATGTTGACAGAGATCAGAAATAAGACTGTCAATTACGAAAATAATTATGGTAAACTTTAGTACAGACGAACATTTACTGACGGTATAATTGCAAGGATTTAACTTTTCATTTATCAGTTCTTAAACAAATACATTAATTGAATAAGAAATACACTCACATATATATATATATATATATATATATATATATATATATATATATACTTTTATGAAATGATATCAAAATATATGACTGTTTTGAATAAATCCGAACATTCGCAACTGCAAGTTCCCTGTGCGATAAAGGGCTATATCGCAGACAATAACAGAATCAATTTAACATTTTCAAAGGAGAAATGTTTTACCTCCATCAGCGGATAAGACACTCCACGTCAGTAAATTCTAAACTAGATTTGAAGAAAGCTTCCGTACATGAATATTGAATGATTACTACTGAATAGGATAGAAGCGTTTAAAAGGATAATTTGATTTTAGCTCCGTTTGAAATAATGAATGTTTCTTAAAATCGTTTCCAAATCTTCACGTGTCATTTTATATGAGAGCTATTTCGGAACAATAAATGCATCAATTCGTTTTGTAACGAATTTTTTAATTATTAATATTCATTTTTTTAAATTCTTGTAATACTAACTGGACAAATATATTTTGTAATTGCGATATTAATTTTTTATACTGACTCGGCATTTAATCGGAATTAAATAAAAAAGAATTCGCTTGTAAGTAACTGAAAATATATTGAAATCATAAAAAATACAATTTATCATTTTTTTTCGTTATTAACTCATTTAAGTATAAATTTTGAAAAATATATAAATTCAACTTTTTTTAATGTTAGTTATTTAAAAAATAATATTGTTTTTGCTTCAATATTTTTTTAAAAAAATAGATATGTACTTCTAGAACAGACATAAGTGTACTTAAGAATAATAAGTATTAAAAACTCTACAAAATAATAATTTTCCAACATGCTTTTTAAATATACTATAATCATTTTCAACAATCGATTATTTAATATTCAATACAAGCTCTTACTTATAAATGAAACCATGTAGTACTTTTTTTTGTATTTTCACGTCTCTAGTCCAGTGGACTTTCATATCTCTTACAGACACTAATACTATAACAATCACTCAAATTATCATTAGTGACCCATTACTTGTGAGATTATTGCCTGATACTTGGTAGCTAATTCGCTGCACCTCTTGAGAAGCAATAAAGAGGTTTACTCGCTTTTCAACAAGCAATAAAAACACTAGAGATTTAAATTTCTGTAAATTCTGACCTCATTCCGAACAAATGATTGTCTTTAATGTGAAAAAAGTAATATTCAATATTTTTCCGTATCCTTACTCAAATGATTAATTTGTTTTTTTAAATTCCTTGACAATGTCTTCGCTAACGAATAGTCACTAAATTTTTAATTAAATAATTCATAACAATCATTTTAAAAAGCATACATTAAAAAACTAATTAAACCTCCATTACTGTCCTCTATTGAATATCAATATCAGAAACCTATCTCTTAAATTTTCAATGTATTTATATAAGAAATAATTGTTCTGCATGTATTATTTTATTTTTCGTTTGATTTTGAGAAATATAATCTTTACGAAAATCGAGTTTATTTTGTATATATATATATATATATATATATATATATATATATGTATATATTGAGAGAGAGAAAGAGATAGATGTTGTTTTAAAGAGGTTTGAATAAATTCATTCCTGAACTTTTAAATTATCGATTAAAATTGTAATGACAGTCTAAAATTAGACACCTAAGAAAAGTACAAAAAAAAATGTATTAATTAAAAGTGATAAAGGAGTATTCAGTCTCGGATACATTTATAAATTGTTTAATATTCATGACAATCCAAATACTAGCACACTGTTCATGCATATGATGAATTTCAAGTTCAATAAATTTCATAAGTTGACGTAGCACTAGTTTAGAAAACCAACGACGTGAAATAAACTTGAATAAATTATTTCTGAAATGTGTTAACAACTCGCCGTGTAACATCCTATTAATAAATTTTAAACAACGTTCTTATCTGATAGGACAATTTTATGTACTCGTTAAATTGTAAACTACCGTTTACGAACGGTTTTAATATAGAAATTCAATAAATGTGTTCATAAAGTCTGATAATATCGTGCTGGAAAATTTCCAGACATTTATATCAAAAAATTATGAATTGTAATAACGGTGTATGTTTATAATTAACAGCTTAATTTTATACGCAAGCACAATGAAAAGTTTAAATTTTTTTTAATTATTTGCTGATTTAAGCTGACTTTTTTTATATAACATATACGAGCCATTGTTCTGAAATAACAATTTTCTCTTCGACATATTCAATATATATAAAAATTACCTTAGAGAACAAAACTCTATGATAATACCGCATTGTAGAAGAACAATCCGTAATGGATGTCGAAATACCATTGTCATTATTGAGATGTCTTTTCAACGATTGTGAACTAAACGACACCGATAGAAGAGGCGTTGGGCAAGAAAGCTCACGAGTAATCGATGTACGAAAGATTCATTCTAACTGATATGTCACGATATCGGTTTTGATTCGATGCGGTATATTTACGTCTCACTTCTCCGATAACTTTCGCTTATTGTTCCAGTTTCACGAAAATGCTTTTAAGCCGTCTTATCGTCTAAAAGGGTTTTGAAATACAATACATACACACACACACACACACACATATATATATACATATATATATATATATATATATATATACATATATATATATATATTCAACAATGTATTACAATTCGCTCTGATACGAAATTTTATTGTAACGCGACAGTGGTGGGAACTGTGTAATTTGAACAATATTTGATGACATTTTTATGTGACAGTTTGTGTATGAAAAATACGAAGTGCTAGTGGAAATTTTCAAATATATTCGATCCGAACTATAATAAAGGCATATATATAATATATATATATATATATAATATGAAAAAAATAAGCATTGTTTCATGTATATAAAAATATACATGTAGAGAGATTTAAAAAAATAAAAGAAACTGTACTAAATCACATAATGGAATAGAAATGATTATATATAGTGATTCGAAAATAACTTAATTGTTTTTTTTAAAAAAAAATAATTGAGGAAACACCTGATTTTAAGTTTAAGAAAGATATTGTTGTAATCAATAGGAATATTAAAAAAGTTTCCAATATCGACTGAAGTTATTTTTAGTGAAACCAATTAAAACTTTCAACGAAACATCATATTCTCTTGAAAAAGATATCAAAACTTCTTTCAGATCATATTTAATTACAGAAGTGTATGCACCGAGAAGTGAGTCCACTTAATTATATCATAACTCGTTTCTTCGTAAACGAAACGAAATCTATATAAATTTAATAGAGTTTAATATATATATATATATATACACATACATACATAATTAGCTTTAAAACTTTCCAGTATTTCTACAGAATTGAAAACTTTCTGTCGTCACTATTGTTGAATATTATTAGAGTATTTCAATCCTCGCAACTTTTTGACAGTGTAATTTCCAAAGTGCGTACAATAAGTGGGTGGTTGTGAGCTAGTGAACTTTGTTAATTCCCATCCCTAAGATATAATTAAAATTTGCACGTAGATAATGTAGTTACGAGGGACACGTTCAACGTTGTACTTCCGTTCAACCGAAGATGTTACGTTTAATTATAACACACTTGTATGATAAGCGAATCTGACATTTCACATCACTGATTACGAAATAAAGGTATACGATGGAAACTTAACACCCGCAAATATATGTATCTTCGTCTGTATCCCATTAATTTCACAAAATTATATTTTGATTATTTTGTATGCTTTGGTTCGGTTTTCGGATTTTGATTTACATAAAGTGAACTATATATACATATTCTAATATGTATATATTAATTACAGAATTCAAAAATGTTTTAAACTTATGTAAATCTTAGAATCTTTTCATTAAATTGGACCAAGAATGACATTTTATTGTGTTGTTGAATATATTTTTTGATGAAACTAATTATAACTTTTTATAGATAATAAAAAATTAAGATTTAAAAAATAAGTCGTGCAACAAACAATAAAAATATATAGAATATTGAAATTTTTTTTTAAAAAAAATCAAGATAAAACTCCAGATACAATAAATGTAGAATCATCGAAGAAAAAAGACTGGCAACACAATTTCTGGTACTGTATCTAAATTCACCTTCACAAATGAGTTATTTGTTCACCCTACAAATCCAAAAATGAGCAAACATTTTCAATACATGATTATTTAATATTTTTAATAACTAATTATGTGCATTTCAATGACGATTCCATCTTTTATGGTGTGAAGTAGGAAAATAATTCACTTCTAAAAATGAAAACTTGCTTGATAAACTGATTAAAAACATATTTTTCCAAAATAAATTCAAAACCTATCTAAAGATAATGAAAATTGTAAACAGTCATAAGAGAAACAAATTTACACATGACCAGAATTTGCACAGAACAAATAGTAGAATTATTTTCAAAAGATTAAATAAATTATATGAGAATAAATGTATAATCAAATTATTCACAAGCAATAAAATATCATTAACATTTCATACAGTAATACATTATTAAATAAAGCATAAAATAACTATAAGAGTAATTTTAGTTTGCGTATCAAAAAAAGAATGTCAATCTTAATCAAACTTGAAACGAAAAATATACAAAGAAAGTAAATTCATTATAAATAAAATATTCACATATATATAATTGAATAATGTTTAAATTTAGTCATCGTTCTAATTAAATTAATATAATGGTTAAAAGAATTTCCATTTATAATTCCGTATGATATAAACGAATCTACTTATCTTTTGCATTAAACATGAAACACTTTACAATTCAAAAAAATTAAATATTAAAATATTCATTAGATTTACAATGGACATCATAAGTTTCATGAATTTAAAACAGAATAATCATAAATTATTCGACAATTGTTTTTCGCGATAAATGTTAATTGGATATTTTATTATTAATGTATGAAGTATATTCAAATCGCATTGATGAGAAAATTCATTTATGCCTGATTTATATGTATACAAAATAATTTATCGCAGATATCAATCATTTGTTGTACTACTTTTTTCTGATAAAATTTATTTACATTTGTGTGAATCGAATGTTTAGGTGTCTTGTATGTACGCGAATAAAATATGACAAGAAAATGTTTTGTATTAAATACAGTTTCATGTTTATAAATAAATATAAATGTACATAATGTTTATATAGAAGCTATACAAATGAATTTGTTTAATAGAATAAGTTTCCAATATTATAAGTATATAATTCCAATTATAATAATATAAGTTTTCAATATTATAAGAATGTCGCCAAGATTGTTACTAAATACTTCAAATTCAATGCTGTAAACTTAAAGCAATTTTTTTTCTAGATGAAATTAAATACTTGGTAGAACGCTCATATTAAAAATAATGATATAATAAAAATTTATGAAACTGTTGATCATCAGTTTTTTTTTAAACACAGAAACTTATAAAAATCTAAGAAAAGGAAGCCAAAGATTTTTCTTTGTCCTATTTTCTAAATACTATCTTACTTCATGTTCAAAAAACGATAGAATAATCATTTAAATTCATAATCTAGAAAATAAATTCATTTTAAATCAAAAACTATACCACTTTCCAATAGACTAAACGTATGGAAAAATCTATAAACTTAAAAATAGAAATAAATATGGCAATATTTATTATTTTTAAAAACTATTACTAAAAAAAAAATGTTTGAAAATAATATTACTGGTTTTTCAAGAAAAGTGTATTTAATTGCATAAATTATTAAAAAAGTGAAAAATATGGAAGTAACGTACAAATTCAAACTTAAAATTTTAATATTATTTATATATATATATATATATATATATATATATATATAAACTGATTTATATAGTTGTGATTCTATAGATGACAAAATATATTATCGAAACATTTCGAGTAGTTTCTTATGTCTAGACATACAAGAGTTATATAATTTATATACTCAACTAATAGTAAACTTATTCTCTAAACTAATTATAATTCAGTAGGCGCAAAACTATCAAATATAATTAATGAACGAAACGTCATTAAAAAGCAGACATCTTAGTATAATCCGTTAATATAAACATTCTCTGCGAAAAGTTCCTTCATTATTTATAATTTTAACAGTATCTTTTAAGAAAAAATATTAAAATCTCTATTTTCTGTACCACCTTTAATAATTCTAAAAATTATAAATCTTGAAATTTGTTAAACTCTCATATGTTGTAAATATTTTAAACTTCTTTCAACCATAAATCACATAATACACTTTTTTTTAATTTAAAAAGAGATTACATTTCAAGTACATTGTCACTGTATCATCTTCGCCAACCGTACGAAGAAAATATAAAAGTAAAAATATAAAGCTGTAATTTATGATAATAAAGTAAGAATGATAATTCATAACTCTGAACAAGAACGTGTAAAAAATGATAAAAACTTAGAAAAGTTAAAACGAATTTTTTATTTGTCTTATATTCTTTCGTTGTGTAAGTCATAAAAATGAAATAGGCATTGTCTGGTATTATCCAAATCATTTTTTCGAATATGAATTTTGTATTCTATCTAGATGTATTTTCGTACTTCTATTTTAAAGTTAATATATTACTTGTATCAAATAAAAGTGTAATTTAATTAAATTCAGAATTAAAATCACCTATCAGTGTTCTCATTTCAGACAGCTTCTACTTTCTTATTAAATCAAAAATAATTAAAATGTCAAGCTTTGCTTATTGAAATACAAGAAAATTATTATGATATTGTATCGGTTACTGCTTACTGAACAGTTCAAATCAGTTAAACAAAGATCTAGAGAAAAATACAATTCTGTACACTATAAGACAACGAACCATCTCCCTTTTGAATGTAAGCATCTGGATTTTCTCACCACAACTGCCACCGGTTTGAAATTGTGGATTCATCTGTTGGTGGTTAATGTTCTTGTTGCTTTCACTGAACATGTCGTGCAATAAATAACAGGACAAAATATAACTCGTGTTATTTATGTCATGGTTTATATACTTGACATGTATTAATAATGCTTATGTAAATAACGAGCTTGGAAACACTTTAGAATCATTTTTAGAATAGTTTTCTGCCACATAGATAAATTAAATAAATATTTACTACACACTTGTGATTGCTTTTTTACGGGAAAAACTTGGAACACTTTCGAATAAACAACACCAAGTTAAAAATAAACTCTATTTGCTATAAAATAAAAATTTAACTCTGTAAATAGTAAAGTTTATTTTTTTTTGTTAAAATATCTTGCAAAAATAAAATAACAGGAGACATATTTTATCAATGAACATATTGTTTTTATTTTAATTATAAGATTTGGAATTTTTATTTAAGTTTTTATTATATTTTTTGTAATTGTAAAATTCATTAATTATCTTTTTAGTTGTGACACACATATATGTATATACATATAGAGAGAGAGAGAAGTATAACTTCATTACCATGTTTAGCTTTAACATTTTTCACCCTTATCTTAAATTTAAACATCATTAGATCGAGTGTTTCTATATACAACACCTATTACTTCAACACTACATAGAGTCAACGCGTTAATGTTTCAAGTTTAAATAATAAGACCATTAGTGTGATTTTCTTTTATATATATATATATATATAGAGAGAGAGAGAGAGAGAGAAATAAAAGATTTCGTTTTTTACAAAATAAAAATACTGTGTGAAAGAAAATATTCGTTGAAAGTAGAAAATAAGTGAAAGGATATGAAGAGATCTATTTTCAAAATCTAATTGAAAATAAAAAAAAATAATAAAAGCAGATATGAATCTAATCAGTAAAATAAATTAAAAATAAATAGATAAAATAATTTTCGTTTTAAATCAAAAAAAAAATACTATCAAAAATGATTCTAACTGAAAATGGCAAAAGTGTGAGTTACATCACTCGTGTGATATATCTAAGTGAAAATTACACTTAAATACTGAAAAACAAACGAATGATTACAAGTATAAAAGTATGTTTATTATCTAAAATAGTGATAATAAAAATAACTAAATTAAAGTGAACTTGTGCAGAGCACAATACGAAATTAACAGATAACAGATAGACATGAATAATTTTGCAATTGAAACATCGATTAATAAAGGAGAAGTAGAGAAGGAATTTGTATAAAATTAAAAATGAAACGAGGAAGATAACTTAAGAGATCTAAATGAGAAAATTTAATTTTATATTCAGATAATTCCTCTTGTTCTATAGTTTATATGCAAAAGCAGACTAAGAGTTTCATTTATCAGATTTTTATTTAAGATAAAATTAACTCGTAATTTATTTTAAATTATACTGCATTTTTAAATTTCAAATTAAATTATTACGTCTTTTATAAAGAATACATCTACTAGCTTCTAGCAAATGTATTAAAGATATTCAAATAAATAAATAAATATATATATATATATATATATATATATATATATATATATGTATGTATATATATATATATATAAAAATATTTATATATACGAATTGAAGATATTACTTATTTAATTAAGATAAAACCCCTGCAAACATTTACATCCTCCATCATTTATTAAACAGAACACACACATATTTTCAAATCTGTACAGAAAACAAACCAGCATAAGATCATCGAATTTTTTCGTTACAAAAAAAAAAACTTTTAATTATTTACTAAGAAGCTTTTAAAAACATTCATTCTATTACAAGATAATCTTATGAAATTACAAAATTTATCTTGTTTATTATTTTTTTCAATCGTCGTATCTCTCTCTCTCTTTCTCTTTCTCGTAATCATACTGACTTCTGTATACTGACTTTGTGGCGTCAATCAGCCGTTTATTTCCACACCAAATAACAATCTTTTTTCTTGGAAAACATCTTAAAAGCTTTTTTAATTTCAGACATTGCAGAGATTTTAACGTTAACTGATGTGTAATGACATTTTACCTGTGGTAAAGCTTTGGCACATTTACTGTTACATATATATATATATATATATATATATATATATATATATATATATATATATATATTAGTAAAATACTTTATAAAATTAAATAATGTTTAAAAAAATTATCTGAAAAAATTATCGTTTTCATGAACGGTTTATGTAAAATTTAGTTCACTGAATAATAAAACATAACATTAATTAATTAATCAGATTAATTTATGACTTAAAATTCTTCCCGATTACAATAACTATTCATAATTGTACAATTGAATTGAAAATTAAACAAATAATGAAGTAATAGTGGAAAATAGATGTGATAAAATAATTAATTAGATTATATTCACCACATTCATAATTAAATTACAACTGATTCTCGTGCTGAATAACACATCATATTATATAATACAATTTAAATAAACTATTTACTTTTCATTTTTTATTCGAATAAAGGCATGCCGGGCATACGAAATTTGCATACGAGTAAACAAGTATAATTCAAACGTCACAATATTTATGAGAGAAAAAAAAATGTATCGAGTAGTATACAAATAGAACACGTTTTCATTTATACACATTTGTGTATTCTATATTGATCTGTGAAGAGATAGAGGATGTCAACAAATAAATTATTTGCTTTGTACGCAAAAAAAATATATACATTTCGTAAAAATGCTACACTCACGTGTCACGAAAACGAAAAATATTATAATATTTTTCCATTTTAGATACATTATCAATGATAAAATGAAACCAGTATACGAGGCCGAAGGCTACTATCCACTAGAAAGAAGAATATAGATAGGATGATAGCAGACACGCGGGTACGAAAAGGTGTTTAAACGGTAAGGTTGCTCTATTACGAGGTATAAATGGAAAACGTATATTTTATTTATAACCTTCGGGATTTACATTTTTATTCTTCTTGTCTACCATTCCACACATACATATACACAATAAATATATATATATATATATATATATATATATATATATATATATCCAAATTCTATCAGAAATGACCAAGAGGTGCAGCTGTCCAAGGCCTCACAATTTTAGGGATCTCGATTTTTAACTTGAAGATATAAAACAGCTTAAGAAAACGTAAAAGTCAGTTCTGGTTGAGTGTACAAAAATTGCAGTCGAAAATTAAATCATTACAGAACTTAAAACAAATCGCCGATTTAAAAACCAGACATCTTCTGAAGAATATTTTTATATAAACGTTTTTGACAAAATCCTCAATTCAATAATACATGGACTTATGTGTAGATTGGAAGCAATTTCTTCTATTTGCAATTTTTTGAAGTTTCATGAAAATTGAATGAAATAGGTCGAGAATATAATTTCAAAGGCAGAATTATTGTAAAAAAAATATGAAAATTAAATAAGAAGAAATTGGTGAAAATTGATACTGCTGAAGCGTATTTACAAATATATTTTTAGACTATACACGAAACTGTAAGAATTATTTAAAGAAATTGTTAATATAGGATTCCTAAAATATTACCTAATTCAGCGATTATACGTCGATTTTTTAACCATATCTGTGAGAGTAGCAGGAGAAGAGAGCATTTAGTGTTCTGGAAAGAATTGAAAAGTTTCTACGATTGACAATGTGTCAAGAGCGATTAAATGGATTAACGAGGCTAAATATAAATTACCAGATATCCGGTATCTTAGATTATTTTGAAATAATAACTGAATTTGCTAATACTAAAGGCTGGAAAATTATTTTCTTCTGTTAAAGTATTTTCATACTGGAATAAATATTAAATATCATTGAACAAGCATAAGCATTTTATATGTTCTTCCACATAGTTTTCAATTTTAAAAGGCCTCAAAAATATAGGTTGCCTCAAGCTTCGCATTTCCTCTAAAAATGCCCTGTTTGTATGTATAAATGACTAGATTTTTCTAAACAATGGATATATCGACTGTCTACTTGAGTGAAAAAGATTTAACTATTAAATATCATCATTTTATAAGTAGCCATCCGTTTATGAACTTTCAAGTCATGTTTGATATATGTAATTTGAAAACTACATTCATATATGTTATTAAATTGCATTCAATAAATGTTAAAAAGGCACGTTCATGTTACAGCACGTACGTCGAACAAAATAAATAGCACAATAAGCAGAGAAATGTCGACAAATAATAAATTCCCGTGTTTATTATTTGTCGTCACGATACAGAAGAAATCCGAGAACTGACCTATAAAGACCGTAGTGTAGTACATCGAGAGCGCAATCGTAAAATTGTATCAAAATATCCATTTGAGCGTACGTAACAGAGGGCCCATTCGCGCTGCACTGGCGGCAGTAAAAGATAAACGGATAGAGCGTGCGGGCCGCGGACTGATAAATCACCTGGTGGGTTCACACCCGCACAGGATAGTGGATTTATGACCGGATAACGGTGATCTCATCACCGCTCGTAATCTGCATACCTGGACGACGAGTACGAAACGAGGATGGAACAATTTAACGGTGCACATGCGCTCCATGGGTCATAGGTTTCGGCTCTTTCGGTGCTGGAATGTTGCAGTGAACGTTACAACGACTCGACGGCGGGTAAGTTATATGAAACTTAGTTTTAAGCAAGCCGAGTTATATTTCAACACAGAGATAAAGTTCGTTATATTGGAATAGTTCATTTGAGTTAAATGCTTCCATAATCCAATTGTTCGTAGCGCAATTGTAACTAATCATATGATTTTTTTAATATATATATATATATATATATATATATATATATATATATATGTAATATATACTGAATCTTATTTAAAATTTCACACATACATCATACAATAAACTTAAAATATGTACATGAATAACAAAATATATTCTCAATAAAAATAAACGATATATATTGATTTCTATTTTTATTTCTTAAAACATTCTATGAAATAATTTTGTTTCAACAACGCATTAGGTTGATAGAGAAATAATGACTGTTTATGACCTTCAAATTCATATAATTTTTTTAATTTGAGTTGTTTTAAGTGGTCCAGAACTGTTAGAGGACTAACGCTTAACTTGTTTGGAAGCTCTCGAATTGTTGTGCGTGGTTTTGATTTAACTAACAATTTCAACTAACACCTTCAGTTTATTGTTATGAACTGAAGAAGGAGATCTGCAACCTTCTTTATCTTCAAGGCTCTCGTACACAGCACGAAATTTTTCGACCCATCATTACACCGTACATTCCTTAACAGTACCCACACCAAGAGGATCGTTTAGTTTACGAGCAGTTTCTGCTGCTTTACCGCCTGTTTTAAACTCATAGTATATAACCCTCAACTAGTACTTAACCCGTCAAAATTGACGAGAAAATAGAAAGAAACATAAAAAGAAAAAACTATTTATTGGGTTTTGCAACATAATATATTTAAACATAAAAAATATCTAAAACCGAAACTTAATGAATTAAATGAACGAACTTGAAACCTATGAGCTGAAAAAAACAAACATTTCTCGTCAGCATAGACTTTATCCGGAGGACAAAGTGACGAGAACTGTGGATTTTTTATTATACAGATTAGAATTTATTTTAAAAACGTTTAATGCTATTCAGTATTAATTTTCTTTAAAGTATAATATTTATATTAACTTGAAAATGAACCGGAGTCTATTTTTATAATTTACCAGTGAATTAATAAAGAGTAGTTATTTACATTCTATATATGAAATACAATTTAACGAATATATAATTATTTGAAACCCACTTACAAAAAAATTAGTGTTTATAATTACTTTTTCTTTATTACAAACATTTAAATACAGAAATTACTGCACAACTATGCTCTCAAATCCATAAATAGCTTCAGTAAAAGCATAATTTGCTTTCAGAAAAAATTCCCATTATATAAATATATATATATATATAAAGAAAATACTAGTCAAATATTTTCTACCTGGTTACAATTACCTGCTATTAACCAGCAATATTTTTAACTATAATCCTTGAAAGTAAAAATAAAACAAATGTAATTATTATGCGCTGAGTGTACAATATATATATATATATATATATATATATATATATATATATATATATATATATATATATATGTAAATACACATCAAATTTACAATACATATTAACCTTAAATTTAATAAGCTGCCCTAACGCTTTCAAAATGACAAATTTACGTACACGGAAACGACTCGATGTCGCCTGGTACCTTGAATTATTAAGTTTAATTACTTGAAAATTGCAAGGATTAAACTTGAAAACACTGGTATTTAATAGTAGGGTAATTGTATATTGGCTTAAAAGTAATTATATATATATATATATTGGGTTCAATATATTTCAACAAAATATATTTAATGCTTAGTTTGGTTTCTTTTCTGTTCCTTTGTTTAAAATTTTGTTAACCAATTTAAATTAATATTTTTTTCTAAAAACGATCAATGGGATAAAAATTTGTTACTTATAATTTCGTTCTAAACATCCAATATCTTTTATCCCTTGTTGAAATAATTAATACCAAATTAACAATTAATTACAAATATATTTAATTTATAATTTACTGACAGACAACTATAACACCTTTTGTAGACTCGACTACTAATTACTATATATATATATATATATATAGTGTACACTCTAATTAAACTATTACACAGTAGTTAAATCTGATTCAATGTAAACCACTAATCAGTCGGTTTCTCGCTAAGACATTTAATTGGAGTTCTCAAACATTTATTGTTTTAAGTTAGAACTAAATAGTTAGTAATTTAACAAGAATACTATTCAATATTAAACAAAGTTTAGATAAATTACACGAACACACACACACAATGAATTGACTTAATCATTACTAAAAACGACATTGCGTGTTCTACACAATTTTAATCTAATATTAATATTCTGATGGCATGCCGCATTTTCTCATATTTTTATAAAAGCTTGTCATATTCTAAAACAACAAAATCAATATGAGAATTCTATACAAACGATTATAATACTTTTAAGATCGTTGAACTGAATGATTAGTAATAGAGATATTTATATTTAAATCTGTGACAGAAATTGAACATTTTCAAACATTATATATATATATATATATATATAAATTTTGATCAATAACCTAACAGGAAAAATTACTATTAATAATTCAACAGTTCTTATTTTGTTTTCTTAAAAATATTATAAAATATTTTCGTTCTGAATTAATCGAATATATATATATATATATATATATATATATATATATATATATGCAAAATGTTTATTAATAGAATTGTAGAAATATTAAAAAAATAATTGCAAATATATATCCTTTCCAATCAAATAAAGAAATAGATAGATTTAGAAAAAAAAAGTTTTCATAAAAGAAATGAATATTTAATAATATTATCCACACATATTGTTTACAGTATTTGTTTTAAATAACATTACTACAAGTAATAAATAATATTACCATTTAAAACAACAACATACATAAATACCATTTAAAACAAACTACAAGTATTTTTTAAGATAGAATTTAATCGTACGAAATTTGAAGACTCAGTATTTCCTTCAAAAATATCAGAAATCCTAATGAAAATGCATATCATCTGAAAATGATTATACTAAAGGGTATCGTATACTGTAATGATATATGCGTGTTATTCTCAAAATACTCGTAAAAGAACTCTCTCGCACAGGTACAGATCAGAAAAAAAATGATGAAGTACAGAAAAATATTTGTATTTTTAGAAGAAAGGTTTTTCGGTATTTCAACTCTCTGACGATGATAGTATCGCCATTGAAATGCAGATAACTAATCAAAAATGATAAACAATCATTTATTGAACATTTTTGATTAAAGAATTGTTTTGTTGTCCATGAGATAAGAAAATAAATAATTTGTAAAAGTGAAATTAGTCCCAGTCCCAGAACTGTATGATGACAAACCCATTTTAATTTTCATCTGACATTAAAATATTTATATTGTTGAAAATGTGGAATTAAATTAAACGTTTTTACACGAATTTATATATTTCTTGTTTAAAAATATGCATTATGTGAATTTTTATTCAGATTACTTTTGTTTCTTCATGTGAATTTGATTTCAAAACCATTAGATTTTAAACCTATGCCGCTTTTTTTTAAAAAAAATACAACAAATGAATTAAAAAATTAACTAAATATGAATTTCTCTAGTCCTGTCTTTATAAATTATTTCTACATATACTTTCTTACTTTATTCATAGATATATTAAAACACACGCAACCATTTATGAAAATAAGTGTCAAATATATAGGAAAGAAAGAAGCTATTATAGAAAAATACAGAAAAAATATCATGATTGAGGATTTGTATTAAATACACAATTTTATATAAAAAAATCTTAAAATAATAATTTTATTCGGAATACAAGAAAGGGCATTGCTGAAAGTGACAAATATTTTTTGAATTTAAATTATTTTAGAAATATTATACAATTAATAAAAAATATTAATCTTACATTGAGAAATAAACCAAATAAATTAATTGAATTATATATTATAAATTTTATAATGTAAAGAATGATTATATATATATATATATATATATATATATATATATATATATATATATATATATATATATATATGTATATGTATATATAATATGTGTGTACACATTCATGTACTCTTAGACATATTTATGTACAATATTTAGAGAAAACACTCATTACTGTCCATAAATTATTTCTGAAGTAGCCATTTCAGCGGTCTGAAAATACAATTTTACTTAGTTGCGGTTCCAGTTATTCCCAGCAAGAATTCCACTACTAAAACTCTTCCTCTAATATGGTATAATTAAATAAAACACATGTTCATCGTCGAAGATTTAATGTGAGTTACCGTGAAACATTTGACACGTTAGCCTGTATTTCCCGTGAACTTTTAATTAAATACAAATTCAACATTCGCTTTGTTGTAGATATATGTGATTGTAGCAACAAAACGTATTCAATTCGAATAATAAAAATATTTATGGTAATTTTTTGCAAATCGTCAACAAAAAAAAACATATTCCGTGCAAACAAAAACGTATTCCTGATTTTCTTTTCAACAACAAAATTAAATTATGAGATTCGTCTGTTTATAAAAACTTACAGACTGATTTAATAGCCTTAAATAAATATAAAAAGAACGTGTTTTCGGTGTACTTATAGAACAATACACTTTTAAGAAAATTGTTCAATATAAAAACTCTACAAAAAAAAACTTGTAATGAAAATGTTTAAACGTTTAGTTTTGTTCAGAATTACAAGAAAGAGAATTAAATTATAAAACTTTCGATTCGATTTTCAGAAAATAAATATCATTCTTAAATATTTTATTTTAGAATATTATAACATCATGAATTCTTTTATATTTTTCCAAGAACACTTACTTCCTTTTTATTAGAAACTAAAGCTTTTCATATCAATATAAAAATGATTCATTTTTGCTTATAAAATAAATATTTACTTTATTTTACCTTTAATGTGTATATTTCTTTAAATATACACATTAAATATAATCATCATTTTACATTAATGAATTTGATTTAAATGATTTATTTTTTTATTCGAAAATAATAACGTAATTTATATAACCTTTTGGATCCAGGGAGGAAGAAAGGTTAGTGAAAATTTTTAATAAATACTTTTCGATTAATTAAACATTGTTTTCTCGTAAACAAAATAAAAATTGCAAATTTGTTGGTTACAAGAAAAAATATGATAATTCAAATTAGAAATCTCACATCTATCTGATATATCCTAAAAAATCATTGATAATATTCGGATAAACATAAATCTCTTGATTGGAAACATATAATTAGAAGATGAAAAATTGATTACATTTGAAAATTTATTGAAATAACATTACTGTTAAGTGTGAAAAATTTTGAAACAATCAAGTATGCACAAAACGGTTTCAGAACAGTCACATCTTATACCTGGGAGTAGAGTGTCGAAATTTTTTATACCCTTTCTTCCAATGATGAGTTTTTGGAAATAAAATATTATTCAACTCAATTCTTAAGTTCATAATTTTTATAGATTTTCAAATGAAAAAAAAACGCGATTTTTCTGATTTTTAGACGAGTATAATTTTTTTTAATGAAAGAAAGCTATAAATTTAGTCTTATTAGAAAGAAATTAGTGACCTTTAAATATATCATCCAAAAGATAGCGCTCTGAAACCATAGTTTCTTTGGAAAATATCAATGGATTCCTAGATCCACGCCCGGCTTCAAAGGGTCAATTATAAACCCAAATCGTACTTAAATTTATTCAATATTTAAATATGAGACAATTGAATTCATATCCAAAATTATATATTCCAATTTTAACTAATAAAAACATATCTCTGTTATAAATTAATATCAATTATTTAGACATTCATTAATATAAAAGAATACTGTTAATTTATTATTTAGATATGTTAAAATTTAAACACTCTCTACAGAAATACAAACATTGACTTTCAAACCTTATTTATCTTATATTATACCAAATTTCTATGATCACAGGAATGTATGAAACGTATAAAATATTTGACTAATGAGTAGATGAAATAATTTATGTAAATTTTAATAAATATTTCTCTTCAGTCGAATATTAATTATTATGAAATGTAAAAGTTATTTTATGTATTCATTGCTGAAGTGTTTCACATTCTATGATCGTTATTGTGGTTACAGTTTGTAATTTGATTTAATATAAAAT
Source organism: Acanthacorydalis orientalis (assembly GCA_034766995.1). Taxonomy (NCBI): domain Eukaryota; kingdom Metazoa; phylum Arthropoda; class Insecta; order Megaloptera; family Corydalidae; genus Acanthacorydalis; species Acanthacorydalis orientalis. The sequence goes on along the minus strand of CM068321.1, from coordinate 28,792,089 downwards.
GAATTTTATGATATTTATTTACTAATCAAATATTACTCATGAATATATTTAATATTATAATCGACAAAGTATTTTGTTTCAGTGCCAATACCTTTTTAATAACATTTATTAGAGATATTTATTCATTTTTTTATTATTTAACGTTTAACAATAAATATATCAAGCTAATGAATATTGAAATCCTAAAAAAATTAAACTGGTCTATCAAACGATTTATTTCTTATTTTCATTATTAAAAAAAATTACAATATGTCTAAGCCTTTCATTCTGTCAGATTTATTTTTATTTACAGATTATATAAAATGTTTTAAAATATTTATACAGCAGATCGAAATTTTCAAATTGCAGAATAATAAAAATCATTAAACGTTCCTTTAAAAACAAATTTAAAATTACACCATGTCGATAATTACAAGGCGGTAGGGTCGATATATTACATTATTCGATACTGTTGATATAATCAAATCACGTTCTGAATATTGCTCCACTTGTGCGGTTTTATGAAGTTACGATATTGGGGCGTCGTACATATATATACCGAACGATCCGTAGGACGTATAACAATCAAGTTGCGACGCTTGAAATCCAATACCCCGGCCTTTGGTACATTGTCTTACTGCGTTTCATCTTTCATACATGTGTCAATATTTGTATTGTCTTATTACAATAGAGATATATACTACTGATATGTGTGATCAATGAGATAATACACACTTTGACTTTTATTTCGAGAACCTTTATCAATATTTGCTGTCGTCGACGTTTAACACAGATTATGTACTTGGGATATCTATCACTTATATGTTTAGTGGTATTAAAATCAATTTGTTTGAATACAGATTCATTGCAGACTTTTATTCGACGCTAATGTTTGCTACGTGGTTATGATTTTATTTAAAAATTAGTAATCGCTACACGTTTCGTAAAAATAATAATTAAATTCCTCTCGGTATACAAATGCTTTATGGTGTAATTTTAAAGCTTACAGTAACATATATTTTCCTCGATAAAATCAAATTTTTAATTTTATAGTACATTTTTTTACTAGTCACAAAATTAGACAGAAAATTAGTCGTTCTTCTCAGATATTCTTAAAAAAAAATGTGTAATTCTTAATATAAAACATCTATGAATTTTATACGATCTACACAACATTTAAAAATATTATATTTCTAAATTATTAACCCCTAATGCACAATTTTTTTATTAATTTGAGATAAAAAAATCATTTTTTTTGCAAAAAATTATAGTTTAGACTTATTACAAGTCATTTATTTAAACAAAAATTCATTTAGAGCTTAATTAAAAGTTTAATTCTGTATGATAAATTTTAAAACAAGACATCACACAGAGTCGAATGTTCCACTTACTGCACCAGTTTACAGTACCATATACGGCACGGAGCTGTGCATTAAGAGGTTAATGAACAGTTCAATAAAATTTAAATAAAAATAAGAATGAGAACATAGTTTTTTATTTTAATCATCTATCTTTTATTTTGGTTCTACGCCAGTTCTAGTATGAATTCGTACTAAATTAAAAAAAAGCTATGCAAAAAAATAAATTTAATTTGGATTATTTGAAATTATGATAATATGTATATATATTTATATATATATATATATATATATATATATATATATATATATATATATATATACAGGAAGAGAGAAAGAAAAAAACATTTTGTCAATTATTAAACAAAATGTTAAAAAAAAACACAAAACTCTGAGAACTTAACCCACATTCCAATATTCTAATTTTTAAACTCTAATCATTTTGTCTCTCTCTCTCTCTATGTATATATATATATATATATATATATATATATATATGTCAGCGAACAGTTTACGTTTATTAAGCATATGTCATTTTATTAAAACGAAGAATATCAGCGCACAGTTATTGCATTCCGATAAAATATTAAAACCCGCATGTAAGTCATATACTGATGATTTATAGTGTTCTCATCCTTATTTTTATTACTTTTTCAGTTGTTCCTAGTCTAGTAGATATATGATCGTATGGAGGAAGTTATATATTGAAGAATACTTGAATTGTTTCATCGATATTTTAAATTGAAACTTGGAATATTTCTAACGAATCGCCTTATGAGATAAAATTGTAAAAAATGTTTCAGTGTCAAGTGCCGTATAAATGGATTATGTTAAAGTTTCGATTTGTAAATTTAATAAGAGAATTTTTGTTCTATCAGGTATGAATCTCTGAAATTTATTTTATATATATATATATATATATATAAAAAATAAATATATTAAATTGTTTTATATAAAACATATCAGTTTAAAAAAATAAGAGCCATTAGTTTTATACACTTTAATATATAAAACTGTTAAATCAAACTTAACCCTCTGCAAATATTAGAAAAGCAGTACACGCATGGAAGAAGACATTTATTAAAAGATTTTTTTGTACCAACGATAATATTATGGAAACACACTTTTTTGCCATATGACTAAAAAATATTACCTACTTCTGCTCTAGAATCATAAATATTGTTACACCTTTCAATTTTTATCAGAACAGTAAAATAAAATAAATGTTGGCATATTAATTTATATAGCACTGCAATATAAAAATTTCAAAAATATAATTAAAAAATGTATATCTATTTCAATCGATATGATAATAAATAGGTTTATATATATATATATATATATATATGGATAAAAAAGAAACTCGATGAAAGAAGAAGATAATAGCAATAAACTCAAATTCCTGTTTTAAATCCCACAAATCCGATTTGAAAAAAATTTATCGACCAAAACAATCATAAAATATTTCAAAATAATGCTTACGGCCGCAAAACGACGAACCGAACTCAATCTCATATTCTTGTCACTTGTTTCGTCTACGTAACAATGTTCCCATATCTCCACAAGCTCAGCCTATGTAGGGTTCTAAATTTCTACAGCTCTTGGCAAGCACCCCGCTTCCGAACCAAGCAGCCAACCTACTTCAAAGTCTCCGCTCGAGTACCTGCGATCACCCACTGCCATTACTTTTATTTTACTGCTTTTGTAATGTTCTTCAGTTTTATTAGATCTCTTACCCATTTATTTGTTTTCCCATCACGTCTTATAATTCCCAGCACGACTCGTTCTATCCCAAAGAACAATTTTCAGATAATCAAAAAATCATAGACAATGTAAATAAAAAATATTCGATTGATACTTTGCTGATGGCGGTGTTTTAAGAATCACTAATAAAATGTAACAAGATGATAAAGAAACACGACACGAACTCGTACAGTTTGTAAAAAGTTCCTGTAGAAAATCTAAAATGTGTAATATTTTATTTACGAAATCCTCCGGTTTAGTTCTACCAATAGTTATTGCACAATATTTTTTTATACGTGAACGGAAGCCATTTCAGCATACGTTTTGAAATATTCATGAATCATATCAACAAATTTAATATTTACATTCAGTTTTGATAAATCCTTACATTTCATATGTAAATATTTGAAAAAAAAATAGTACATATTTATACTTTTATTACAATCGTTTATTTTTCTCGAGGGAAATAGTTATTTGATCTGAAATTCATTCGATAACTTAACTACACACTCATACATTAAAAATGTATACAGAAATTTTATTCGTATATTTTTATAGAAACGATTTCAAACAAATCAAATAAGAATTGTTTTCTTTCTTGAAAAAAATTGTTATAAAAAATATTAATAACGTTAAATATACAAACAAGTAATATATAAGTTCATAAAAAAAATACTGAATATATATATATATATATATATATATATATATATATATATATATATATATATATATATATGCACACAGGTATGTGTGTATGTTGTACAAAAATATAAAAAAGGAAAGAAATAGAAAAACGGTAATTATTCTTTAATCTCAAATTCAAACATTAAAGTAAACTGACCAGAGATTTTTTTATTTACGTTTATACTGAAAAAATTAAATAAATCTATAACAGACTCATTGACAAAATATAAATCATATTTTTTCCACAAGTAAAATCAACTCGCAATTATTTATATCTGGCTTTATTATAAAATTTAATATTAAAAGTCTTTTATTATTTCTCAGCATCGTTATTGATTTTTATTCATTCAATGATTTGAAGATTTTCTATAATTGGAATATAAATTTTCGTGAAAAATCATTTCACTGTTAAATAATAATATTTTTAACAGAATATTGGAAAAAAATATGTGAACATTACTAACTTATGTGCGAGTATTAAGAATAGATTAAAAATATAAATAAGAATACAAAATAGTTTATCGCGAAGAAACTACCCTTAAGAAACAAATGTTCTTTACTTATTAGATTTGAACAAGTAGCAAAAGAACCGTTTACAAACAAAATTAATTAAGCAAGAAGAAAATACATATATAGAATAAAACTACTTCTCTGGAAACACTGTAATACTTCTTAATTAGACAGTATAATATTTTATCAAAATATTTCATAAATTCTACAGTGCAGATTTCATCTACTACAAGCTATTAAACACAGAAGTTGTTCCATCCACTGTAACATGTTTTACTAATAAAATGATGCATATAAATTTCATGCATTAACTCTATTCTGTTTAATATCATTAAAACATGGAATCTAAACTAGTTATTATTCGAATAATTTCAGGATGATTCACTTTTCATAAAGAAATTATTTAGTATATTTTTTTAATGTTTTATCAGAATCACATTTTTTTTATAACAATATACTGTGGATAAATTAATTTTTACACATTAATTTTTTATTTAACTCGAACATTAACAATTTTTCCAATCAAAAATATTAATTAAATGATTATTGAGCATTTTCTACTATTTCTTGTACGTATTTTAATACATGCACCAGGAATGGGCACTTTTTTCGATGATAATAATAATGTACGTTATGTAACACAGACATATATATATATATATATATATATATATATATATATATATATATATATATAAACAAATGTAAACAAACATATCAAAATATAATATTTCATTCGACTCATAACTTCATTCAATGTTAAATAGACATTCAATATAAAATACCTTTTTTACAATTGAAGCGCTGGTTCATAATAAAAAGAAAAAATCATTATTATATTTTAACTTTAATTGAACCGATTATCATTAATCGAAACGTCCTATTATACAGAGCAACTCGTACATTTTCAACATTAACTCTTCTTAATTGTCCTACAAATTCTATAGAATTGGCACGCACATTGTTTTATTGCTAATTAAAGATAAGATAGCTTCTCAGACGTTCTGTTTAGGTTTTTTATGAACATTTTCAAATACTGTTTATATATATAAATAAATAAATATATATATATATATATATATATATATATATATAATATAGAAAAAGAAAGAAACTTTAACTATATAAAAAAATTAGTTGAAAATTACTAATGATTAATTATTAATTGTATTATACAGAGTTTTAAATAAAACTAAAATAATGAAATTCAATATTTATTACATTACATTTCCTCTTATGTAACATACTGCTACCTGCTTAACCTGAACGGAAATAACAAAAAAAAAGTAAATAGCTTTCAAATAACCGTTCATAAGTTAATCGATTAGGTGTGTCCAACGTTTTGTAATTCGTTGGCACAAAGCAACTCTTAACGGCCACAATATAACGTCGTTGTATTGGTTTTCCAGTAATTACGATAAAAGCTTTTAGCAATATAACGATTTTAGAAAGTTTCTTCCGTTGAGAATTGGAACACCAAACGTCATACCTTAACTTATATACACACAGACCTATATATACATATATATATATATATATATATATATATATATGTACATATATATATAAAGCCATAAAGGTATTAAAAAGTTTGTGATTAAGTTACATCTACTGATTAATTAGTTACTTTGATAACCAACTACTTTATGTAGATAAAAACTTTTTTGGCTGAAATCTAGAAGTTGGATAAATGTTGTGTACTGTTTGATAAATTTGCCACACTTACACGCTTAATTCAAATTTATTCTTCTCCTACACTTTTCACATGCCTATCGTGTTGTTATAACAAATTTTTCGGCCATGCTTGAATTACAAATGTCAAATATTTTCTAGTAATCGATCATATTGTTCTTGTCAAGTAAATGTTCTATTCTGAAGTTTGATAATAAATTATTTACTTTTATATCTATACTTTTAAATAAAAGAGAAATAAAAAGTCTAAGTTAAATGTAAATCAAATTCAATATTTCATAATTGATACAAGAGCCATCTAATAAATATCTTAAATATTCTAGCTCATGAAATTGCTCATTTTGATTTCTTAATGAAGAAGAGTCATCTTTAGATCGAATAGTGAATCGAAATTTATATTATACGGAATAACATTATCTGAAAAATATATTGATTCTCTAAGAGTGAATCTGCATTCTGAGAAGAAAATTCTAAATTATACGATAATATGGTGGGGTTTCAGATACATGATAAATGCATTTAATCTAAAAATATTGAAATATTACTAAAGAAAAAATTATCAGTACAGAGAACTGATATGATAAAGTATTCGAATGAAGTTAAATAATTGTGCAATTACATTTGAGAATAATAAAATGACGATTTAGATATTAATTTAGTGTATATCAAAAAACTAATATATTTATTATAAAAACTAGTACGTAGCCCGTCAAAATTGACAGGAAAGTAGAAAGAAATATTGAAAGAAAAAACTGTCTATTGGTTTTTACAACATAATATATTTAAACATAAAAAATACCTAAGAACGAAACTTAATGAATTAAACTTGAAACCTATGAGCTGACAAACCAAACATTTCTTGTCACGATAGATAAACATTTTACTCATCTTAGACTATCCCGTAGACAAAGTGACGAGAAATTTAAGTTTTTATTATAAAAAAGATTCCTATTGGAAATAATGATATAAATAACGTTATTACTAGTTGATAAATTATCTCTTAAAGACATTGTGAACTTAATAAATAGATAAAATATTATGAAAAATATATACGCTTTAACTTATAATTGAAGTAATATAGAAATAAAATATTATATTTTATTTCTATATATATATATATAAATATACATATATGTATATATATATATATGTGTGTGTATTAGTGTTTGTATTTCTAGTGAATTTTCTGTGATATATTGCACTTGCAGTGTCCACACACACACGTCATTGGTTCGAGGCTGGGTTGCTTATCTTAGTGATTCGCGATTCACGTTCCCATATACTCTCTCCTATAGGCGACCCAGCCTTATTCCTTTAAATTCGTTTAAAATCTACATTGACACAATCATTTATCAAAGAAATTAATAAATCCTTCACCACTAATTTAAAAAGTATTACATTTTCTTCAATACATCTCATCTCAAAGCATAACTTGTTTCTATTTCTATAACCAGTATACAACCCGAGAACCTTATCATCTGCACCTCATCACCATAATCCGAGCACCTTAGAGCAGTAAACATTAAAATATTAACAAACGTTCTAAATCTTTAAATGAAACTTGAGTTACTAGTGAACTCTGTGTACGAATTATACACAAGATATTCCATTTGACTCAAAGTGAGATCGTGATATAATATTCTGCAAACTACTGTACATTTAAATTTCAATATAATTAAATTAAAGTGGCTGTACATACGCAGAAATCTGAATAAATTACAAAGTCTTATTTATTATAAAACTATTTTTACATCTGTATTTATTCAATTTTAGAAACAAATTCGAAAACGAATTTTAAAAATAATTTTAGAAACATATCTAAATGGTCCCAAATCTTTTCTTAACAAGTCTTAGTTTTTATAGAATAAAAATGTAATTCTATTTTTTATATACTTTAATAATATGCTGAGACATTACTATATTCGGTACTTTCATAGAAATAAACGATATTAAATTATATACTGAATTGTTTCTGCGAAATACCGCATATATATATATATATATATATATATATATATATATATATATATATATATATATATATATATATATATGTTCACGTATACGCGTATTTATGCTACAATTCAAATTTAAATCTCATCAATTGCTGAACGGCACACACAAGTGTGTATACACATATACGTGTTTCATTCGAGAACGTTTTATTGCATTGTATAAAGAGCAATCTAGACGCTCTTCGCAATACTTGCTGCTCAGACGATATTCATTTAAACGAATATATCTGCAAACAAAACTTGTGATTTAGGGCATCGAAAAACTCTCATTTCACAGCTGGATGCCTTATTACAATAAGAACGGATTTCGGCACGGTATCTGAACAATATGTTTCATTTCGTCGAAATATGAGCCACGGCGTAAGTATAAGCTCCAATGCCAAAATAGTTTATATCCTCTACCCTCAACGACTCTACAGATTTTTTTCTTATTTAAAACAAACGTTTCAATAACGATTGACATTATTATTAGATTGATGTTTGTTTAGAAATCGTTAGTTTCACCGGTATATTTTTTTAAAATTAAGTTTATACTAGTATAAGATTTATATTAAAGTAAAACTGATTAATTGTTTGTTTCTTCATGAATGTAGAAACTTTTGAATTTCAGAATTATTTAAATTACTACTAATATATAAATATTTTATTTATGTATCAATTATGTTGACTATATACATAGTTAATACAGAACAAAATTTTATTTAAAAATGTATTAATATGATTATATTAAGAAACAGTTATTTTGAAAAATTAATACATTAATCATCATTATACATGAATACTGAACAAAAAAGCTAAATTCGAACAACTAACTTCAAAAATTAATTATTGATAACGGTTGATGCGAATTTGAAGACTAATAACAGAACTATTAATGATAAACGGGTATAACAAAAAGATAAAAGATATATCCAAGCAGAATGTTATTTTTATAGTTAAGTAGTGTTCAATATATAACATATTTATATACAAAAATCATAAAATAGTGCTAAAAAAATTTTTTTTTAATATATCAAATGAAAAAGAATTAATATCATCAATCATTGTCGTTTATTACAAAAACTTTTAGAGACTTTCTTCTAATAACCACTTATGGTTAATTAATAACTAATAGAAAACATATTTTTAAAACAAAAATTAATAAATAAATACTAACATATAACTGATTTTAATGGTTTAGTTATTTAATGGAAAGGCGATTATTTGTAAAAAAGAATTTTGATAATAATTTTTGTATTTCTTATATGATAACCTTATTTTTCATCAAATTTAATTTGTTTTGACACAAAATGTTCATTTATGATGTAAAAACGCTATATTTTTCATTTTCATTTTTTACCCTAAAAAAGAGGACGACCTATAGTATGCAATTTTAGATGAAAAATCATGATTTTTAAAAATTTGTACTATTGATGAAAAATTGTTACTGCTCGCTTAATAAACATATTTCTACAACAAAAATGCCAATTTCGATAATTCATTTCCCTTAAATCAGTTCTCAAATAGAAAAAAACAGCCTGAAATATCAAATAAAAGTGGTTGCAAAAAAAACAACAGTGACGTCAAGAACTCAAATGAAACAAATATGAGTTTTATGTAAATACATGAAAAAGTTAAACTTCAATTTCATTTTTAAAATAAAGAATATCTAAATGCACCACAATTTAATATATGTATATATAAATAAGAAACAAATATGAGTTTTATATAAATACATCAAAAAGTTCAACGTCAATTTCATTTTTGAAATAAATAACATATAAATTCACTACAATTTAATATATATATATATATATATATATATATATATATATATATATTAATTAAGTAAGTAAAAGAGAACACGCATGCGTTAAGTAAACGCTAAAATACATTTATTGAAAGTTTATATTCATTTCTGTTACACTGAACAAAAAAAAGAAATATTTTCAAAAGAATTTTATTTAAGTAACACATTTCTCTGTGTAAATTGTAATGTAACAACTAACTCGCACATGTGCACAATGTTAAAAAGAGTCCGAGTATATTGCTGTGTACTCTATAGTCCAACGATCAAAGAGATGTGTACGCACTGACATCAGGTTGTTTACCCATGGAGCTCACTTCCTGGTTAAAACCGGTCAGAAAACAACAGGACAAAGCATGAAAGGACGTGCATGATGAATACGTCAAGTTTGTTTTTCAATATCAACATAGATTCCGATTGAACAATAGACATAGTATGTATGTTTTGAACGTTTAGATTGCGTTCGGTACACACAGAAACTCATAACGTTCTGTAATTCGTCTTTTTTTCTATCCATGTATATATATATATATATATATATATATATATATATATATATATATATATATATATATATATATATATATTCTTTGTAACAAAAGTAAATATTGCACACGATATTAAAAGCTTGCGATACTATTTAATTCTTATGGACCTACACACATGTACATATATATATATATATATATATATATATATGTGTGTGTGTGTATTTGTATGTATGTATATATATATATATATATATAGACGTGATGTGTACAAAATTAGCTCTAATATAAGTCTAAAGTATAACAAGCTTAATGTTTTCACAGTATGTGACCTTTCGTTCAACGAGCCGTTTATTGTCACCTGCCGTCATTATGAAATACACAAAATGAGGTATGCATACGGGATACGTTTTATTCACGTATCCTGTTAAACAGACGTTATAAGGGACGTCTCTTTGGATATGATCACGCAACGGTTAGATAAAATCAACATACAGAAGTTCTTTGTATGCACAGAGAACGCTCGTATATAGTGTTTATTTAATAAAATATATATTATTTCTACCTGGCAACAATGTATGTGTATATATATATACATATATATATATATATATATATATATATATATATATATATATGTATATATATATATATAAATATAACTAAATTCTACTTATAAATTTTTGATGTGTTAATTAAATAAAATATAGAACACTAAAACTAAAAAAAAAAGAATATAATCGTTAAAGAGAAAAAAATATTGATATGAATTTAGTTTATTTTTTCATAGCAATATTCATTATAGTCTAGATCAGGAATGGCCAAACTCTCGAGAAAAAAAGTTAAAAGCAGTCATTATCAATTAAATTTCTTGCAAATCACATACCATGGACTCAGAATCTCTGGTCAAGATTTTAACATGAAAACGTTCATCTTTTTGTCTTTATACTAAAGATATGAATATGTGAAATATAATTACAAGTTAATACCGTTGTTAGAATGAATTTAGATGAGAGTTAATAAAATTTTAATCAAATATACTTTTTCGAATTGTTAGTGTGTCAAAAATTCAACCAGCTTATCGACTTTTCTCAACCAAGCGTATTTATTCAAATCAATTCTGTTTGTTTCATAACCTCTAAATATAATAATATACTTAGTAATCAATCAAGAATGTGTCAGAATTTTTTTATGGGCAATTTCGTTTCGAAATGCAAACATTAAGTTGATTACAGTTCATCCATATTCTTTCAATATTTTTGTATGTTATATATATATATATACATATATATATATATATATATATATATATAAATTGAAAAGAAAAAATATTGGAATAAAAAAATAAAATATTAAAAAATTCAATTATCTGATTGAAACACATTACTTAAATTAAATAAAACGTGAATCGAAAACAAGCTTAACCTAATCCATATAGCGAAGAAGGAAAGTAATTTCATCAATATCTATATAAAATATAAATAATTTAATATAAATAATAATAAATAATAAATAATCAAAATAAGTTAAGAACTCTATATTAGTGGTTTCAAACTTTTTCGACTCGCGGAACCCTTAAGATTATAAAAAAATGCGGAACCCTACCATCCCCAGAAAACTCGAGATGCTTACCCCACAAGTTTTGAAAATTAGCCATTTTACATGACCAAATTTTATTATTTACATCTGATTGAGCAGGATCGTAATGTATACTCATAAATACAGTTTTACTACATAATAATAGGTAATAATAAGTATTTCTAGAAATGAAATAAATTATTATGAATTAACTATTTTGAATTTTTGGCTTTTAGAGTTTGAAATCGGTTGCGTGGAACCCAATTTGAAGAAAACTACTCTATATGAAGCCCTGATTGTGTGATATAAGCTTCAAGATCAGCCGTGTTCTTTTTTAAAAAAATAACTATAAATTAATTGAAAAATTTCAAAAATAGAACTAACTAATATTTTTTTAAGTTAATCGAAGTCCTAGAAAAATACCGTTTTGAAATAGAATAAATTTATAAAAATTGTGATTTTAATAAAAGTTTTACATTAATAAGCACTTGGAAAAAATCAAATTTATCTAAATATAATTATTTGATTTATAATATACGTATAACATTGAGAGATACTCTTACACTTTTCATTTTTATTTGTGTAAGATTTATTTTCTAATAAAATACAAGATTTCGCGTAACTGCAAAAAACATGTTCTATTTTACCCGAAGATACTAACTGCTTTATAATCCGTTCACGTCGTGTAAAAATGATTGAGTTCACTTTCGCGACTTGTTTATAACATGTTCACGAAACTAGCACGGAAATCTAAAATTATTATTAATAAATTCATGTTTTTCGAATTTTATTTCTGGCGAATCATCTTTGTTTAATAGAAACTATGAAAGATGTCAAGCTGTGTATAATTTATAAAATGACGCTGCTATGACTTTGTATACAATTTGTTATCATAAATGATGTAAATTAAATTCATTAAGGTGATTCAAATAAATTGAATGGATGTAGATAGATCTAAGATATGACAATAAAATTAAATTTAAGTGCAGGGTCTCATTAAAATTTTATGTAAATACGTTGCATAAAAAGAATTATCAAAATGAGATACCGTGATAAAACTTTACGATTATATATAATATACAATATTATATATATAAAGATCAGTTACCCGGAAAATGTTCAAACAGAGAAAAACGGAATAGGACACAAACTATAAATAAAACGTGCTATCGCACACCATCTACTCACTGTCCTGATTCAAATCCGGGCTTTATTGCGAGCAACGGAGGCAGTTACCGTCGGAAATAACCGACGGTACATCTGAATGTGTAGATTTTTAATTAAGAAAAAGTCATTTTTTTCTTAATTGAATTTTATACGACATGTTTATTTAACTGGTGTACTCACGTATTGTAGATATATGTGTTATCTCTATCGACCAACTTCTATCGTTTCGGTTTAATTCAAAAGATAAAATTGTGTTGACTCACCTGAAATGAAAATATATGCATATTTTAATAACAGAAATTGTGTGATTTATATAAGTTGCGGTACGGCTAAAGGCAATCGTTTCATTTTATAGTCAGTACAAAGAGGAAATACTTATTAAAATGGGAAAAGTTCTGAAATAAAATTTCAAATATATACGTAATTAAATTCCCCTATATTTATGTCGGGAATCTTTTACCATAAAATATTTTTATATAACAAATATTCTAGAAACACGAATCATTTAAAATATTCTTTCAAGTATTCTATATGTAAAAAAAAATACATGAGAGGACATTTTGTACAAAAATCAAAATTAATTAAAGAAATAACTATTATATGCAACTACAAAAGAGAGAGACTCATTTTATGACAAATATCACTACAAAAAATGTACTGATGACATTCAATTATAATTCTCATTGTATATATATATATATATATATATATATATATATATATATATATATATATATATATGTATAAATATGTTAGTTTGGTAGGAAAATAATTGCGGTTTTTGTTTTCTGAATTCTAAACTTAATTTTTTTCACATAAAGTATTATTTCATCGTATCCATATTAATATTATTTTGAAGTACATTTTTGGATCTGTATTTTGCTAACAGCGATGATCAGATAGATTTTGATTGAACTCTTAAAATCTACCTAAAGATAACGAAATTCGAAACGGATAGTAAAAGAAATAAATTCATATAGACTTCCAGGCTTTACACAGAACAATAAAGAGGAAAAAAATAATAAATTCATAAGTATTTCCGGCTCATTATTCATTTCGATCTAAATTTCAGAAATAAGATTAACCAAAGTATAATAAAATCGCTCATAATAATAAAGACATGTCTAAAAGTCTTTGTGTTAAATGATTGACTACAATTCAGTGTGCATGCAATTGCATTTAAAAAATATGAAAAAAGTATAGAGACTGCAACAGTAGATTAAATTTTCCTTGTAAATACTGTTTCACCTCCGATCAAAATTCTCGACGGTCTGAGAGTTGATTCGAGAAGGTGAAGCTTGTCGTAGTAATCCGTTCTCAAAGAAAAGCTCACTGCATTGTTGAAGTCGGTACTTGCTCTGCGTGTAGTAAAGCGTAAAAGTCACACGGAAAAAATGTCGACGCGGACGTTAATTGATGCGCTCGTCGAGAAAGAGTAATTCACTCGTGTCCCGAGGGTTCTTAATGGCTGCTTCTTCACACCATTATTCTTTCGATCATGAACTACTTTCTCGACGACTTTTATATATTCGGACGTGTGTCCACAAAACCATGCGTTTCTTTAATTAAATGATATTTGCATATTTTTCAGTTTGTAATTGTGTCAAATAACTTCATATGTAAATGACCAGGCATTATTATCCATAATTATTATTATTTTAAATACCAATTATCTTTTTATATACTCATACACATTTTTATATTTTGCTCTGTATTTTGTTCTACTGTTTTATTAATTAAATAGTTTTTAAATATGTTTTTTTATATTCTTGTTAAAATCAGAGAAAACAGTGTGTATAAAATCATACCTTTCTTATTTAAATTCTAACTGAATTTTCGCTATTACAAAGGACTAATCTTTAATGAGCAATTTTCTGTTAATGACTTCGAACGAGCATTGCAATCAACTAGATCGACTGAAACAATTAATTCAGGAAAAACTTCTAATTTTGGTTAATACAAGAAATGCTGCCTTCTCTTACAACAACTCTAGATTCAAACCCAGACTTTAGTGCCAACTGAACGAAAAATTGTAATAAGATCTTTTCATATTCCGTAGATATAACCATAGCAGAATATTATATGTTCCAATCCTTACAAAATATAATCAATTGAAAAAATTTTATAATTTTAAAGCCTTTAAAAATCACATACAAAGTATTTAGTTGATTTGATGAACTACTTTTTGTAAAAATAAACTATTTTTATAACAAATATCGAATAGACTTGACAGATAAACTTTCCACTCATCCAATAAAGCTCAAAAAAGTGATCAAAAATATTCAATTAATTACTGATCACTTTTAATTTTAACTTTTACGCATTTTTATTGCGATATTAATATTCTTAGAACAGTGATGTAAAAAAAATAAAAAATGGAGTAAGGTTCTACGATTATCCAATTTAATAAATGAATAATAAAGAAAGTGCTTTCATAAATAAATCTTAAGATAAATTAATTTAATGTTCTCAACCTGTTAGCTGTGTATGATGAGTATGCTCGTCATGAAGATGAATTTTAGTAATAAAATTATCGATTTTTCAAAAAAATCAAAACCCATTTCGTTACAATTTAATTCAGTTTTACAGCAGCTGCATATACTCTGTGCTTGACGAGTATACACGTCATCCCTTGATTTTTGCGACACAATGTATGTATACACTTCTAAAATAAAGCGACACAGCTAACAGGTTGACAAACTTTGAATTTCTTAACTTATTTACATTTTATAAGTATTTTCCATCAAAAAATAGTTATAAAATTTAAACACAGTTTGAATGAATTTACAGACTATCGAGAAATGTAAAAGTAAATTGTTAAAAATAGTAATTGTAATTACAAAATTAATGAAAAACTTTTCAAGTTTGAGCAAGTGTTCTACTATAAAATTTACTTTATATGTACTTTAAAAATCGTACGCGATTTCTAAGAATTCTCTCCATAAATTCATAGTATTATTCGATTTCTATTAAGCTACATTTCAAATAGTTCTAATAGAAATTTCAAGAAATCGATTGAATTAGTTTAGTAAAATTACACTTTTACTACTTGAACAAAATTAAATAAAATCTAATAAAATTAGAATTCTTTGATTCATATTAATTTTAATTAAAAATGTATGCAATATTCTTTCAATAAAAGAATTGACTTGATTTCAATAAAATATAGAAAAAGAAAATTCACTAATTTCAAACTAAATCTACATGAAATAAATTAATGTTCTTAGTACAACTGAAAAATATACACGTGATGAGATATTCCATATCTTTACATCCTAAAATCTCATATATATATATATATATATATATATATATATATATATTTATATATGTGTGTGTGTGTGTGTGTATGTGTGTAAATATCCTCAATTTATTTATCGAAGTTTTCACCCGAGTCATCTTCAAAGGAAACGAGTGTCTGAGCGCAATTAAATTTTAAATACTCGAGCCTGTCGACTAATTCCACCAACAGATAAATAACTGCGTCCGTAAAAATAAAATCGGAATGTCTTTTTTATTTTCATTTACGTAAAATAGAAATTAATTTCAAGAAAAAAAAATTATTTAAACTGGAAATAAATCATATTCCGAAATAGAATTCCGTTCGAAACTTTTCCTCGCGTTTTAAATCTTTATCTAAAAAAGTTCTCATTCAAAAGGTTTATAATTAAAATCAAGAGGATGTAAATTTAAACAGTGCGTAATTAAAGGTGTTTCGAATTTAAAAAAAAGAAAATTATAGTTCGTCTCTAAGTTCAGCATACAAATATATAATTAGACAGATTTGTAGAGAAGTAAATGTGGTTCGAAAATAAAACATTTATACTAATTTGGTTACAAAGGAAAACATAAAATTTGTTTGTACATAGAATAAAGAGAGTAATTAGCGAAGAATATATAATTTTTTTAACGAAATTTTTATCAGTTTTTTTATACAAATGTATTTGAATGAGCTTAAAAAAGATGACCGTAATACAATACAATGAAACATATAAAAGAAAAATAAGAATAAAACATTCAAAATAGTATTTTCTTCTTTTTATACAGAGTGCGAGCTTAAATTACAAATTAATTGTTTTTAAAATTAAAAATTTTATACTGGATAAATTTTTGTAATTATTTTTATATTACTGATATTCTTTTACGATTTTCTTTCAGAAATTAATTATTTTTTCATCTCACAATTCAATATTTTTCGATCAAAAATGTTCAATGAATTATTATTGATTATTTGAAATATCTAAAGG
Organism: Acanthacorydalis orientalis; assembly: GCA_034766995.1. Classification (NCBI taxonomy): domain Eukaryota; kingdom Metazoa; phylum Arthropoda; class Insecta; order Megaloptera; family Corydalidae; genus Acanthacorydalis; species Acanthacorydalis orientalis. The sequence goes on along the minus strand of CM068321.1, from coordinate 28,774,839 downwards.
TCTCTTTTAGGATTTTTGTTTGAAAAACATTAGTGTAATTTAAATCTATGTAGTATTTTATCTCTAATATTTCTACTAGAAACATAATGACGATTATTTTCCATATTACATTGAAGCACCTCACTAAAAAATCGAATAAAAAAGGATAAAAGTTTTGAAAAAATTCTATACGTATTCTATATAAAATATTCAAAATTTTCTTTAAAAAAATACCAGAAAATAAAAAAGGATAATTCTTTTACGAATATTTTATTTTTTAAAAAATTAACTACTCTGAATAAAATATTAGAAAATAGATAAATGTATTTGAAAATTGTATAAAGTCTCATATAATTCTAAAATAAAAAAAATAGAATCAGCACTAAATACTTTATTCAGAAACACTTCATTAATTTTTTTTGTATTATAAAGTTTTACTTCAGTTTAACATAAAAATTCGTTCTAATGGTTTTTATTCCTATTTAACTATTAAATATTTTTTTTTAAAAAAAAAGAATTATTCAGAAATAAACTAATTAATTTATTCAACAACTTAGAGTATATTTTAATTAGATAATTTATACAAGTCATCTGGGATATTTTCTAACAAATATAGATAATAGACACAGAGACCAGAACAATAATTACATATTTGATAAAAAAATGTATGCATAACAATTTAATTAATTAACTTCTTAATTAATTAATACCACTGAAGCAATTATTCAAATTAATAGTACTGATATATACAGGCAGAAATTCATCAGTGTGGTCTTTCATTAAGCGCTCAAATACTTAAAATGTTATAAATTTTAAGAATGAACAAAATTCAAGTGTTGAATGAAAACAATTCTGTTACGCATAAATAATTACATCATATTGTCATCATTATCTGCGTCAACGTAGCGAACGAGACTGTCTAGCCGAATGACTACTCATAGAGACTCGCAAATTTAGACCTGAATTCATTATGATATGCACACGCAATTTTAACGCTCGTTGAAAATGGTGAAAGCATGTCTGAAAATTAACACGTCTTCAATTTATATTCACAAAGAATGTTGTGCATCTACACTGTCCAGAGAATTTCGTTAGTTTATCGTCGTCGACGTTTGTATTCTTAATTAACGAATTAAATAAGAACATTTGCAAAATTCAGTTACTTTAAATCCGTAACTATCTAGCAAACTTTACTTCAATCATGAATCACTAGTGGAATTTTTTGTTACAATAAAATGTTGTCAAAAATGTTAAATAAATATTTTCATTTCAGTTTTTATTTTCATAAATAATTATTGACACATTTAGGAATTATAATGAACAACTGGGGATCGCTGAAAGGGCTATATATGTTTATAATACTCTTCCTGAAGATGGAAGATATGTAAAATCCCTTTTTAAAAATAAATCATGGAAGAGGTAAAATTACTTCAATACATTTTAAATTATGAAATAAAAGAAACTAACTAATTATATTCCATAAACACCACAAAACGTTCTGTGTTCAAATATTCAACAATATCACATTATCTACTTTAATCGATTGTACATATTTCTATGACAATAAAATACTTATCAGAGCACAGACAAATATATATATATATATATATTGATACTTCCTTTATATATATATATATATATATATATATATATATATATATATATATACATATATATTTCAAACAAACTTAAGATTTATTAAATTTGTTTTAGTAAAAAAGCACATATATTAACTCTCTAGAGTTTCACACGCATGAGAATTTAATAAAAACATTTATCAATTTTTGAATCTGAAAATTAATAAAGTTTTCAAGAGTCTATTTACCTATACGTACATATATATATATATATATAGAAAGCAGTATTAATATAATATTCCAGCATCACACGTACGAAAATTGAAATAATAAAAAGGTACGCAGGTGCGCATGGTGCCAATAATCCCTGTATCAAATTTTTGACGTGAAATAAACCCCCTGGGACTTGTCCGTGCTCTTATTTTCTCGCTACTCTTTGGTCATGTTTCTCAGAAATATATTGACGACATGAAATAGGTCTTTTATACCTCTGAGCGAAATAAAATGTATAGGATAACATATATGCTGTATTAGAATTGTTTTCTTAATGCACTTCTCGTTTGTCATAGTGCATCCGTTCTATATTTATTTTTATTCCAGATTTCGAGACTTCATATGCTATAATCTATCCTATCTGATAGAATATAAAAATGAATGAATAGTGTATACGTTTTTTTTATATATTTTATTTTTATTCCTCGGTTTATTTAAAAATAGTAATGAGTAATGTGCAGAGAATTATTTATTCAACGTTTTCACAACTTTAATTATATTCTAGATTTTTAAAACACTTGCATCTCGTTAACTGGTTCGTTATAAGTATGACTTTTTAATTAGACACGTAATTTCTAAGCAGTTGCTTTTATCTTAAAAAGTTTATTAGTCACGAAACTAGGCAGTTTTTTATAATCAACTTTGTCTATTAACGAGTTAAAAAGTTCTGACATAACTGTAACATTCGGATCGATATTCAAGTTATCTGACAACAATAACGACTTGCAAGAACTACAAACACAGATATATAGTTGATAAAATAATCTATATTTTATTCAAATGTATGCACATGACTGGATGAAAATTGTATTGTGAAAATCTTTATACCATGTCGTGTATACAACTTGAAAGACAAGAACACATTATCGTATGATAAATAATAAATCAATCAGAAAAGTGGTCGCTTGTCTTAAATGTTATTCTTTAAGTACTGGATGTCTGACATTGACGGCAAGTTTATACAAACATTTACCTTATTTACATATAAATCAGTACTTGAAAAATAATTCCTAGAATTTTATTTACTCGAACGTCTACTTCGTAAGTAGTTCGAAAAGATTTTTTTTATAAACATCTATATGTTTTTACTTCCGTTAAAATAAAATTTATGTATACAGTTTTCGGTTCGTACTTTGATTAAAAAAGTACTAATTTAAATAATATTATACATACATACATATATATATATATATATATAGAAAGGGAGAAAAATTAATTAGCTTCCGAATATATTTTTCACTCCTATAAACCACAAATTTTTTCAAGTCGAAAATTTTAATAATTTTTTAGTCATTTTTTGCGCATTTCAATTAATAATCAATCATTATAAGAGCAATAAGGTATATGTAATTTTTTTGCGTTTTAGAATTGTGGAATTTTCATCCAAAAAGCACCTAAACACCAATCAAAATAATTAATAATCGAAGTTGAATATTTTTAATCGAAAAGAATTGTCATATGTAGAATAAAAACAATACATTTGTGAATGTGAATTTAACTACAGTAACAAAAACAAGTATTACTAAGTCGTTTATTTATAGAAAATAATGCAAGAAAAAAAAAACAATACTTTTCTATATCCTGTATGAAAAGTGGTCTTTATAAATGATGTAATACTTCTCAAAATAAATCTGTGATAATTTTAAATAGTCTAATTAATTAATCATTTGTTTAGAATAAACTATCGTTTTGAAATCAAATTCATGAATTTCAATTTAAAGACACAAAATATGCTATTTCATCAAAAATATCTAATATTTTTCTTATTAATATTTTAATTTGTTAATCGTTTGTTTTTGTACGGAAAATATTTTGTATTATTTCATACGACTTCGGGTTTTTTTAAAAAAAAAATAATATACAGTGAATATAGAAGAACATCTAATTACCATTTTTTTATTATATGTCTAAATAATTTTTTGGAAATATTTCAACAGAAATCACTTTACATTTTATAATATTTGTAAATAAACTATAAATACTATCAAAACTCAAATAAGTCAGTTCTTTATATTATAGACTTTGAATTGTGTTTCAAAATTCATCTAAACACTACGACAGTCGAAAGCTATTTTAGGAGAATCGAACTCATTTATATATTCAAAGATTTGTACAACAATCGTAAACAGCAAAAGCATACAAATAAATATCAAGATTTTTACTTGTAATAAACTTAAATATATAGGAAGTGTATATATTAGGTTGGTAGAAAAATAATTGCGGTTTATGACATTCAAATTCATATACATTTTATTTTCATAGCTGTTTTAAGTGGTCCAGAACTTTTTGATGACTAACACCTTACTTTTGTGCAAGCTGTCGAATTTCTGTACATGATTCTAATTCGATTAACTCCTTCAGTTGGTCATTATGAATTGAAGAAGAATGCCCATAATCTTTTCCATTTTCAAACACCAAAATACAGAGAGAAAATGTACTTTAAAATGATATTAACATGAGCACGATGAAATGACACTTTCATTTAAAAAAGTAAGATTCGAATTCCGGTTAGAAAACCGCGATTATTTTCATACCAACCTAATATTAATGAATATTAACATAAATCAAAAATAAATTTGTATGTTTCGAAGATTTATAGAATCCTACAAAATTAAAATAAAGAATTTAGAATCACAGCTCTATTTATTACGAATTTGTCTCAAATAATCGAACAATAAACTAAAAACACAGCATAATAACTTCTGCGTCAAATGGAAGATGTTTTTTTAAAGAAATTAGACTGGGGAATTCGCTCCTATCCAATAACAATATCCATGTACTCTCCTCGCTTTTTATTCAGTGATATTTTAGTATGTCTTACAAAATACTCCATTACTGTCTTTCATTCTTCAAGTCTGTCTTCCAAGTTTTTTTTACATTAATTTTAACTACATAGATAATAATCTAATATATATATATATATATATATATATATATAATATATATATAATATATATATATATATATGTATATATACAAAATATACACTATTGATCAATAAATATTTTATGATATTTATACTTTTCTTTTGAATAAAATATAAATATTTTCCATACAGTTTATAATAAAATAATTTTTATCTCCGTTCTGTTATAATTGAACTTAACAACATTGTTAATTTTCCATTATAGTAGAAATAAAAATATATTGACAAAAAAAGATCATAAAACGAAATATAATAAAAAAACCGTAATTAGATATTTTACATAACAAGTACTGGCATTCCAACGCGGAGAACACAATTGAATAATTATTTTATCGAGCGTAATACAACTTCAAAGATGCTTCATATAAAAAAAGATCATAACCATTAAATAATTAAACAAAAATTCGGGAAAAAAACCGTCAGCTTTGTGAATGAAATTTCGAATTAATCTTTGTTTGAATGTCTGCACGTTTTAGTTTTATTTTGTGCGCCGTTCTGTACATACGAATTCATTAAAGCGTTATACACAGACAGAACGTACAGCACACAACCGTGTCCACGTTTTCACCTAACGTAAGGTCTTTTGGTTTTCGTGATAAAAGCGTTCGCAGTAGCTCGACTATTGTAGCAACGATGAAACGGAATATGTATATTACACACATCGTCTAAAAGTTGACAGGTTGGTGTCATATCATTGTGGTAACACTGTCATGTGCTTTGAATATAAACGTATTTGACAGTATCGTATATGTTGACAATATTATTCCAATTCCGAATGTCTTTGAATATAAGCAATCAATAGTATTGATAAGTTCACTCAACTTCAACTGTATTATTATACATTACATCTTCTAAATATAATATTATATAGATTGAAAAAGCAATGTATAGAAGACATACATAGCAACATTTACGAAATTCCAATGAAGTTTGAAACGCCACATAAATAAGAAAGAATAAAATTAATAAAATACAAGACAGGGAGATGCGATTTCGCCAAAACTGTTAGAGAGACTGAGAAAAATGTTCATAAAACTCGACTGAGAAAGTAAAGAAATAAAAATTAAATTCGAAAAGATAAATCAACTCATGTACTAGTGATATTGCCTTCTATGAAAATAAAAGTAGGAAAAATGATTGGATATTAAATGAAGTGGATCGAAACATAAACCGCAACATAAATTTAAAAAAAACAAGTGGATGCTTAAAAATTTGTTTACTCGAAGGAAAATAAAATAAACGAACCATTGAATAAATTATGAAAAAAAGGTTAATTGGTCTAATTTTTCTTGCTTATTTCTGATTTTCGGTCTACGTAAATGTCGAGTGAGCATGTCGAAATCGATTGTAAAAAAGATCAATGGAATTATAATCTTAAGGATTCTATTCTAGAAACGAAGCAATAACCAATAATTAAAACTTTAAATTGATCCAAAAACAATGTTTAAATAAAACAAGAAAAAATGTAAATTTAGGAAATATTAGATTCAAAATTCAAACAAAATAAATAAATGAAAAATTTATATAAATATTAGGTTGGTAGAAAAATAATTGCGGTTTATGACATTCAAATTCATATACATTTGATTTTTCTAGCTGTTTTAAGTGGTCCAGAACTGTTAGATAACTAACGCCTAGTTTTTGTGCAAGCTTTTGAATTATTGTGCGTTGTTCACATTCAACTGACGTCTTCAATTGATCATTATGAACTGTAAAGACGACCGCGATCTTCTTAATCTTCAACGTTCTCGTCCTCAGCACGAAATTTTTGGAACCACGATTGCACCGTACATTCGTTAACAGTACCCACACCAAAAGCATAGTTTAATTTACTGGCAGTTTCTGCTGCATTACCACCCGTTTTAAACTCATACAAAAAATTGCTCTTATTTACTTCTTTTCATCTTTAATTCAATTGCCCAATTTGAAGTAAAACTAATAATAAAACCAAAGTCGATGTTACCAAAATACAGACCGAAAAATACACTTTAAAATGATATTAACATGAACACGATTAAATGACACTTTCATTGAAAGAAATAAAATTAGAATTCAGGAAAAAGCCGTAATTATTTGCCTACCAACCTAATAAATTTACAAAAACGTATGTCTGATTTCTAGCTACTTTGTGTAATTCTGTAACTTAGCCAAGAATTAAAATAAAATGTTCAAACTATTAAAACTGCGAACGATCTATTTAATGCCAAATGAGGATAGTTAGATGCCATAAAATGTACATTTAATGTCAGCAGTTAACAAAGTCATTAAAATAGTCACTACTTCGCTATACTAAAACAAAAATTAATAGAATCTCGCTGGAACAATCTACACATACTGACAACCACTAACAATAATAAAAACTATTATAACTTGTAAATATTATTTATGCATAAAACTTTTACATGTCATCACTTTTTGTGTAAATATTTTAAAAAAACACTTTTTTAAATCCAATCTAATATTTATTAATGAAACTGTGAATTGTCAATAATAAAATTAAAAACTATAGTTTATTACTTTTTATGTAACAATAAACAACACTGTATTAAATTATTTAAATATTTTTTTTTTAATATTTAATAATATAATTGTTTATATTTATGATTACTTTCTGTTTAATGTATTGACTGATGATCAATACATCTTCGTTCTTTTGAACCACAAGACTTTTTATTTTCTGACCAGTTTCGGCACGTATACCATCTCGAAGTAGTTGTAGATAACTCACATTATTTACAACTATAGAACGTGCAATCTTCAAATAACTATAATAACTTCATTTATCTGTAACTACCAAAGATGGCACGTTCTATAGCTGTAAATAACAACAATAAGTTATCTACAACTATCTAGAGATGATACGCGTGCCAAAACCAATCAGATAATAAAAAGTCATTCAAGAGAACGAAGACCGTCAATGTTTCTTCAATTAAAATTGTTACATTCAGCAAATTATTTATGTAATAAAATCCAAATTTAAAAATAAGAGCAATAAAATAAATCCATTTTACATAATAAACTATTTTTTCCCTAGTAATCCTACCTAATATCTTTCATATAAGGTTTTAGATATTCCTTATACAATCCATATCGGGATGAAAATCCTTATATGGATACCTCATATATATATATATATATATATATATATATATATATATCTTATTTTAATCTTATAAGGCATATAAAGTGACTATATGATCCTCATACGGTAAAGAAGGTTACATTTTATAGATTTATCAATCATATAAGGATGATAGTCCCTCACCCTCATCCTCAACATATACAAATCATATATGGTTTGTAGAATGTGAATTTATATGTTGCTTATACGGTTTGTATAAGGTTGAGGTTTACTTGGATTATATTAAAAAGTTATTATTTTATTCAGAATAATATAAATTTATTCATTTTTTTTTAAAAAAAAATAATTTAATGCAGTTTGAATCTTAAGAAAAATTATAGAATATTTCCAAGGCTTTTTAGTATTATATGTATATATATATATATATATATATATATATATATATATTGAATATTTTTATTATTCGTGTATCTAAATCGATTTAATCACTTTCAGCGACAATATCGATAAAATATTTGCAGACTGATTTTCATTCGAGTGTTTCTCGAATTAAGCAAAGGGTCATGATTGATGTTCTGACACGTAATCTAATTAGAAAACGTTCAGTGAATACGTCTTGATCTGATAGCTACTTTCCATTCGGTTGTAATCTGACTAGAGAGATGATTAGTTCGAATCGATCCTATTGAAATTACGATTTAAGTTCATGTTGGTCTACTTATAACTTAGAAATACCTCCATACATATACATATATATATATATATATATATATATATATATATATATATATATATATATAATATAAATAGAGGTACACATAAACGCAATTATACATCAGACCTCATCTGCTAATTGATTTTCATTAACGTGAAATATCAAACACGTCCTTATAAAAATTGATGTATTTTTTATATGGACATGGAACTTCTCCACTGAAAGACTATAAAAGAATAAATAACGCAAGTAATAAAATCACAAATACTACTATATTTCTTATAAAAAAAATTCGAACGTTGAAAGAATGTAATTCACATTTTAAATGATCAATATTTCGCACACGTCGGATAGACAAATATATAAATATATATTAAAAAACGTATTATCCATCAATAGACGAAAGAAAACGTATACAGAAAAAAAGTCTTTCTCATTGAAACATCTGGATAAATCGAACTTCGCAGAAATGTGTTTATAAAGCGTAACAGATTCCATAGATTGTAAACTTTTACAATTGTGGTTATTTTATTGAATGTTAACAGAAAAAAAATACTTCGTGAACTGAGCTTTCAAATAGTTTAGAACGTTGAACTTGAATTAAAAACATCAAGAAACTTACATGGAGTTTCCTAATCTCACAATCGTATTGTTTAGTATTTTGTGGGATTTTTTAAAGTTTTAAAATCTCAAACTGATTTTTCGACATCTAAGTTTTCAAACAATTTAATATTTGTACTTATTTCAAGTTAACGAATAAAACTACTTCATTAACTTCCTTGTTATAAAAAAAGATATAAATAATTTAAGTTCTTTTTTAATTTTTATAGCACAGATTCTGGTATCTCTGGAAATTTCTATCAATCATGATTAAATAAAAGTCAAAATCGTATGCATAAATTTCATACCCTATCTATATATTAAATATTAATAAAAAAATAATAATTGACAGATTCCTTATAAAATATAGGAAAAGATTTAATGTATTCAAAAGTGTTTTTTTCTTATTTAACAAACAAAATTTGATTTTCTTAATCCATCACTCGTTTCTCACAAAATCCTTTTCGTCCCACATCTCTGTTTATAAACCAGCATTTTAAGCAGTTGCTCTGCAATTTTCTATATTGTAAAAAAATAGAATTTTAATTGAATTTGAACTTCGTTCAACATATTTAACATATTCAATAACTTTGATCGATAGTCATTCAACGTACAGCAGAGTAAAAAAAACTGATTGCAAAAATGACATATTTTAATATTCTTAACGGTAGCGGCCGACTTGTTTTTCCCAACATCACAACTTGATATTTGACATTTGATACTTGAATCTAATTTGTACATCTCGTGCATAAAAAAATACGATTCAGAGATAAATAGATGAAGTTGACATTTTAATTTTCAGCCACAAAATGAGAAAATGTCAAGTGATTACGCTGTAGGCAGATGAATATCGAAAACGTTATTTCCGTGTTTATTTTTAATACAGAGCCGTTTGTACAACAGTGAACATAATTTTCGATTTGAAAACATGTTAATGCGATTAAATATTCGAATTTGATTGAGAGATCATTTAAACGTAAGATTTTTCAAGTAAACATTTTTATTGTATTAATTTTTTTCAAATATGAAATGAATAAAATAAAATCAACATTTATCTTTTACAACCTAAAACATTGTTTTTTTTATATATTTCATTTTTAAACACACTCATTCACTCATAATCTCTCTGTATAAAAGAACCTAAGAATATTCACATATAATAGATTTTTTTAATGATGGCAAAACTTAAAAATAATAAATATAATTAAATTTCTTGCCATTTTTTCAACAGATACAAATTTAGCCTAAAATAAATTACAAACTAAGAGTTAATGTTAGTAACAGAAATGTATATTTAATAATAAATGAATTTGAGTCATTCTCGAATTCATTGTGTCGACAGTACAATGTCCTTCTCTTTATAAAGCTAAAACTCATAACGGCATAACACGAAGTTTAAAAAGCATTGATCCCCGTACACACACACACCCTTAAGGGTCAACGGTAACTTTGTTTACAGTAGTCGTATTGTTATAGAAACAATATTACTGGTTGAGTGGCGTTCCATTTCTCAAAACAGAAAATGTTAAAGAAAAGTTTATATCATTTAAAAAGGCCCATGTCACTTTTTCTAACAAAGAGTTTTCTAACATGTAAATGTTTAAAAACTGGAAAATTTGAATAATAAATAACTGTATCTTTTTCAAACTTAAAAAATACATATATGTACGCGGGTCGTTTGATAAGTACGGTAAAAAACAAGTTAAACACAGTTTTTTGGAAAAATCGATTTTATTTCTCAACATAGTCTCTATTCAGGGTTATACACTTGGGCCAGCGATGCTACAATATACGCATTGACGGCGATGATGACATCCTCATTCGACGAGAATTTCTTCCCACAGAACCAAATTTTCAAATTTGGAAATAGGAAGAAGTCGCAAGGTGTAAAGTCCGGACAATAGGGCGGATAATGAATCGATTCAACGCCTAATTCATGCAATTTTACCAAATTTCCCCATTGCTAGTTTGAAAAATGACACTTGATAGCCGTGGCGTTACCAAACGAATGATAATGCCACATCATAGAAATTTACCAAACTTATCAAACGACCCACGTATAGTTTTTCATACATTTATTCTTTTTTTCAACCCACTGGATTATTTTGAGATTTATAATCAAACTAAGTTTAAATGTGAACTTAAAATGTGAGGCAATCGTCAGAGATTCCTGACAAACGAAATTAGCATTTACATGTAATAGAACTAGCTCAAAATTGTATTCTTAAATTCTAAAAATATTTATTTTATATTTATTTCTATTTAAGAATTAATATATTATTAAATAAATAGTTACACTACTGAAACACAATATAATCTTGTATTTAATTCATAAACGCAAACGGATCAATAAATAAACAAATTCATATTATACCCTTGTAAACAATGTTGCTAATATCCCTCCTCAACTATAACAATATTGTAACACTATTGCGTACACGGATACCTACATTAAAATAAATAACGGACATATCTCTCATCGACGACAAAATAATATTACAGTCTTATTTAAACTATACACAAAACATTAAAATCAACACTTAACGCGCGCCATTGCGCATTATTTTAATAATTCACGTGGGATAACAACGCCAAAAGCGTAATATGCATTCAAAACTTCGACATAGCCGGCACGGCTTCGCCATTGGCCTACGCACGCGTATATAACCTCATTATAATTCCTAAGTGTATTGCAATTACTCTGAAGAGAAGCCTTAAATTTGATATTTATGAACCCGGTGTGCATTAGGAGAGCCCGACGATAACAGCAAGTAGAAAGTTTGTTAAACAACTTTATGAGATACGATCCATTTTCTAATGATGTCTTGTGTCTATCAACAGCATATACTAAATGTGAACAAGACTTGTTCTGTTATCTTATTATACAACCATCTTGATATTGTTTATAGACAGTTTAAATGCAATCATTATATATATATATATATATATATATAAATATGGTTCATGCATAAGTTCGTAGCGCTTTTGTTTTCCAAGTGAACAGTTCCTTGGAAATAAATCTGTTTGACATATGTTAATATTATTTTAATATCATAGTATTGTTTTATTTAATACTTCTTGAAGTTTTCAATTTGTAGAGAGTTTGCGTTAAGGATTGGCTTAAAATATGGAGTGTCAAGTACAAAAAAAACGAGTATTTCAGATATATCCTTTTATTTGAGTTTAACCGATGAGTTAAGGCATCAGAGGCAGCTAAAATCATTTTTGATGTTTACGGGGAGAATGCAATCGAAGAAAGTACGGCACGAAAATGGTTTTCTCGTTCCAAAAAGGACCATTTAGACGAATCCACGTTCAGCAAGATCGACCCATTTTGATGAAGACCATTTAAGCGCCTCAATTCACAATTATCCACGTTAATCAATACTACTGAGGTTTATTTCTAACAACTTCGTTTGGTTTATGAGTCCAAAATTCAAGAAAAACAACCTGGAAGTCGACATCGAGTGATTTTGCAACATGATAATGCCCGTCCACATTCTGATAACAACATTAGAACGATTGGGTACAGTTAGTGATTATAGTATTTACGATTCTAGAATATACCTCATATCCTCAAAAATAAAATATATTTACTGTCCTGAAATCCACTTCCTTTAAGATCGACTGAATGTCTGCTTTCCGCTCATATTCAGCGAATCCTAAAGAAAGAACATCCAGGACAGCATATCTAAAAGATCACAGATATTTAATCTTGCAATTCTATTTAAAAAAATCTATTTTGGTTAAATAAATATACTTTTTCGAAAAGCTATTTATTTACTGATTTATCATTATACTTTAAATCTTAAATTCAATATGATATTGGTCAGTATAACAAAAAGAATAAAGTTAATCCATTTTTTTACATTTAGTTGTGGATTAGTAATATGTAATGTATACACATTTGTATTATACACATACTCGTATATATATATATATATACATATTCAATACATGCTTGAGCTGTAAAAGCATTATTACACGTTTTCAATTACGAAGCAGGAGAAGGAAATACGATTCATATTTTCTCAAAGAATGTTCAAAAGCAATATACATGCAGTACATGTATAATTTAAAAACAATATTATCATGTGATAGAAACCTCATGACCTCAATAAGAAATAACTGCATTGTGTAAGTATTTTAATATACATTCATATATATATATATATATATATATATATATATATATAAACATTTTTAGTTATAATTAATTTTTATAAAAATGCACTGTGATTGTTAATAAAATTTTGTAAAATTATTTATAAATTACATAGACGAGAAACAAAAGAAATGTTCTTATTTCTTCAATATTTTTTTATGTTTTATATCTGACCAAATGCCTTTTTCCATAAAATCAGATGCAAAACTACTATAATTTCAAATTGAATAAACTGTTCAACGGTTTAGTTCAGAGGTGGAGAACATGTGGCTTTATAGGCACTTAAGTGTGGCCTTTTAACTGAATCCAAATTTTACAGAACAATCCTTTTTTTGAAGTGAAACTTTTTCTTAAATCTTCCGAAAAATGTTTTCTCACTTTTCAACCACTTATTGCTGCGAATCTACATTCTCCTACCTAACCCAAGTGAAAACGTCCTTAAGATCACAAATAACTGATACCTATCTAAAGGGTCAAATGAAATTGAGGACCTCCATACTGCAACTAAATATTTAAATGTTTTTCAACAAGAAGCAGACACAACAAAGTCATTAAAAGATTAATTAACTTTAAAATTAACAAATAGTTTTCATTTTTATAAATTATTAATTAGATAGTTGTTGGATTTTTACAAAATAATGTACATTTTTAAGTATATCTAATTGAAGTTTCTTGAATACTGCCTTATTTGATTACAGCTAAATAATTGCGGACTTCCAACATGAAAAGATTCCCCATCACTAGTTTAGTTAATTGATTTTAAATTTTATCTTTAATTTCATATTAAAGTAGAAAGCTAAGTTGCATTCTTTTATTAGTCTGGTCTTATATAAACCACTTGCATATTTTTAATATAAACTTATAACGTGTACCCTGCTTCGTAACTAAGTTTCTTGATTAATTCCCAAATGCATTTTTAAAGCTCTTTACTCAGGTCATTTATGAAAAGTTAATCACATTTATTTAATACTTCTCGACTAACTTTTTAAACGCCATAAGCAAGTTAAATCGATAAAAATCAGACCATATTATTTTACATTCTGTGTTTTACATATTCTGTATAAATTTACATTTTTTAAAAATAACTAGCACACAAATATTCCTTGTAGCAAATTTGATTAATAGTTAAAAAGTTAAAATATATTGTTACCACTTCTATCAATCGTTTCTACTATTTCTGTCTCAATATTGACTTTAAATGAAATATAGATTTTCCTCATAATTAAAGAATGGGTTTTAAATAATTTACAATTGCACAGAAAAACAAAATAAAAGCGTTCAGAACAAAAGAATACGAAAGAAGTCACTGAATCTCCCACATAGAGACTAGAATCGTTCTAGAAAAAATAAAATGTTAAGTTATATCTCAACAAATGTGACGAATACATAAATCTTTTTTTATACTTTATTTCAAACTTCTCATATGAATATATATATATATATATATATATATATATATATATATGCGATTTAATATATTTACTTTTATGTTTGTCTCTAAGTATGCATATATGAATGCATGTTTGAGGTAAATATTTTTGTTTTATAAGAACATTCCAGTCTTACAATCTTGACATATGTGAGCGAATATAATATTGTTTATATATATATATATATATATATATATATATATATATGTATTTATATATAATTTTATTTCTTTATATTTTCATTTATGTGAACCTAAAGGATATATCCTTATAATATGATTTTATTATGGTTGAACTTAAAAAAAGAGAGTTTTAAAATTCCAACCACAGGCGTAAAATATTTCATAACGTGTCGTGAACGTCCTACATATTCCAACATAAATCACAGATTTTCATATCATTTTATGAAATGCTAAATATTTCATTTCCATGCTATATAGACCGTTATTGCTGATGGCTGCCACATTTATCTGTCAGCGATGATATTTCCAAAGCCATCAAAACAGATAAGAAAATTAATGATGACGGTTATTGCATAGCATCGCGTCAACTTTTTTCTTCTCTTAGTCGAACAGTTTAAAAGCGAAAACGATGCATAATTAACTCTTTGAAAAGATAGCGGACTTGAAAGCGACGTACGTATTCGAAGGTTCGGATTTTTTTTCCTGTTTTGTTTGTAGTAAGTGACACGTGAATCGGTTGCTTTTTAAATAATTATCTCGTTTAATTAATGAGAAAATTGAAAAGAGTAGCTTGAAGTCAAACCGTGGTGGCTGTATATAATCTTTTAAATGATCGTAATATTATATTAATATTTACTTACAAAAAGAGAAAGTCATTTTCACATCAATCTTTTGTACCCCATTCTCCTGATATTCAATATTAATACAAGTTATATTTTCTATCATACAATATACATAGTTTATGTATTCTATAATTTGTCAGTAAAACTAAGAAAATATATATTAAAACTTATATTATTCTATGATAAAATTGCAAAAAAAATGTACTGAATCTATTAATTTCATGATTCAATATATAAAAAAGGAAATTAATTTCATAAAAAAAATATTTTTTTATTTCACAAGCCACATATCACCAAAATATCAAGAATCATATTATTAGATATTTATATTCCTTACAATTATGAAGATGATAGAATAGCCATTGAAATATGTAACAAAAACAATCAAAAAATATCAATAATTATTTAGTAAAATTTTTGATCCAAAAAAATCTTAATGGTTATTGGAATGAGAAAAGAATTAATTTGTGAAAGTGAATTTAGCAGGTATCAGGACTGTATTTAGATAGAAAAATAATAATTACAATTTTATTTTTATTATAAAATATTTTATGGTGTTTGAAATATAAATTAATTCATAAACGATCGATTATACAGTGACTTTGATGAAGTAATCAAAGAATTAATTACTAAAAAAACACTCATATATATATATATATATATATATATATATATATATATATAATGTGTGAGATACATCATAAAATGATAAAAGGTTATTAAAACTATACAATTTAATGTACGCACATTTTTACGGATCGGTTAAAATGTTAGCGACTGGCAACTTGAGTAGCGTTATGCGAGATATTTCACGGTTTAATAGAGTTATATTGGTGTTCTCTTTGTCAGTAATTTTATGCAAGAGAGAATCAATTTCATGTTCCATTACAGACATGATGTATACTCTAATTGAATTCTGATTATCATCATGGCCTTTCCTTCTTCATAAATCCTGTGAAATTGAATATTTACGAATAAATTGCAACATTCGACATACTCGAATATCATGAAGTGCGAGCCGTTCATATTTTCATTGATTTCTCGCTCGATATGTTCATTTATGTGCTGCGTTTTTATTTTTTTATTTGTTTATGTGCTGTGTTTATAATTACATTTCCTTTACCTTAATTGATTTTTTTTTATAATAACTCGATCATAATCAGTCAATCTACTTTTATTATAAAAACCAACAAACTTTTTTTTACATATTGAAATTTATTATTTTTTGTTTGAGTTCAAAATAGAAAGTTTGATCGATTTGCAGGTTTTATTTCTCTTTAAAAATAAACTTTTTATGCAGTATACTGTTTGTTGATTATTAAATAGAATGTAAAAACTGAAAGATGAAAAATGGAAAGCTAATGAATATCAGGTATCATTTATTTTCCTAAAAAATATACTCAACGTTACAAAGAAGTTTATGAGAATTGCTACGGATATTAAATTTAAAAGAACGTATGTGTATGTACATATATATATATATATATATATATATATATATATATATATATATATATATATGTTTTATATTTTTGGGTATAAAAAA
Source organism: Acanthacorydalis orientalis (assembly GCA_034766995.1). Taxonomy (NCBI): domain Eukaryota; kingdom Metazoa; phylum Arthropoda; class Insecta; order Megaloptera; family Corydalidae; genus Acanthacorydalis; species Acanthacorydalis orientalis. Next base: position 28,757,741 of record CM068321.1, on the reverse strand, counting down.
TAAAGATCATTTATAAAAGAACTTGTCACGTCTACAACATGTTGAAACGCATTACACTGTAGTGAGATGACGTGTACTGTATTACTTGAAATAAACTGAGCAAGAAAGGATGCAGTAGATAACCGTAAGTATATACATAACGAAATAGAAACATGTTAATTAGTGTGGTGTAGCAGAATGGAGCAACAAAACATTAGCTTTCCCATTTTAGAGTGAACGCATTAAAAACTTTCCATGCTATATTGTTTGTCTTCAGCTTATGCATTTGATATATAACCGACGTTTTAGCGATAATGAAAGTTTGTTTAATGTTTTTCATGAATGGAATATGTTGAGAATATAGAATATTTCGAAATTTTGTTGATAAAATATATTTCGTTTCGTTATTAATTAATAAATAACGTCCTAATAGTTCGTATAGAATCGCGTTTAGATGAATTAGTTTTTTTCTGACAGAACTAATTTAAGATTTGAGAACTTATTCAAATGTTCCTACCTTTTATTATAGTTTACTTTAAATATTGTCACGATTTAAATTTATTTAATATTTTAAAATATCATTTTCTAACTATAAATGAAATATTTTTAAATGATTACACTAACTCGATTTGTAAAAAAAAATGAAGAAATTAAAACAGCTCAATAATCACAATTTCACTGATTTTTTCTTAATTATTTTAAATATATGCAAGAACGATTTTTTCAGTGTAAGAAAGCATTACTTACATAAATATAGTATATAATACTCTATAATTTTTACTCATGTCAACAAATTCTCATATTCTAATCACTTATTGACAATATTTCAATCAGATAAAAGAAATAATGAAAGAATAAAGGACGAATAAACTTGAACGTTACTCGTTAGTCATCAAACAGTTCTGAACCATTTAAAACAGCTGAGAAAATTAAAAAAGAGAAAAATGTATATGAATTTGAAGGTTATAAACCGCAATTATTTTCCTACCAACCTAATATTTTTACTGATATATCCTTAAGATTATTTTATTCTCTTTTTTGAGTTTAATTATTAAATCCTTCAAAATTGACCTACACTTAACTACAGCCTACCTAAAAATGACATAAGTCCCAAAATTAATTATAACAAACATCTCAAATTGGCTGAACGATGAAAAATCGAAAACAAAATTGAAATATCCAATCAGAAATTGTATATAAACACTGTTAACTTATAAATAATTCACAAGATTATTTATTGTATTTCTAATATAAATATTAACTAATTAAAAAATTCTTAAGTGAATTTAACATTGAACATTTCAAGAAATGTGTAACTGATTAAGCATATCGCCGAAATATTCTTGTTAATTGAAAGAAATGTTAAAAATAGACGATTAAATTTACTTATAAACGTTCTGGTTGATAAAATCTAGATAAAAAGAAAGAAAGGAAACGAAATAACAACCAAAATTCATAACACAAATAAATAAATGTTGTGTATAGATAGATCCTTATCGAAAAATAAATATAAAAACTTGTGAACGTACGGTGCGAAAAGAAATATTAGTTTATTATGATTTATTGTGTTATATGAAACAGGACGGTGACAATATAATAGAAGACGACATGTCTGATATCATGTACTGCGCCGAACGGCATTATGTTTGTACAGTATGAGATCAGTCGATTGTACCGTACGAGAACATCACACAAAGCATTGCTATTTTGCTTCAGGAAATTTGAAGAAACCTGACATAGGAACATAGCTTTGACTTATTGAAATAGAACAGGTAGATAACGAAAATGGTGCCGACGTTAATATAACGCAAAACCAGAACAGATGTTTCACAAACATAATTGAATATATATATATATATATATATATATATATATATATATATATAATATTTCTTAGTGTATGTGTTTCTTTTTCATTTTAACATGTTGACAAAAAATAGTACATCTAAAACAGATTAATTTTTGAAGAATTTTATTTCTTAACTCATCCAGAATTTCGAGATAAAACAATACCAGTATCGTATAATCATCGATGGATTTTCGATACGTCGTTGTCCGATCTCGAACTTTCCACAAGTACACTCGAGCCCGTAATTACAGTATACAGACTGATTGAAATGCGCACAAAACCCTCAACGTCTCGATATTTAACAACTCCAGTCGCATTATTCTCCATCAAACAAGCCGAATGAACTGGTCAGAAGCACGATAGAGAAGCGAAGAAATGAACGTTAAGTAGGTATTCATCTACCTTGATTCTTACCGCATCGTACTTTTTTTGTGAAGCGAAGAATTTCAAATATGCCATTCAAATTTATAATATATACATTCTCTTCTTGATCGAAATACTTTTTTATATATATATATATATATATATATATATATATATATATATATATATATATATAAACGAGAGAGAAATTTAAACGAGAACACAGAGAATATAACAAGCCTACGGTAATGTTGAAAGATTAGTCTCGTTTATAGGGCTGTATTTCATGTAAATTTTTTTTCTCAGAGCAGATGAAAAATTATACGTCGACTGTTCGTAAAAAGAAAATCAAATTATTCATTCATCAATCTTTTTCTTTACTTCCATACGGATTCATTAAGCGTTCATTATAAAATTGGAATTCAGTTTTATTTTTTTTTATAAGATAGACACATTTACATAACGCGTGCTAAACGAATAAGCACAGGATTTCTCAAACTTAGATTGTATACGTTTGTACGTTTTTTTTAAAAATTTATTTATTTAAGAAGAATATATTATATTACAATCAGAAGTTACATTAAATTATATTTATCATCAATTTAGATTTCGTTTTTATCCAAAAATTAATTATTCTTACAGGAATATTTTTTCATAAAGCATATATTTTAAAATCATATCAAAATCATAACATATTCATCTTTTTCTTTGAAAATATAATTAATTAATTAAAAAAAAATAAATGTGACTACAAAATGTCTATAAAACTCACTTCATACCTTTTTAACAACCTATCAATATATTAAACTATCTATACTAATTTAATAATTACGATCATTGATATTGGATTTTTCTTTTAAAATATAAAAATAATTTTTAATCTTAATAAAATGATAAAAAGTCACATTTCATAAATAATAATTCACCTTATCCGGAAAATAAAGAATAGTATTTTTAAATAAGTAATGAAAATAATTAACTGGATTATCAATATCCTACCAATAATGACGAGATTATCTTAATAGTATATTAAAGATTGGCTTCTTGGCTCATTCAGGTACTAATTTTCAGGAATATTGGATAATATGATATCGTCTGGAAATTAGAGCCTAAATAAATATAAAATATGTTATTTTGTATGTGTGATTAAAGGAAACCGATTTTGAAACTCAAAAATACATATATACATATTTGACTCTCTCTCTCTCTATATATATATATATAAACCAAATAAGAAGAAAAAAAATAGAATATTGTACAAAAATGTGCACGTACTTTATGATGAAATACTTCACATGTTAATAAACAAATCTTGGTACAATTTACAAACGACATTATGAAATATGTAGTGTTTCAAGTAATTTATATCAGACGAAAATATATACACGAGTAGATGGTTAGGTCAGATAACTAAACGAGACAATTTTTAACTCAAATGATGCAGGAAATTGTCACATTTTTATAAAGTAGCTTTTAAAACTCTCTAGCAAGACTATTTATTAATAGGAGTGAATTTATTCATGTAGTATTCTATATTTTACATAAATCAGAATAAGGATATCTATACAAGTAGCGATTATACAATAAACTGCAACTAAATAATATAAAAAAATATCAATCTATTAATAAAAGCGACGACATTTATAATGACGAATTTATCAAAATAATATTCTGTACAGTTCACAATCAATGCACAAATATAACAAATAATTGAATTGGGCCAAAATAACTTATATGTGTGTAATTATTATTAAATTGTATTTTTTGGACATAAGCTTAATTTAAACGATATCGTAATCCTTGTATTTAAAGCAAAATTGTATGAAATACTGAGAAAAAAATATCCTATCCTTACTCATAAAAAGATAAGATTTAAAATAGCTTTTGTATAAGATTATTTATAATTTTCCTTCGCGAAATTGTTTTCTTATGAAGACTTAAACGAAATAACGTATTCAGCGACGAAAATAAAAAAAATATTACAAAAAGATGTTTGTTTTCGTACGAAATTCATTAAATAACGTCTTCAGTATTCCTAGATATGCTAGACATTATCATTCTCTGTTCCTTTGATGCTCGACTTATACATTTTGTAATTTTTTTTTTGTATCATTTCGTTGATTAAATGTGTTTTTACCCTTTTAAGTTCGTCTGAATTCAGTTTCATTAGAGCTAATGATGAGATTCATAACTTGTTTTTCTTTCAGGTATAGCCGTTTCGTGCACAGTGCTTGTTTCAATGTATTGCACAAATCATTCTAAACGTTTATCTTTATTTCTTTTTATACAGTTTGTTGAAATTAATTCTTGTGCTTTTAGATATGAATATTCTATGTAACTAACAGTTTTAATGAATATATTATATTTTTTTCAATTTGTAAAACATTTAAACAAACACTATATCAAAAAAGTGAATTATTAAAAAAATCTATCAAAGTTTAAAGAATATGTATATATATATATATATATATATATATAGTAAGTGTATTGATAAAGTCTTTATTTGTGTTAAAGTAATAACAAGTTAAATAATTGTCTGAAAAAGGGAATCCTTTATTAAATTTGTTTCCGAGATAAAAACGAATTTGAACTGGAAAAATATGTCAGCACTGTATTCAAATTTTACATTCATGACATTTAACACCGTTGTAAAATGCAAATGTATTCTGGAAGAAAATACATATTTTCATAAAATATGTACGGCCTACGAGGAAATATTGTTTTTAAAGCGCTAAGCAAATTTCGCTTCCATCTCAGTAATTTGACTGACATAAAAATGGAGACAAATGCTTTTTCATTGTAGTACAACATCGAAGGAAACAATATTTCTTCTCTTCGAAGAAAAAAAAAACATAGAAAGGATTATAGATTTTCGTACGCTTTGTGAATCTTACGAATTTTTGATATAATAGATGGTATTTTAATACTTTCGAGTTTTTTATTTTGTTCGGTCGAGTGGTTTTCAAAGTCAATCGATCGATACTTTTTCGTACAGTTTACCTCGAATGAAACATTTTAAACATTTTTTTTAAGTTTCGACGATGAAAAGAAATATTTTCTCTGCGGATTCATATTATTTGAAATAATTATCAGTTCATTTAACGACTGGTACGTGGATTTCTTTCACACCAACGACTTTTATATAAATAAATGCTTTAATATTAAATAAGAAAATATGTCTATAATAAATCAGAATTATTAAGAAAATTCTTATTTAAATATGAAATTAATTATAAATGTAAAAATATTGTTCGACTCTCGTTAAATAAGTTTCGCTCTTAAATTAAATAGAAAATGTTTGTACTAAAATTTAGTCAATAAATGTTAACAAATTCTTTTATTACTCTAGTATATAGAAGTGTATGACGAAATTTTATTAAAAAGTAATATAAAATGAATTTCAAAGGTTTGTTCGAAAGTAACAACGTGAAATTCACTCGAACGACATTTTTATTCTCTTTTTATAGTCTATTATCGACGTCAAAACATTAACGCCAAGTTTATTAACAAAATAAAACCGTCGCAGGAACAACTATAAAAAATAACATCGTATATAAAAAATATATAAACAAGAAAACGGTTTAAGTTCCCAAATTTCAAATATCTTATTTATTTTTTTCTATAAAAATATCACTGAACAAATATTGTATATAAATCTGTCAGTATTCAATTTAAAAAAATAATTAAATAACAGATCACCTAAATTACTAAAATAAAAATGAATTGTCTTAGATATACTTTAATTATAATAAATCGACATGCTCTCTAGAAAACGAACGACAAATTTCTGACCGTATAATTAAATTTAAATGTGTAATTAATTGTACTTAATATTTCAGCAAAAACTTCATACTTTTGCTACATCTGTTATAGCGACTCTAATTAATGTAAAAGAATAAACTGCCATAATAAAAAAATAAAATGTACAGTTCTTGAGCTTTAACGTCGGATAAAATGTTTTTTTTTTGCCAAGTGTAAAAAAGTCATATGCAAATAGATTTGTACTGAATCGATAATTCAAAAGAAAGCAAACGTGAAAAAAACGTAATAATGGCAAAAAAAGTATTCTAATAATGTGACCGTGTGTAATATATACTTCACTTGAAAAGTGAAACGGATTGTAGGTGAAACGTGAACTCATCAGTATACGCGTGGTGTTTGAATAGTATGTATGTTTTTCAGGAGATTGTTTTTTTTTGCGGTATAGTATTTCACTAGACAGCATTCCCAAAAGTAGTATATGCTGGGCCAATATAAAAGATTTCATACACATATACATACATATCTAATACAAGTATATAACAAGAATGTTTAATACTGTTTCATATCTTTAAAATGTATATAATATATTACAATAATAAATATTGTGTTTAAGAAGATAAATAATATTTTAAAAACAAATAATATTTAATAAATGTATTTTTTAAACACTATTAGATAAATAACTTGAATTGTAATTCGACAGGTAATTTATTTTTAAGAATAATTACGGCAAATCAGTAAAATTAAAGCATTCCCTATACAAATTATCAAATTTTTTTCTCGATATTTCATCTATTTGTCTAAGTAGCAAAGTACCTTCTAAAAATTGTAGAAAAGTACCTTTTAAGGTAGTCAATTAGCGGGATCCCTTTAGCTTCCCAAAAAATTAAAGCCATAACTTTTTCAGCGGATAAAATTGATTTTGTATTCTTTGGTGGTTCCAAATCTCATCTGTAGTCACAAATCACTGTATAAAGTCAGTCGTATCACTCTTAAATCGATCTAAAGTCTTGGGAAATTTGTACTAGAATGCGTTTATGATCAATTGTCAACAAAAGCGGCACCCATCTTGCCGAAAGCTTGTTCATACCTAACTCTTCAATTAAGATGTGATACAAACATTCATCTGAGACACCCATAATCTTATCAAATCCAGACACCTTCAATCGCTGATTCTGAAGACAATATCATGCACTTTGTGGATGATTTCTTCTGTCGTTACAGTTCTGGGACTTCACTACGCGGGTTATCTTCTAAGCTTGCACGGCCACATTTAAATTCAGCTGGCCACTTCTTGACGGTAGTATACGAATGTGCACTATCACCCAGTACATTTTTCATCTCATTAAAGATGTCTGTTGGCGTTGAACCTTTTTTGATAAAAAAACTTTATCACCGCGCGATGTTCAACAATATCCATTTCAACAACGGCATAAAAAGAGCTTCACTTAAATTGATATTTTCAACAAACTGCTTGAAACATTAATTATAGACTTTGAGGTTATGTGTAAGATAAAAATCGCTTTTTAATACGCTACAAATATTTAAAATATTATCACCACTTATATTTTATACCGCAAACTGTTCAAATGACCCTCATATTACAATAATAGATTTTTGTGATTTCAAAATGAATTACTTCATTATTTCTCTTGAAAACTGATTTCGTTTTTTTTATAAATAGAACCCATTACCAAAAATCTTCAATAAACATTTACTACAAAGCTGTCTAGTACTAAAAGTGACTTTTAAAAATTGAGAATGTTATATTTAATAACGTTCCAGAGAATTTTCAAACATTTGATTCTGAAAATAAAAATATTTATTTCCATTATTTTCATATAATTGAGCTCTGAAACTATGAAACGACATAAACTGTACAATAGATGTGATATATTGTACGCGATCACAAAAGCCCGTCGCCGAAAAAGAAAACGTGCATACATACAGAATGCAACTTTCATGCAGAATCTGCCATTATGGAACTAAACAGTTACAAGAACAGGACAATTTCCAGTCCAGTTGCACTCATGCAGCGAATCTAACAACGTAATCAACTTTGTGACATGCAATTTTAAACTGCTTACAACATATGGATCGTTGAATAGTGGCCATACAGATAGTTCGTTTCTAGGTCAATAAAACGATCGTTTCCACTAGATGCTCCACCAAATATTCTCAACCGTTGATTTTAATATAAGTGTATGCAGAATGAAGCCAATTATTATTATAATTAATCGATTTTATCTATTTGTTTCTATATTCGAATATATCAAAGTCATACTTTTGATACATAAATGTTTTATGAGTAAATTATAATGGTAATCACTGAATAAATACTCGATATTTATTTTCGGTATTATTTGAAAAACATTGAATGTACAGATGGTTGCTTATTGGGGTTTTAGGACGCTCCGACAGCTAAGATCATTAGCGCTCGTTGAATGTATAGAAAACTTCAGAATGTTCTAATTAGTGTAGCTGATTTCGTCCGACTTCACAAAGTGTTCTGATGTTCGTATTTTATTGAAATACTCTAATTCTTAAATTAAATTGTCTTCTTAAAGTGTATAACTGAATAAACTGTTCAAATAAATTAACGAATTGACCTAAAAAAGTTATTTAAATTCCTCAAGTTCTGTTAAAAATTCGAACATGTATTCATTATTGAATTAAATTCTTTCTTACATAAATCTGTTGTCATATGAAAATTTAAGAAATATATTAAAAATTATATATTTATTATGTAATTCTGCATACTTTTTTAGTGCAATTATTAAAATTTTATCTGTTGACCAGGAAAAAAACAACTTATAACTTAATAAAAATTATATTATTAAATTTTCTGGCTCATAATATATTAATTTGGTAGAGAAATAATTGTGGTCTATGACTTTCAAATTCATATACATTTTTCCATTTCTGGTCCAGAACTGTTGGATGACTAACGCCTAACTATTGTGCAAGCTCTCGAATTGTGCTAATTCTGATTCAACTAACGCCTTTAGTTAGTGGTTATGAACTGAAGAAGGACCTTCTTTATCCTCAAGGGTCTTGTCCCCAGCACGAAATTTTTAGAACCACCATCACATCATACGTTCCTTAACAGTACCCACATCAAAAGCATAATTTAGTTTACGAGTAGGTTCTACTGCTTTACTACCCGTTTTGAACTCGTACAAAATATTACTGTTATTTGCTTCTTTTCCATCTTTAATTCAATAATCCAATTTCAAGCAAAATTAGTAATAAAAACCAAGTAGATGTTACGAAAATACAGACCGAAAAATGTAATTTAAAATGATTTTAGCATGAAATGATACTTTCATTGAAAAAAATTAAGGTTAGAATTCAAAAAAATAAAAACCGCAATTCTTTTCCTACCAACCTAATAGAAAAATAAAACAATTAATTTCTCCGGATACAGACTGTTTTTATAATTTCTCAAATATCGATTTTAAATTCCAGCCAATGATACTAACAATATTGAAAACTAATCTTGTGAAAATATTCTCTACAGCAACATGAATATTTTTTATTGCTTTTTCAAACTATGAAACATCAACTGCTCGTTCCGACGATAAATTATTATACTATAACTTGATTATAAATTCTCAAATACGCAAATTACTGCATCATTATTATTGCATGAATATCTCATCCCGAACGAATATATGTAAACTGCATGCTGTATTTAAAATTTATGTCTGGCTATTAAGGTCAGACATATTATGATAATCTTTCAAAATGCACACGTTTCAGGTATTTACGTATGTAAATTACAAACACAAATCTTCATGAAACACATTTATGACAAAACCGTATGCGAGATGTGAAATCTATAAAATGCAGACCTTTGTTCGAAAAAATGTACTGTGGGTTCGTACTGGGATACATGTATACTAATTTTGAACTGTTTTAATGTAAATACTTTCATATCTACCGAATTAAATCGGTTCAATTTTCATATATTTCAATATATAAAATTTAATGAAATATTTTTTTTATATCATTACACAAATTCGTATAAAATATAATATTTTTATATCAAAATTATTCAATTTATGTAGATATGTAACAAAAATAGATTCGATTGTATAGTTTTTTTTAGAATAAAGAATCCGTTTTTAAATTATATTCTGAAAGACATATATATTTTTTTCAGAGATCTTCATAAAATTAAATTTACTTAAATTCTCCAAACTCTAAGTACCTAAATGTAACATTGAAGTGAAAAATGGAATCCGGAAAAATTTTCAAAAAACCGGAAGAATCTGATTCTTGAATCAATATATATATATATATATATATATATATATATTCTGAATTAATCTACATGAATCAAATGTATCCATTATATTCAGAGTGAGAGACAATCACTGATTCAATAAGATACCTGATAATCGTGGACTTTAAGGATCAATTTCTTTCAATAATTAAAATATATTGAAAAGATTTTTATTCAGTATTGGAAAGAGACTTAAAATAATAATAATGATAATAATGATGTCGTGAGACCAACAAATATTGAATATTTTTAATTAATGAAAGCTCATAATTTTAGAGAGTTTATAAATTTGGTAACGCTGATTACTTTCATATAGAAATATATTTTTAAAAAAAGTAATAAATTTAACTGAACTAAAAATCATACATTTTATATTGAAGGAAAAAAGAGAAGTACCCAATTTTATTAAACCCGAATTTTATCCAGAATAAATTGTACAACTACGTTTTAGAATTGTTCTTCAATGAAAACGTTCAAGAATAGATTTGAGCAAGGACTGTATTAAAACTAAATTTTTCAAAAAAAAAATGCTTATCGTCAAATTTAAATCCCTAAACTGATATATTTTCATTCTTTATTAATATAATAGATTCTTTAATTTTAACTCATAATTTTTAGTATATAATAATTTATAGAATAAATTCAGATTATTTTATTTTTTAGTTATATGTTTATTTATATACATGCATATATATATATATATATATATATATATATATATATATAATTTAAAAGCTAGTTTACCATTTTTTACTATTCATAACTCGTTGAAATTTATATCACGACTTAAAAACGACCAGAACACTTTCACAATCATCAAATATTCATTTTTAATACTTTTCTCTGACATCTCAGCAAATCTTACAATTGTATATTTTATATCCAAGCTATTAGACACTTGTACAATAAAACTCTCTCGTTTAGATTTTAATGAGCGACGATTTGTTCGTTTAAGGAACAAATATGTTAACCCATTTCGTATAAACAGCATACATTCAGTATTTATATCGTGTTTGTTTGTGTACAATGAAATATTTTTCAAAAGCACAATTCAAATTATACTCTTAGAGAAATTAATCCAGTACGCTTTATATAAATTCATGCTTTTTAAATCCTAGAATTATACTGCAGTAGGAATAAACAGAGATGAACTAATATAAAGCAAACAGGAAGAATAATTAAAACTTTTCATGCAGTCATTGATGACTAAATCATTTTTAAATACAAATTAGATATAATCGTCATTGCTATTCTTTTTTATATAAACTATTTTCCGAATTTAATTAAATATGTGACAGAAAACTGATCAAACTCTGCACAAGACTCCATTATTTGGTGCACGAAATGATATTCGTCTCTTGTCGGGTGTTTCATTTGTTGGCGTGGCTTTTTATTTAGCTGTAGTTCTGTTTGAAAGGTTTGTAAGTAAACGTCGAACGAATATACGTTGTTTGTAAGAACAAACATTCTTTCACGTCTACACTTCTCGCTATACACCAGTTTCTTTCAGACAGGATAGTAGTAAAAACTTTCAGAATTTATTCTACTTTTCACATATATTTTTATTCGATTTCGTTACACATTAATGTCACTAATACTTTTTTTTTAATTTGGGCATAGTTTATAACTTGCAGATGTTTTTCTTATAAATTAAGACATATTTTCATAAATTAATTATTGTCTCATTCTACAAAAAAAGTGATAAAAATATTGAATAAATGATTATTAGGTTGTTCTGTACCTTGACTGTCTAAATATGATGGTATCGTCATTGAAATGTACTTAAAACAATCAAAAATGATTAATTGAATGATTTTTCAATAAATTGACAACTGAGAAATAAATTTATATTATCAAAAGACCTTTACATCGCCGACTTTAAAATCTTAGTACAATGTATGTATAGAACAGAAATTATATCTACCATCTCTTTATTTTTATTATATCTATCATGTATCTACCTATTAAGAGTCTCTAATATCTATCTAAAGACTGGGCACATACTGAAACTAATAATGAACAGAACATACAAACTCAACAAGATCACAGGTTCAAAAATATACAATTATGATTTTAAACACTTTATAGTTAAGAGATATTTTCAATTATTAATTGACTTCGTATAACACAATATTGCGTTTGATAGTGTTTTCAATTAGTAAAATAAAACCGAAATTTATTATTTATCACTGTTATAATTTTCAGAACTTTTAAACCACCCGGTAGTTGAAGACAATTGTTTACTTTCTTCTAAAAGAAATTAAAAATTTAACTTTTTTTGAGAAAAAGTGAGTAACTTGAAAAATAATGTTCAATACTTTAGTTGAGTGTATAGTATTTAATTATTTTTCTTGTAAAATATATAAATAATAAACCAATTTAACGCTAAACAAAATATAATTCCAACTACAATTGTATTTTTCTCATAACAGAATTATTATCCCCGTCTACAGCTTTCATTTTCTAGGAGGATCAAAGGGATAATTCTGTTTCTAATGAAAGGTGACATATGACATACTAAAGGACACATTGGTCAGTAGTAGATATTAACTTTCTGCTCTGAATAATCCGTAAACCATTTAGTTATATTTAATATTTTAGGAATATAACCGCACATTTTTCTGATATATTATCTTTAATATATATTTTTCTCGTATTTAAAGTCATTAATTTTATATAAAAAAAACTATTATTTATAAAGTGTGTCTCATAGAAAATTCAATTTGTTGTAAATCTGTTTGAACTTCAGTCGATAAACTTCAATTAATTACATTTGTTTGATGTTTATTTAAAAACGTTCGAGAAGACTAAAATTGAATGATTGGATAAAAATAAAAACAAGAATAAAGAATTGAAAAGTTAGAAAATCAGCTTAAAAAGCTTATATTTTTTGCTGGGAAGATAATGAACACTAGAACTAAATTAAGTATGACAGTGTACACCTAGTGAATTATTCTTAATGCCATTTGTATTCACGTGCAATAAATACTGTTTTGAAACAACTAAGTTTGATATACTTTACTCGTACTTTGTTCAAAATACATGAAACTACTTGAGAGTAATTTAACGACACTTCCATGGTACTTAAATTGACTAACTTTCATGCCAAGTAAAAGCTTGACCATAGTTTTAGGTAACTCAGTAGTGAGAAAATTGATTTAGTTAGACATTTTTATTAATTTTGTTTTCGACATTGCATGTATCTGTAACTAATATATATATATATATATATATATATATATATATATACATATATAAATCAAATCACTTTTATTATCAAAATGTATTGAAATTTTAAAAACAGATTACGAAATACAATGAATTCTCTCTAACAAGATCAATTCTGATATTTATATTTTTCGGGGAAATTCCTTTAGAGTTAAAGAAAATTATTACATACAATTCTACTATTTGCATTTCTTTTTAATTAAAGTAAAATTTTCTTTATAGTGAAACATCACTGTACCTATTATGATTATAAACAGACTTATATTTCTATCCTTATTTTAAAAAATTCCAAAGTAATTAATAATTGATTTCGGAATCGCATTCTAATTAAATCCAAGAACATTTGTCTTAGATAATGAACATATTTATTACTTTTAATTTATGTTTAATTCTGAAAGCGTATATGAGGAAACATTCTGTTAATCGGATCAACATTCTTAATCCTACTGAATTTCGTTAATTGAAAATTTAATTAGAAAATATAATTTAATTTTGATATTTTCTTATGTTCTTAAATACACAGCCGTTCTTGTGTCTTCCACATACATTTATTTACATGTTAGTTTGTAAACAAAATTATTTGTTCTTAAAGTTTGTTTGTTTATAACCGGTCCTTCTTACAAACAAAATCGAAAAGTTAAAAATATCAAACTGAAAACTGGAAAGAGTATTGTTTTTTTAATTGAAATTTTGTAAACATTTACTTGGAGCTTTCTTTTTTAGGTCTGTTTACAAATATCTTCAACTTGTATTAATTAATTGATTTTTTTCGTTTCAAAATTAGTGTACAAAAAAATCAATATTAATTTCATTATTGTTTTTTACAGGTATTATTTTTTTACATTCATTTTAAACTCGTTTTTCTGTACTGCAAGATAAAAAAATATATAAAGAATGTTAATGAATTAAAATTAGAATCGATGAAACGATTTAAATTGTAAAGAAATAAAAACCGTGTTCATAAATGTGCGAGTACGACATTTGAATTCCGTTGAAAGACCGTTTCGAAGTTAGCGTAATTGAATGTGAAGATTAGTGAATAAAACATCGATGAAATGAATATATTTAAGGTGGAATGAACCATCGACACATTTAAGTCCGAGAAACGGAGGTCTGCCGTATTTGAAAAGCAAGTAAACATTCATCGATTCTTTACAAATGCGAAACAGCCGTTTTGAAAAATAGCCGTTCGGAATGTTAGAAAGTTTCCTTCTGAATGTTTCAGCACAGAGGTGAACCGTGTAAATTTGTTGTATACCCCTTTTGTATAGAAAATCGTTCGATGTTCACTCATATAATTATATTAATAGGGTCATTTTTCAAGTTTATTCATGTTTACAACGAATTGTAGTTTTGTTTTTTTTTAAAAAAAAATACCCTACCGTCTGAACAATGTTCAAGAAACATAATACTAATTATCCTTTTCATTCATAAACAAGAAATTGTAGAAAAATAATCTTCCATTTATTCAAGTTTTAATGATTATTCGAATATTTTCCTAATTTACAATCATTACTGAGATTCTCTTAATATTTACTGACATAAAATCAGTCTGAGGACTTTTTACCATACCGTGCACTTATATAACATTAATTAGTGAAATCTTATATTTTTTTAAATTAAGTTTTAAAAGAATATTATATTCTTAAACATTCTGCATTAATACATGTGTATGTATATATATATATATATATATACACGTGCTTGAAAAACAGTGGTTACAGTTAAATTATTCATTTTCTATCGGAGAACAATGTTGAAAAGATAAACAGAATTATCGTTTTTCACTGTAAATTGCACGATTCAGTACATGCATAAAATACATCACACACAAAAATCATTATGCACATAAAATATGCCACGATTTGCACAAATTGGATTTATGTTTAAACGGTTTGACCGAAACAGGTTAAATAAGACAATAAATATGCGTGTGCAGCAGTTTATGTCACACTAATTATGACTTATTCATTTTACTCTTATTTAAGGGACTTAAACGTTTACGTACGCACCGTATGGTAACCGTTTTATATTATGAAAGATATATATATATATATACACAGATATACATAACTGCAAATATTTAACAAAAATTATATTAATTTTTAATTTGAGATAAAATTTATTGAAAACATTAAATATTAATAATTTTATGTCTGTAATGTTTAACAACTTTTACATTACGCAGCGGTATTAATAAAATATTCTATTTGTT
The DNA here is from genome assembly GCA_034766995.1 of Acanthacorydalis orientalis. Classification (NCBI taxonomy): domain Eukaryota; kingdom Metazoa; phylum Arthropoda; class Insecta; order Megaloptera; family Corydalidae; genus Acanthacorydalis; species Acanthacorydalis orientalis. The sequence goes on along the minus strand of CM068321.1, from coordinate 28,742,057 downwards.
CAACGCTCAAAAGGGATAATAAGCTTTCTGAGGTTACATAAGGATATTCTGTGGGTTATGAGAGTATGTTTTCATGCAAACATACATTTTTAGGATGTGTGAGTATATGGACTGTACTTTTATTTGGTAAAAGGTAAAAGTTGTATCTACAGAAAGGGTAAGACCATATGCATATTCAGCCACATGTGTATGATAATAATTTATATTTGGCTTCATCAGCCATTTTGATACTTTTTTTAATTATACTTAATAGAAATTACATTGGATTTCAATGAATTCTATTCGTATTTTATAAATTTATAAAACTCTGCCTTTGTTTAAAAGTAAGTTTATTTTTTCAATTCAAACTTTTGCATTGATACCGCAATGTAATTTATTTTATAAACTTTTTTCAACACAACATATAAAAAAAATATTCATTGTATAACAGGTAATTTATTATTTACACTACATTAAGCTGAAAGTAAAGTTTTATCGAACTTTTTTTAGAACAAACAAATAAAAATGTATTAGTAAATTTTCTTCCAATTATTTACTGACAAAAAGTATTGGTCCGTTTATATATATATATATATATATATATATATATTTTAGGGGCACCGGAAAGTTTTTCGTTTTTTTACATTAAAGTAAAAACCAATTAAGAGTAAAAAATTGTACTTAATTGAATAATATAATTTCCATCATTATTTATCAAACTCTTCCATCTATCAGGAAAAGAAAATATTCCTGTTTTATAAAATTTCTGGTTCTTTTTAGAAAAAAAATGTTCAGGGGTCATTTTAACATGGTCCACACTTATTTCTTAAAAAATATTCCAGCGACCGAAATAAGTGGTAGTCAGAGGGTGCAATGTCTGGTAAGTAGGGAGGGTGCGGTAGAACCTCTCAACCAACCTCGAAAATTAACAGTTTTCCCAGGGTTGAACGTTTCATAATAAATGATTCCTTCATAATCCCACCAAATACAGAGCAATATCTTTCTAATAGTCAATCTTGGCTTAGGCAAACACACACCCTCACCCTCATCTTCTCTCTAGACCTTCCCAATTTTTGTCATATGTTCTTGTATTATTGACCAGTGGCACTGAAGTCTATTAGACAATTCTTAAATTGTTAGTTTTGGATATGCTTCAATTTCTTTCAGCAACACTATCATCTAAACGAAAAAACTTTCCGGTACCCCTAATATATATATATATATATATATATATATATATATATATATATATATATATATATATGTATATATATATATATATACATATATATATATGTATGTATGTAAGTTGTTGTACCGAAAGGATACGCTAAACAAATTTCAAACAATCGATGAAAAGTGATACCTAAAGAACAACGTTCTCGTCCCCTATGTTATGCTATTAATATAAATTCTATAAATAAAAAGAAAACCGATAGAAAAAGGGAAAGTGTACGACGTACAAGTACAAGAGAAGATTATAAAGTTATGTCAATATTGACAGACGTACAGAATGGACAAATTAATTGAATTCAGTATCTTTGTTAATATATACTTTTTAATTGATTGCTTAATAATAAAATAATATAGTAGCATAATTCACTTTTCATTTAAATTATCGAACTTATAACCTCTTATAATAAATTGGTTATGAATTATAAGTATATACATATATATAATAATAATAATTTACAAATATCTTTATTTTAATTCATTATAAACTAAAATCAAAGAGAAAAATCACAAAAATAACATTTAATAATCAGTAAACGAAAACTTTTTTCCCGTACGTTGAAAAAATATTCTCTTAATCAACTATGATTAACAAAAATATATAAAAGAAAGATATCTTTTGATACCTTATCAAAGATGGTTAAAAAATAATAATAATATTAATTAATGTTTTTGTATTTTAATACATATGTACAATGCTTATGATGGTTTGTATTTATTATATTATCCTTTGTATGCAGTGTTTTCAAATTGCTACCAGATAAAATATAACCCACATGCCTAAAATTGAACATCGTTATTCGAAAATGTCAACCACAAATCAGGTCTCGGAATTTTAAATATAATAGTTCAGTTGTATCCGTAAGCAAATTTATACGAATAACATTCATTTAAAATAATTATTATGACAAAAACACACACACACACACATATATATATATATATATATATATATATGACTGGAATACGGTCATGAATAAAATTTCGAATGAAATCATAAAGAGTGAATGTGTATTCTTTTCGAATAATATTGGTTACGAATGTGAAAAAAATAAATTATCATTTAAAAATTACCGTTTCTAATTTAATCACAAAACTGTTTCTGACATTGTTGCTAAACTCACTTTCGCACATCAATTCATTTGTCATCCTACAAACACAAAAACATTATTTGATCAAAAAATTAATAAATTAGTATTGATTATATTTTATTACAGTTGATGCGCATTTCGATGACAAAATCATCATAATCAGAGAACCAATGTACAAAAAAATCAGATCGGATCTGTACATTGATGCAAACATTTACAATTAGTTAATTACCCCTGTATATTTTTTTATATAAAGTATGTGGTACATATTTAAATATTTTCAAAATATTTAAAACGTATTTTTTCTAAATACCAATTTGTTATCGTGAACTTTATCACACAACTGCTAAATAATTATTTTTCAAAAACACTGAAAAATAAAAATCAATCAAACAGTTTATAATACGACGATGAAAACAATGTTCTCAACGAAAATCTATATTTTGAATTTCGTTTAAAACGATTTCGCATTTTGCACGAACAAAAACTATTCCGTTATCAACGCCAATGTACTTAATCTCAATTTGATATTGAAAACGAGTTGCCGCCACTCCGGTTACGGATCTAAGTCCCCGGAAATTAGTGCTGCCTCCGGTTTGACGTCGTTTGTTATCAAAATTTTTAAATCTCTCGGTTTTCATTTAAAGCAAACATTCAAATAATGTACACAACTAAACGAACGGGATGTCTTTAACGACGGTATTCAATGTTGACAAAGAATTGATAGTTGTTTATAAATATAACATGGTATGATGAAGATGTATGTTATGTTTTTATGGTTTCAGGAAAATATTAAGTCAGAAATAGGAAGAGTGCTCGAGTGGATATTTTTTTAATCTATTCACAGAATTTATTTTTTTGTTAACTATTTATATGTTAGATACGGGCTTGCGGATTCTCAGAATGAAAACTCAATAAACGCTCAGTATTGAAAATAAAAACTGATTTTACATTTTTGAAAACGATTTATTAATTTTCTAAATATGTTTTTCTTTCGAAAAGAATTTAATATAACCATAGTTTATAGATAAAAACTATTAATTTTTAAAAATTATTTTTATTAAAGTTTGAGTTTTGGGTCTATAGTTAAATTCACTTTCACAAATAAATAATCACTCCCATCCACATTCATGTTTCTATCATTTTACACTTACTTATTGCTCTTTTTTAATTTGATCTGTACGCATCTCGATAATGATTCCTTCATTTTCAGAGCTCAAAGGCACATAAAATTTAAATGTGCATCATTATTTTTTGAAAATATTTATTAATATTTTAAAACTTGATATTTACTATAAAAAATATTTTTATAATTAAAAAGTATTTAATAAAATATCTATATTTAATATTACTTTTTCAAAAATGATAAAATTATTAACAGTTTGAAATGATTATGTATTAAAATTATTTTATATTTTTGAAAAATAAATCATTTGATATAATTAAAAAAGAACAATTCCAATCAAGTACAGACTTTTTTTATCATAATTGGAATAAATCGATCTGCTTTTTATTCTGACACGTCATTGATAGTAATATTTTTTGAATACAATCTTTAATTTATTAGAATTTATATTCCATACTAAGAAATGTATTTTTTTTTATAAAATTATTCCTAAAAAAATATTCAACCAACTATTATTTTTTTAAATCATTATGGCAGTGATAAATATGCACTTAGTGAAATAATGTCTAGAAAAATGTACCTTCTATGAATTCATGGAATCAATATACTAGTTAACAACTCTCACCATCATGCTTGAAATAATATTTTCATATACAATTTGCTAACTTATTATCAATCTTCAAAGAATTAATCAAATAAATGCATTTTAATTATTTTTTTTTATTTTAAATCAGTAAAACTAATCTGTCAATCAAATGAAATTATTTCTTATTAAAAGTTAAATTTTCATCGATTAAAAAAAAACTTATATTATATCAAAAATAATTAATTTGCATTCTAGTACAAGATACATATACTCATACATCGCATGTAAAACTAAATAAATTTCTGAGCTTCTGAGAAATTTAGTTATTCAAATACCAGGAACTGGATTACAACTTAAAACGCGTCTGCTGTTTGGTCCTAGGCTAAAAATACATACCGAACAGATTACGCGTGCAGATACGTGCAACAAGACGGATTAGCATGCATAATTCGAAACGGTTCAAAGCGTCAGACCAGAAGGGTGTTAATTTTCTTAATAGCTCCCTGAACGGCATCGGATATTTCACTGACGACCCGAACAACTAACGGTCATTGTTAGGTCATGGACAACAATAGGAAACAACATCTACTGCGCGCCATGCGTATGACATTTTAAGTCAAACTAATTAATCTTTCTGAATATTTTCGTAAAAACATATTTGTCTTTATTTACTGCTGCGTTTTGTTGACTCCGCATGCTTTTTGTTAGTATTCGCGCGTATGGCCAGGAAATAGTTTTCAATTAATCATTATATATCCCTAAATAAATTATGTTTATCTTTTCGATCCCTTTTCTATATTTCACTCTGTCAGAAATATTATTTATAGAAGTAGTTTCAACAAAAAAAATTAGAAACTGTCAAAAAATTATATTCATAATTAATTTCTCTTCAAAACACATGTTTTAATAATTTTGATCGACTAAATTATGGTGGAACTTAATATAAAATTTAAACTATATAATATGTATTCGATAAAATATTGTTTTAAATAAGACCTTTTGATAAAGCAATATCAACTGTAAACATTGTATCAAAACTGTTTAATTTTCCATACTAACTTAATATATACATAATACATTTTCATTTTAAAAGCTTTTCAATCAAAACAAACATTTAATAAATCAAACACAACATAGTTTATTCATCAAAATTCGAAATGTTTATTTATTTGATATTCTATTCATATATTTGATTCGTACAGAACGTAATACGTTTCTATTGAATAAAATAATATCAAACATTTTGTCCCTCTATCAATTACGAATACATTTAGAAAAACTTTTCAATAAAAATTAAGTACTATCATCTGACAATAAACGATTCTGTTTCGAACAAAGTTTTAATAAAACCACTGTACAGTGTAGCGGGTGTCTGACAATGAAACGCTATTAATAAAAAAAGATACTTTACAGAGGTTAATAACTCCAGTTCGGATGATTAATACAAGGGATTGAACTTAAAATTCGTAATGTTTAACTAAGAGAAAGATTCCCGGCGAAATGTTAAATATTTATCTAAGGAAACAAGTTTTTTCTCGTTCGACTTTAATTCTCTGTATTATTCTTTTTCAAGCGGATCAAACAAATTCTGATACTTAGCCAATGGTTCTATATGAGATATTCATTTCGTGAAATCTTTATCTTTTCAAACTGTTTGCATTGAAAATTGTATCATTTTTAATGAATATTTAATATTTTGTTTTATCGTCTCAACAGTGACCAATTTTAATTAATTTTAAATCAATAAATATCAGAATAACTATATATATATATATATAAGGAGAGAGAGACCATTAGGCTACTTAATGGATTTCTATACAGTTTAGCCAATGAACAGGACGATTTATATTTTGTTCATTTATATTGTAGAAGAAAGAATTTCGAGTATTTACTGTAAATTTATTTAACGCTCAGCATTCCTTCTATGAAGATTTAATCTTTTAAGTCAAAAATAAAAGATACTTAAATTACATTTAAAAAACATCCATGTTTCCTCTAAGATGAAAATAAAATGTTTTATCTTTTGAAATAAATTACAAAATCCTATGTATCTATCAAACTTTTTAGTTCAGTTTACAATTTTGAATTTGTATACAAATTTACAAACATTTTTAAATACTCTGCTATTTATACTAGTTATATCATTTTTTTACTTCATCGTAATTTTTAAATGACAATAATTTGAATATACGAAAAATTTACATATAAACTCTCGGCAATGAGTGATTACTGGTTGTTACAAAACATGGCATAAAAATAAAAATGGAACAAGTCTGATAAAAAAATCTAATAGAATGAAATAATAATTAAATCTTCTATACGAAATGAAACGAAAATTAGTTTCACTGAAATTAAACCCTTTCTACGAACACTATGCTAAAAATAACTGCGTATTAAAACCGAAACAACGTTTTTCTTTTCAGTTCGCGTACGATCATTCGGTTCGAAGCGGATCTCCCTATGCTATACATTTTTTTCCACTTTGTGTTTCCGCGTCACACATTTTCAGATACATTTCTCAAACTGTGTGAACGTAATAACTCTCAGCGTGGTACACATAACTCAATAACATTGAAAAATAGTGTTCCGACCGATTGAGATAATATCACAACATATCCACTTATATTTGAAGAAGAGTGAAAACGCTAAAGAAAATTGAAAACATGTATATATATATAGAACGTACCTGTACGTGATAAAGGCGAAAACAAGGCCGACAAGACTGATGCTGCTGCCCAACACAATGAACAGTGACAGAAGATTTTCTTCAGTTAAAGGTTGTTCACCGACAAACGCTCCTCGACTCGCACCACTAATGGCACTCATGTTCATAAAGCCATGCACTCGGGCCGTGTACAAGTTCTCCATTTTCGCAACCCTTCACAATGCACAGAATTGATTTATGTTGACATCGCACTCGGATTTTTAAATTATTTGCTTTTTTTATTACGTGTAAATTATAAAATACTTTATATTAATATTTATCTTTCTTTTAATGTACTTTCATTTATAAATACACGTAAATATTTCAATTAAAACTATTATTTATTACTGTTTCAAACTAACATTGAGAAATAGACCAAGAGATTATTTTAAAAATTTACGTTCTTTAAAAAAATGTCTTTATCTTCCAAACAATTAAATCGTTTCAAAACGATCGCAATATATTACTTTCAACATAACAAGAAAATCAATTTTATATAAACTATCAAATCTTAATTTTTAAATCTATTTAAATTAAAATCAATCACAAACGAATAATTAGATCAATTATATTATTGTCATTTTTTGTTTCTTTAATAAAATTAATTAAAAACTATATGTTTGTACGATTATTATGTTTAAATTTAATACATCAAAATTGAAATGCCTGCATATATTTCATTTTTATTCTATTAATATTACTTTTAATCATCGTAATTAAAAATTAATCAAAGAATAATAACTCATTTAATAAAAGTATCGTTTTAATACTCACACACTCATTTTGTCTCGAAATTTCAATTTAATCGTCCATTATTACAAATTATTGATTTCATGTTTCGTTTCTTGATCAATAAATATCCCACCTGAAACAAATAAAAAGTATATATAAATATTTATTTTCCGAAAAATTAAATATTATATACATATATATATATATATATATATATATACTGTATATCTGCGTACAAGATACACTTTGAACACCAAAAAATTGGTTGCAATTTTCGGATGGATCTTATACAGTAGGGATAAAAATTATGAGTTCAAAAATTAGGATGTTGGGAGAGCTTCTCTCTTCAGTACCAAGTAAATAGAGAAGTAAACATGTTATTACCTTATATTACATTATATACCTACGGTATTCCTTATTTAAAAATCTACCCACTAAAATTATTTTATTATTATCATGAGTCTTATATTACCAGTATAAAAAAATTGAAAAAAATCCTTTTAAATTCAGCTGCATCTTATATATAAAAGACGTTCCATATACCGTAATATACTATACATATATATATATATATATATATATATATATGTATATATATATAGAGAGAGAGAGAGAGATTGAATAATTTTCCAAAAGAAATCCCAACTAAATGCATACTAAATTGTAGAATCGTACTTTCACGTGATCTCGAAAACAAGAAATCCCCCCTCAATATTAAGAGAAATAAGAGTAAAACTATCTGATACTTTTATTTGCATTAAAAAAAATTTTTGAACGCAAATCTATATCATCTTTCCTGAAAAATCATAATCAGATTTTAATACGCTTAGCAATCTGAAAATAATCATTTTATTAATAGCGACGCCATAGCATTGTAATTAACAAAAACCAAAATCAAAAATAATCAGAAATCTATATCAGAAATGGTATACAATAAAATTTAATTTATAAACATTTAGTCGCGATATCAAAAGCTGAAATTGTAAAAAATTAAAAGAGTTTGTTCATAAAGGTGTATATGCATTCAAATAGTATCTCAAAAATTAAATATTTTATATAAATCACATACTAAAAAAAATAATGCTTCTGTTTAATATATAAAATAATTGAATATACACTCACAGAATTGGATAGAACAGTATAGAAAAATCTTACACAAACGACAATTTAGTTTAAACTGACCATCGTATGTATTAAATAGAAGGGTGACGCATACTATTTTGTTCATTTCAATAGGTATTAGCGTTATACAATAAATACAATAACCCGTTTTTCAATTCATCACTAATCGCATCGAACATAAGTTTATATAAATATGTGTACATTTTAATACATACCGAAACAGTATTATTGATAATATAATAGAAACATTTATCACATTTGAAAATAAAATAATTCGTTACATTAAGAGATAAATATACAACTTTGAAATGTGCATAAAATGAAAAGATGAATTTATTGATTTTATTCGATACAAATCTATTTTTTTTAATATTGTCTTTAGTGGTAGTTTGAAAATTATATATTTTGTATCAACTGAAATTAATAGACACATCAAAATGCTCAGAGTTATTACTATATAATTCGTATCACATAACAACTAACTAATTCTAAATAATTCAATTAGTAATAGTTTACAATTTTAGCTAAATTCTCGAATATGTTTTTGTAGTTTATATATATATATATATATACAGAGGAAGAGAACATATATAAATTGTTGTTACGTTGAAATTCGGAATCAATGCGTAATATAATCGTAGTTTCAGACACCACACTCTGAATCTTTAAAACTAACCCCATATATTTCATATTTTCAGCAAAAGCATAAAGTGTTTTTTCGTATCACAGTAAGACAGTTTAAATGTGCCGGAACGTTATTTTGAATTATAACTGTAGATGTACAAACACAAAAAATTGTAAAATATTATCTTTTAATATTTGATATAGAAATATTTCTACATTTCTTTTATCTCTGTTCTAATACTATCTTTTATAAATATATACATGTTTTATATATATATATATATATTACTTAAATTTTTTTCGGATTTTTTCATCTTTATATATATAATCAAAATTATTCACAAAAAATTCGATAACGTCGACTTATTTATTTATGACATCGAGGTTCCATGGTACTCAAATATGTTTATCTCATATAAAACTGCAACGTTGCAATCTATCTGCGATAATAATTATATAGTCATAAATGAGTTTTAAAACTATATGTTTGTTGTTTCATTCGATTACATGTACAGACTTATAATTTACAAGTAGGCGAGCGCAGCGACCCCTGTGGTTGGTGAGCGCAGCGAACAGGGGGCGAAGCCTCCTAGTTTCGTACAAAATTAATAATTAATGTATATTAATTATATAAAACATTAGTTCACATTGCTATTGACATATAATTACACTAACTGATGATAAAATATTACTAAAGAAAATTATATTAAAATAAAAGTATGTGAACGAAAACCTTCATTGTTCGATACCGGCCGCTTTTTCTTCGTCGTTTGATTCTTTTAAAACACGCTTCACCATCTCTAATTTAGTTAGAAATTACTTTTGAGAAAATTGAATTGAAAATGAAAGATGAAATGAATGAATGAAGAAGCCACGTAAGATTTCAAACTCAATACGTTATAGGTAGAACCTATATTAAGATATATCTACCACTGTATATTGTTAAAGCCACGACTTGTACGTACATACATACAGAAACGAAATGGAGTATTGAATTCTTTGATTGGTTTCAGTGAAGATAAATGGAAAAAGAACGAGTTGATTTAAAAATTCTTTGTAGCATTATTCATAGAACTGAAAGTATTTTTAATCAAGATATATATATATATATATATGTGTGTGTGTGTGTGTGTACATGTACGTATGTCTACATAAAGAAAAAAATAAAAGACTATGACGGAAATGGAACCAAAAATTACAAAAATCGTTCTATTGATTAAAGTATATATTTTTATCAATATTAACAGAAGTTGAGAAACAAAAATAAATAGTAATTATTTAATTTTAAGAACTAAACATAATCTGGAATTCAATTATCAGAAAAAATGATTTTTGGTACAACTGTTCAAATACAATACTGATTAAAGAAAACTTAAGTTCAGTAAAATTCTCATTTTCATTTATTTCTAATGTTTCTTTCAGTTTTTATGAAACAAATTACTTAATTTTTAATAAAAGATTTATTTAAAGTTAGAATTGAAAAATTACTGATTATTTTTCTTATTCATTAACATCAAATCTTATAAAATTTATTAATGTTTTGTAAAATAAAAAATATATTTATAATATATATATATATATATATATATATATATATATATATATATATATATGTATGTCTAACGCCTTTATAACGTTTTCATATCGAAGATTTATTATTTTTAACTAATAAAAGACGTCTGAACAATCGAAACACACTAAGTATTTTATACTCCATTTACGTTAGTAGAACGAACAGAAAATAAAGACTCGTGGATGTATCAAATTGCTCAAGCTCTCTCTATGACGAGTACCGTGATTCGTTTTTACTCCCACATCCTACAATGCAGACTGGTCACCCGCCGCTATTTGATATCTATTTGGTATTGTCCTCGAACCATTTCACGTTTCAATCAATGAAGAATTACATATATACGATTGCATCCCATAGCGTAAAGCCCTTTTTCTCTCGTACTTAACCTCGTTTTCATCATAGATGTGTTCGTGCCATTATTTTAAAGAAAAAACTTGCAGTTTTACTGTTTATTTAACTAAACACACATTGCTATATATATATATATATATATATATATATATATATATATATATATATATATAGTATATGTGTATGGGTAAATATAATATGGTTGTTTTAGAAATAAAACACAGTCTCATTTTTTTATTATAAACGTAGAACATTTATCTTATTAAAATAAAAAAGATACTAGAAAAATGTTTAAAAATTAAAGTCGTTTAATAACGTTTAACTACTGTCATAAAGTTAGAGTACCATTATTAAATTTAATATGTAATTATTAACATACTCTATATTTAATATACAAACTGCTTGTGACTTTATGAAATATAAATATTTAATATATACGAATAAATATATGTATATATATATATGTTTATAGTTATTATTTTTAGCATATACGTACAAACATAAAACCTAGAAGGAAAACATCATCTCCATCAGTAAATATTTACAATAATAATATTGAGAATGCATATTGGAAAAGGTATCCGATATTATACATTCAACATTCTATCAGACTTATATTTTTTATGAAATGCTATTACAGGAATGCTGAGAATGCAGTTCTTGTAGCCACAACGGTCTCCCTTTCTATTTTAAAAAGCGAGTGTTTTTTTCTAATAGAAATATTTATTTCAAAAGTTTAGCTTCTTATTTCATACTATATATATATATATATATATATATATATATATATATATATATTCATATACAAAAATCAAATAACTAACCATAAACTTTATACAAAATTATAAAAATAAATATATTTTCATTTTTTCACATTGTCGGGCATTATACATATTTATTAAATATACAACAGCTCCCATACTTAATGAGAATTTTTAAAACTTTAACATTAACTATTTTTACTTCGTATTTAAATCAAATAACACTATTGTATTTAACTAGTTTTTAACAAAATTTAAGTACTCAATCCTAAACCAAAAAATTAGTTTTAAAAAATCTTAAACTGAATTTTATGACAATTGAATTTTACATCTTTTTATTCTATTTTTATTTTGTTTGATTATTATAAATTAATAAAAATATCACAAAAGGATATTTTCTCTTAAAAAATGAACCAAATATTCCATATTCTCAAAAATATATGTTATATATATATATATATATATATATATACATGTATGTATGTTACAAGAAACATTAACTTTTTATTTCGTAACACATTCTTGAATATCAAACATACGTCTTATTAATAATTAAACATGATTGTATTGCTGTTGTCATAAATTGATTATAAGCCGTGTATATGATAAAAGAAATCGTGTAAGCAAGTTACGTCTTTCACTTACGGAATACGCAACTCGGATACTATCCCATGATACATAAAATCCCCAGGTACAAAACTGCTTTATACACAAGCACACACATCATACAAAACTGTATAAGATATATATATATATATATATATATATATATACATATACATACATATATATATATATACATATATATGTATATATATATATATATATATATATGTGTACATATATATATATATATATATATATATATATATATATATATGTGTACATATATTATATATATAACTTCAATTGCGTTCTTTAAGTCATACATTTTACATCACTAGAATTTCAAGAAACAGGCAAAAAATGATATCAAACAAATTTCAATCTATATTAACCTCATACATTTTATATTTCCATTTTTTGAAGGCTCATATTTAATTCATTTTTTATAGAAACGCGTTTATATTTATCGTTTTTAATTCGTTTTGGAATAAAAATATCTTTCTTATATATTTTTATCAAAACATTTAATAATATTTAGAAAAGTTTTAATATCTTCGAAAACATGTAAGTTTTTATAATTGTTTTAATATTTATTTTCTTTTAAATAAATCAACAGAGTTGCTTATCCTAAAACATCTTTGTCATATATGTATGAAACAAATATTATAGACATCTATATGTAATATTTTGAAGTATATACCAATGTTATTTATTGCTCTATGCATTTTTATTTCAGTAAAGTGATTATGGCTATTTATTTATTTTATCGTATATACAAACCATTTTCACAAGATACCTATAAACATAGATATAATAAATATAAACGGATGGGTTTAGTACAAAATTTCTGAATAAAGGATTAAGCCAAATGCAGATATTTATTTACAAATAAATCGCCTTTAAAGTGTAAACAAGTAAATCAAAAATACTAATACAACAAAAATATTAATGAATAGTAGTAAACTATCCTTGTCAAAAGTTTTTTAAAAAATTTAGTTAGTACATGTAAAATAAATTAAATATATTTTAATATGTTTGAATAGTTGAAAAACACGGCGATATCCGTGAAATATTCCTTTTCGGACTAATGAGTAAGATGGATACTTTACATTTCTTTAAAAATTATATCGTCCTTTTTTAACTAAATAATTATTTGCAAAGTAACCTTTTTTTTACATATAAATATATTTACATAGAAGTTATAGTTAAAAAATGAGGCTACAGTTTGTAATGAAAACCTGACAAATTGTGTTTTCTAATTAATTATTTATAAACAAATTTATTATCAACCTTATTCTAAATTGGATAAACAAATCCTAAAATATATTTTGCTCTTACACGATGTATTTAGAAAAAAATTAGGAACTTATATATGATATTATTAATAGAGAGAGAGAGAGATAAAGGAGAAGGGTAGAGAGAAAGAGAGAGATGATTAGAAATTTTATTAACAAGTAGTTTTTTGTCGGTTTTAAAATAAACAACAATGAATCAATGAAAACCTAATTAATGCAATAATTCATAACAATAAATTAATTACATAAATATTATTATATTATGTAACAAAAAGAAACATGTACAAATAAATACAAATTGATCATTTGCTACAATCTTTGGAAAACAATCATAAATTTTATATTCAAAAGCAGAATATAGCAAAGGTTATAAAATCATAGTTGAAAGATAAAAATGACAAGAACGTTATCAGGAAGACGTACATAAATATCAAAAGTATTTAAGTACTAAAACCGATGATAAAGAAACTACTATATAATTTCTATTTTAAGAAAAAAGGCCCGTTATCTCTCTCTCTCTCTTTCTATATATATATATATATATATATATATATATATATATATATATACACATATATATAACAAACTGATTGTAATCTGTAACAATATTGTTTGTCTATAAGGAAATTGATTTCCAATCGAATGTTTTGTGGATATTTGAAACCTAATACAAATTCTTATTTTATGTTTCCAAATAAACATTTATATATATATATATATATATATATATAAGAGTATACAATACAAATATATAGAGAGCAACTTTATAAGATATCAAATTTATAACAAAACAATATATAAAAATCGGTTATGATTTATACGAAAACGTAGAATATTATTTTTTCAAAGAAAAATTTTAGTGACAAATAATTTTTTTTCGAAAGCATATCTTGTAAACAAAATATTAGTTCTTTTTATTATAATAATATTATCAAATAAATATATCCTTAATTAAATGTTAATTGCTAAATTTACTGATAATTATTATTCAAGAAGCAAAGTTATAATCGAATACTACAAAAGTTTACCTAAAATCTCTACAAATCTAACCAAACTGTTAAATAAACTTGATATTAATGTAATACAATTATTTATACAATATTCGCTGAACATTACTATTGTATTTAATTTAAAACAGTTGTTTAAATAATCCATCTTTATATATTCTATATAAATTTATAAAAGTGTCAAGGAAAAAATATTTTCTATATAAATAAACTCTGAAAACACACACTTTTATAGATATAAACCGATGATATGAATTTTCACATTTAATTTTTAAGACCTCTTGAACAGAAAAAATCAAGTTATATTAAATTAATGAATATATTTTTAATATGAGAACAGACTGTCTAATTAAGATTTTTTTAACGTTCAATGTACGAAATCACTACAAGCTGCGTTCAACCATTAATGTTATCTTTGTGGTGAAAATTCATATTGCAAGACCGCTTTTATTGTTTTATTACTTTATTGCAATCATAAAAAGTTTATTTCTATTAACTCTATTCGCGTTTAAGTGACATTCATTTTATTGTTTTAAAACGTGCTACCTTTTTTTATATTTTCAATATTGTAAAAGTTTCATTATGAGAATATGAATTACTTATTCAGACAATTTATAATAAAACACATCTTCACATATATACATATATATATATATATATATATATATATATATATAAAAATACATTTCCTCTCAAAAATACAATTCCATAATTAATTTAAGAGATTATAAAGTTTCTGTTTCGATGTAAATATGTAAGAGGCATCCTTTTGTAAATTTCTTCCTGTAAATCTTATTAAGTTTAAAATCCTACAATTCAAGCTACATATTTTTTCATAGCTAAATATCTTATGTTTTTCTATTCCAAATAATTTAAAAAAACAATTTAATTGTTTTAAATCTTCATCTTATTGAAAGACACCCTTTAATTTAGTAAATGAAACTGAATGATTTAGTTCTTTTCTAATATTCTCTCAACAATTTCTCTATTTAATATTCAAAAATCCAACGAAAATCGACCGAAAATTACAATATAATGAAATTAGTCTCGACTTTTCTTTTGCGAAAACTTTTAAAATATGTTTTATGTCTAGAGAAATGCATATTTATTAATACTCTTAAACAAAGAGGACAATGTAACATCAAGAGTACAAATATAAAAATATAAAAGTATAATATTAATCTCTTAATTATCATATTTCAAAATGCTTTCTTCTATAATACAATATTAATCTTTATTTTATTCTTTATGATAATACCATTTTCATTGTAAGAATAATATAATATCAAAATACTATTTAAATAATTTATCAAAGTGTCACAGAAATATTTTACATTATTTATTTTTTTTATTAGAAATACAGAGAGTCTATAGAACATTTTTGGTTGTTAAAATCGACTAGTTGAGTTTCATAACACATTTTACATATTATCTTTGAGAATTGTACGCTGAATACCATGTTATCTCATGTGTATTAACCAAAACTTACTGAGAATATTATCAGACTAAGAAATAACATCATGCAGGATGACATGTGCTTTCCTTTGAAGTATAATTCTTGTACGAAAGTTAGATAAAAGACTGGAATTATCTAGATAATACAGTAAACGTTCCGTATAATATTTAATTAAGAACAATGAGCTAAATAATGATGTAAATAATAGATATGATTTTGTTTGCATACTGTCATCCGTAATAAAAAAAACAATAAACTTATCTCAATCTTAACGTTATGTTTTGTAGATAAAAATATTCTTTTATAAAATAAATAATTAATTGTAATCTATTATGAAGATTTCTATCTCATTTTAATTTAGATTTATGAACGTTTTATAAATTGTTATCATTACTTTATTATACAGTGTTCTCACATAAGAAACATTACATTTTATACATATATTTTCAAATCTAAAACTGCTCATCGATAAGGAAAACATTTAATTTGATAGAAAACAAAACGGCACAATCATTTTATGAAAATATATACAGACAAAAATTACATTTTTGTCTTTTTGTAATGAGTTATATTCAAACATTTTTCTAAATCATCCTTTTTCACTCAAAAATATTAAAGAGTTCTTTTTAATATTTTTTATAGTTTCAATGTTAGAAACAAAATTGCATGTTTGCTGCTTGGAAAAAGATTGTACTATTTAGTAATAAAATACTTATTATGTAAAATAAATTTTAATACTTTCATCTTTTCAGAAAAAAATATTATCTACTAAAAAATTTATAGCATTTTTTTCTGTTTTATCAGACTAATAATTTACGAAACTATTTATTAATATATAAAGAAATGTTCAACGAGAACACAAAAGTATATTTAATGGCCTATACGTTTTTCCGCAAATAAATTCCCGCAATGCTGTTAGCTCCATCGCCCAAGGTCCGTTGTTCATGTTAGTATTAATTTTACTACCGAATGTAACGCCATAATAGAGACTATGGCCGATGGTGGTAGCGCCGGGTACAGTAATATTTCGAGTTTATGCCAGTGTTTGTTTTGCAGTTAAACTCGTAAGGACAGCTTTCTGTAGCAGATGGTGAGTTGAAACATGCCAATTTTATAAACATGATATAGTCCGGTCGTACTTCTATATGTACTTTATAATTAGGATAAGGCAGAGTTGTTGTTTATACTGCTATGTCGAAAGAAATTAGTTTAAAAATAATTATATATATATATATATATATATATATATATATTACTAAAAATACTTCTTTTATTTATAAACGGTCAAATACATTTTAAAAATGCTTTATTACTATGAATGAAAAATTATCTACGTGAATAAAAAAAACACAAATTTAAATGTAATGTTTTTTTCCAAGAAAATGTATATTTTGTGCGTGATGACTTTCTAAAATCCAAATAGAAAATTTAATACATTTTTATTTCGTTATTAACAGTCTATCATAAACAAATGTCTTTTAAAAACAATACAGAATTCTTTTTTAAAACTAATATCTTTTATAACCAACATTAGAGTTTATAAGAAACTCATTTCGATCTACAAGTTCTAAAAATGAAAATAAATATTTCTAATTATTCAATTTCGTATTTGTATATTAAAAAATATTTTTTTATAAAAATAATGTATTCTATAGATTATTCCATTTCTTTTTAACAAAGTATTCTTTACAGAGAAACAGTACTGTTTTGTGTTCAAAAAACCGATATTGAAAAATATCAAATTTCTGTTCATAAATTCTAAATTTGGCTTTATATTGAGTTTTTTAACAATAATTCATCATTATTTATGTAAAATTAAATGTTTTCATACAAAGAAACCAGTTTTGAAAAATCATGATTTTTCATCAAAAATTGCATACTATAGGTCGTGTGGTTTTTTGGTGAAAAATTTTGATTTTTTTTAATCTATTATAAACCATTTTTTTCGATTGTAAATCGATTAATTTTATTGAAAATAATCGTTTTCTGGTAAAAATGGAATTATTTAATAGAAAATATGACTTTTATAGCCAAAATTCAATTTTAACCATGTCCATTTTTATCTCCAATTCGAAAAATTAAGAAAAATTATTTTATTTTTATTTTTTCATCAAAAAGCAATTACTTATATCAAAAGTATAAAAAATTGATTAAAAAAAGTTATTATTTACTCAACAACTATAAGGTTTCCATCTCTATTTCATGATAAGCAAGAGCATAAATCGGTCCTTAAAAAAAAATCGAGTACATTTAAATTTTAGTAAATAGTAAGTAGTTAAGTAAATTTTTTTGTGAATAACTGATTATATATATATATATATAAATTTACCCGCATTTTTCCATTGAAATGTTATTGTTCATAATGAAACAAAAAATAATTTGTAGTAAATACTTTGGAATTTTAATAATACTCTCAATAATTTCGAAGCAAAAATCAAAATGTAAATATGTTTGGAACCATCCAAGAGCATCCTTTCTATTCACAAGAATCGTTAAAATAACACTTGTCGAAAATTTACTGTCTCGTGGGAACATTTCACGTATAAACAAACATAGTTTCAAGTTCACTGACTATAAACAAACAAATTGCTAAAGCATACATTTCAATCCTGTTCGAATCAACTAACAATAAATTATTCGAATTAATCAATTATTCGAATCATAATTAATACGCTTGATTGTTTTATAATAAATGTTATCGTTCAGTTCAACCAACACGAATCGAATCTACGCGAAATCTATAAATCAGCAAACGACATGTACGAGAACGAGGAACTATGTACTACTTCCACCGTCAATTTATAGTGAATGAATAGATTCTGATTAAACTTCAGGTTGAGGTAACGTATGAAAATGGGATGTCAACACAAGTAATATGACGAGTTTTCGAATCATGCTATCGTTCAACGTGTTTCGGTCGAGTGCGTGTTTATCTGTATGCTTGGAAATATTGAAATTCTAAATATACATTTGTTTTAATATACGGATACGTTCTCGAATAAATCAAAGTTGTTTCGAGTTTGTTGTTTAAAATAAACTGTTATTGATTTTTTAAAAAAATATCAAAATCAAAAAAGAAAGCATAAAAGAAAATCATGCTAGAAAGTATAACTGATTATTATAAATATACAAGAATTATTATATTAACATGTATATATATATATATATATAGAGAGAGAGAGAGAGAGAGAGAGAGAAATTATAGAAAACATGCTTGTTTCAACATAAGCAGCAAAACTACGGTCGAATAAACACAGAGAACAACGAGGTAACGCGGCAAGTAAGCATTCAACTTCAAACAGTATTTTTTTTGTGTTTATATATGAGAAATATAACATAATATATATATATATATATATGTATATATATATATGTATGTGTGTATGTAGTTTTTTGTTATAAACTTCAAGAATGCTGTACATAAGACAAAAAAGATATATCGTTCTTGCAGCCATAAATTATCTTCTAGGATAATATATTTATTTCTTGTATATTAATCACTGCATACATTTTTATTCTTTTCCCTTCTTCTTCTGTCTTTGTCCCCTTTTCTCTTTTTCAAAGAAAGAGGGAAAAGAGGTAGATAGATAAATCTGAAGATAAATAACAGTTGCCAAATGTAAAAACAATAGTAAAAAAATTAAATAAAAATATATTTTAAGAAAACATCAGAAATAACTGACTTGGAGCTATGAATTTGTGTCCAGTTTAACTCTATCTCTTTTTGAAGAACTACTTTTTTTTAAAAATCCAACAATATTTTTAAATGATTTTACTGGGATTATTTTTCAGTACATTTTCGCAGTAACTGTCTGACCCTGGGAGTCATATGTATGTACGTCATATAAATTGTGATATTTATAGAAATATTATACTTATTTTACATCTATACTCCAATTTAAATAAGTTTTAATCTTGTAAACATGCCCAAAGTACAGTAAAAAGGTATATTAAAATGTTCTAATTTTTAGCATTCTTTTTTGAAATTTTTGAAAAAAAAATTCAGATTAAGTACAAATTTTCTTTTTTGTATATCCTAGATCTAAACATAACAAAAAAAGTTAATAAATAATTTTAAATACATATCCAATGAGTTAATATATACTTTAACGCTATAATTGAATTCAATTTCATAGAAGAATTTTAACAACACACAAGTGTCTTGAAATGTTAAATACTTGATTGATGTCTGCCTTGATACACCAAGATGAATTTAGATATAAAATGTTAGACCGCAGAAAATTATTCCTCCACTTAAAGATTTGTTTAAAAGAATTGAACGTTTTGTAAAAAATATTTTGATAAAAAAAAATTATTTTTTAATATATAAATTTCAAAACTGTATTCTATTTTAAAATCGTTTTAAACTAAGTGGAAATTTTATGAAGTTTAGTATAAAGGCTTTTATGAAAATATTTTGAGTTTAAAAACATATCTAAAATAAAAATGGAGGAAAACATTCAAATTTAAAGAATGTGCAATTGTATTTAATACACAATAGATCACACAAATACATTATACTGTATTTACGTAATTCAATCAATAAAATAAACTAATTAGAACGAAAATTTTACATCAGACACAAAAATACATACGTGTATGTATGTATATATATATATATATATATATATATATATATATATGTATATATATCAAAAGTATATATTCATTTCTTAACTATCAATAATTTTTGATATATATAAATAAACATATATATATATATGTTAACTTCAAGCACACCTCCATAACAAAATAAAATGTCAAGGTCACGGCCAGGCAGTCCGGACATTAATTATGCCATAAATCTATTATCCTTCTCTACGAGACAGCAACGAACAACGATTATCGACACGAAATGGCAACTGCAGCAAAAAAAAACGTTTTATTGATCGTCCGAGTAGAACTTTCTTAAGCTTTTTTTTTGGAACGTGGTCAAAAAGTTTATGACACATCTATAATATTCAATTGATTGTTTCTCAGATTTATTTCTGTATGTAACTCTCTCACACATACTCCATCAGACAATAAATAAATTAAGACTGTTACTGTAAAACATTTAACAGTCACAAAAGTAAAATGTATATTTTTGGAAATGTATATTTTTACAAAGTAAATTGTATTTACTGTAGATATCTCATTTCTGTGTGCAGATATTTGAAAGTTTTCTTTTTAAAAACTTAACAGCGATTTAAGAAAAATAAACATTTTAATATAACTTTCTCTGTATATTTTACATCACTGTTAAGTTCTTATTTTATATAATCAGTTTTGATGTTCTTCATCCGAAAATATATTTTTTTAAATTACAAATACATAATAGACAGAATAACAAGTTAAAAAATATGATTTTTTAAATCGTACATTTTTAAACATTGTTTTTTTAAACCCCTTACTGCTCTAAAAATGATGGAATCGCTAACAAAATGAATGTAAACTATTATCAAAACGAATAATAAACGATTATTAGAAGTTTTCATCAAATAAATGTTCTAGCGTATAGAAAATTAATGTGAAAATTAATTTGTGAAAGTGAATTTAATCAGTGTCAAAAATAATTGTGATGAAATTTTCTTGTCTAATGTTAAATTTATAGATTAGTTTAAATTTTAAATCCGTTAAAATTTATTATGTGACTTGAAAAATTGGGTTGTATGTAAATTGGAAAAATATTTATTAATTATACAATTTAAATTTAATTATAAGTAACCATTACATAAATATTTATTTGAGATATTAGGGATTATTATAAAAAATAACAGTTTTTATGATTTCATATAGTAATTAAAAAAAATGTGGATTATAGTAAAATAATTCGGAATTAAATTCTGGTCAAAAGATATCCAAGTATGAAAACGTACAACGGTCTGTTACCGTTGTCAAACTGGACGTAATTCATGTTCGTCGTTCAATATCACGGTGTGTTTCGAAGTTGACCATGACCGGATGAGTGTGGATCAGGTACCTAAAGCCTGTTTGATTTGTCAGTGGGGCGCCTTCCTCTTTGTCGAGTTACTCCACCACCATTGTCAGACCTACGGCTATTAGCGGAACGCATACAATCGCACCCTCAACTCACATTCAAACATTCGAATATAATCGCATATATTCACACAAACAACTTACACCTACAGAGATCCACATCTATAGTCACATATTTACGAACACCATATGACCGACCTTTACTCTTCTCATGTCACTCCGTCAGCCACAACACTTCACGCCCTGTGGTAATCGGAATTTTTATTATTCTTCTTATTATGGTTTGTCTTTTACTCCAAAAGAAATCAAAATATGTTATTTGATTATAACAAAATAGTCGAATATTTGTTTAACAAACAACAGTATGTAATGGAAATATATAGATATTACAGTAAACTTTATACACCGTTAAAGGTTTAATTGAATTCGTACTTGTTATTTATTTTACAGAATTTTTTTACAAAGAAATTTATTTTACTGGGAAATATCACGATAGGATATTTTGTTAAAGATTTCAATTCAGTTTATTTATGAACATAAAATAATAGAAATTTAATTACAATGAAGTAAATCAACAAACATTACCATTATTTACAAATCAAGCATGATTTTGTACATTTTTATAAGTTCAGTTTAAATTGTTTCGTTTTTAATTAGAAAAAAATGAAAACAGTAATATATTTGAATAATTTCTTTAAATTAAAAGGAAATTCATTTAAATTACAGCAGAAATTCTGTCTTAAAATTCAACTAAGTACTGAAACAACTCATGTTTGATTTTTCAGGTCACATTATAACCGAAGTAAAACTACTAAAATTATAAAACATTTAGAATAGTTCATAAAATGTTTTTGTATTTTTCCTGACATTTCATTAATTTTTTATTAAAAACTATTGAATAGGTCCTAAAACATATATTAAAATGATTATATATCTTGACAATTTCAAGTCAAATTGAAAACTTCACCTCCAA